>VZRM01009862.1:1970970-2088027 GCA_013397955.1 Grantiella picta
TATATATGTGTGTGTGTGTGTGTGTATGTATGTATGTATATATATTTATATTCATTTAATGGTGGCATTTATAGTTTTCCATAGACTTAAAAGGTTTCAGTAGAGGGTTTAACAGGGTACAATTTGGCTGAGGAGGAAAAACCTGTTAGGATTGGATTTATTTAGACATTTTTCCCTCTTTCTTCACTGCAGCTTCTATGAGCTGCCAAGTAGCAGAGCTATTGGTGACATTTGGCTATTTGATTAACATAAAAACGCTTTTTCCTNGATAAGTGCTGCTTAGTAGTGAAAATAATTGTAATCGATGTGTTAACATGACAGAAAAAGCAACAAAAAGCCAAATGTCCCTAGTGTAGCATTTTTCTAAAGTCCTCCTCCCCTGGCACTTCACTTAGACAGCTCTGTATTTTATTGCCTGGTAAGACTTTTTACAAGTTAGGCTAAAAAATCGTTTTCTTCATAGTATCTTTCATGTCACATGGCTATAATTTTCTGAAATCTCTCAGTGCTGTGTTTTTCTCTGGAGAGGAAATTTTTTTGGAGCATCTAAGAGTATTCTTTGGTCCAGAGAGCAGTGCTTAGGCATNCTTCTATGAGCTGCCAAGTAGCAGAGCTATTGGTGACATTTGGCTATTTGATTAACATAAAAACGCTTTTTCCTCATTTCATATCTGAATATTTTTGAATATGTAAAACCCCTTGTATTTTATGCTGTCTTACCAAAAAAAAATTGTTTTCCATTTGGTTGAATTGCTGAATCTCTAGTTTTAGGGTCTGAAAAAGTAGTTTGTGCCTGTTACGGCAGAGCAGATTGTATTGTTTCTTGTCTTGGAATAGATCTTTTGAGATTACCGAGTTCTTCAGCCAGCAGAATTTTTCACCAGAATCATACTACAAAGTGGTTTAGGGGCAATGTCTTGATACTGAACAAATCTATATAATAAATAAAAGTTATCGGTGATAGTAAATAAAGCAAATTCTAGCCTCAAAAAAAAAGTTTCTGGGCTATGTTGACTTCATAGGTCTTACAAGGTCCTTGTGTCCTGAGATGACTTTTATATCAAAATGATGCAGCTTTGTTTCAAATCAAGAAAAAATATTTGATTGAATTCTTAAATGCAAATCTATATAGATAATGTTTTCTAGAAGCTTCAGAATTAACTCCATATTAGAAGTTATTGCAGTTTTTTATTAATTCCTTTTTTTAAAGACAGTACATTAATACACAGAAACCAGAGGTTTGAATGAAAGATAAATATGCATGGTTTCAGCTATGAGGCGTTTTTAATGTTTCCTTAAGAGCAGCATCTTTGTGGTCTAATAGGTAGGATTCTTGTAAAGATCATTATAATTAAATAATTGTAATTAGTTGATATAAGATATAATAAGCTTGCTATTTTTCTGTAGAAATAAAAATCAGATAAGGTTATTAGAAATCTGGTAAGACATTCGGCAGTTTTGACACTAGGCAAAGATCTCCTTTGGAAGGGTTGAAATAAAGTTCATATAGTACTTCAAAATAAATCATTGTATTATTCCAGAGACCTGCATTCCCATGTGGAGAGCAGTAGTCAATAATAAAGGAAGGTGTCTTTTGATTTGTTAGCTAGGCAGGTAGGACATATTGGTATAAGGCAACTTAGACGGCTTTGAAAAGTCAGATTATATTCTCCTGGATGCTTGGAAAACTTAGCTTCATTGATGCTTTGCCTTCAAGGGTATTTATAATTTAGGAGAGAAACAAGAGTCCACAGGCTGGTTACCCCGTGTTTGTCCATGTTTGGGAGTTTATTTAGAAAAAGAAAGAGCCACATTTTTTTTAAGACAGATGTCCGGCATCATCTATTTTGTTCCTGCTAAACATGAGAGGCTTTCCAGGTAGTAAAATACTTTGTTTCCCTGGAAAAACCCAATGGCATTTTGGAGCACTGACTTTTCTCAGGAAATGCACTGCTTGTTTTGATTGTACTGGGGATGGGCTTCCTGGGTACTTGCTTCATCACCTACACTTGTTCAAATTATTAGTCATGGAATAATATTGCCAGCAGATATTTAGCACAGAGGAAAAGGAGCACTTGGGAAAGACAGAGGTGTGTGTGTGTGTGTGTGTGTGCATCTGTATAAAAACCTAATAATATCTACGGTCAAAATCCTAGAGTTTAGCCCATGTTGTGTAGATCCAGTCAGTCTTAGAGACAAGCTGATGTTTGTCCATGTCGTGTGCATGTTATTCAGCATCTGTTCTTTGACAGCAACACTGAAGTTTACTGGTATTGCAAACATGCAAGCAGAAACCTGTTGCATTTCAGCATTGTAAGAAGTGACCAGAGTGTATATGGGAAGCTCTGAGAAATCAAGCTTTCTCCATTTCTTCAAATCCTTCCTTCTTATCTTTAATCATTCCATCCCCCTCTCTGGCTAGTTCCCTAAAATAGAGGAATACTTTCCTGTGTCTCTTAATTGGGATCTGAAAATGTTTATTCTTAAGCTTTAGAAGTGTAATTAAAAAAACAAAAAGTCAGCAAACCCAAATGCCTCTAGACAGGTATTTAAACTTCGAGATTTTCTTTTCTTATCTCAGATGTTTCTGCTCCATTATTAATGGCAGAGGGCTTTATATTACTTGTACCTAGCCAGCCACAGACTTGTTCTGTCAATTTCAACCCATTTCATATTAAAGATTAATTAACAAGATCTGAATTTTCTTTAACCATTGTGGAAACTTTGGGGAAAATTCCAGCATGTGTATGTCGGACCATAAGACCACAAGAACTTAAACAAGATAGTTGAGGTAGCAATGGGATTCAGCAGAACTTACAAAGACTGTCTAAACACCCTGATTTTGAGCTGATTTGGGAGGATGATTTCACTGTTCTATTTCCTTTCCCAGACACTCTGGTAGAGTTACCTGATAGTGAGCTGAAACCAAGCTAGAAAGTGTAGAAGGGTGAGGTTTGATCCAGGGTAAATTTTGATCCTACACATGAAGAGTGTTTCATGTATCTTTGTGATATCAGATGTTAGTTGTAAAGTGTTAGAAATGAATTTTTCAGAGATTCTTCCAGAAGCATGTCCTCAGTTCCTTTTCTGCTTCTGGGTTGTGATTCTTCTCTGTCGGGTAGGGGAATGATGACAGCCTTCACTGCAGTTTGTTTAGCTTTTATCTGGAGAATGAAATTTAAGGACTCTTCGGAAAAATCCCCGAATCTTTGTCAACTATTTAAAGCATTTTTTTTTTCCCTGCGGGGAGGACTTCAGTTAGAAGAATAGCTCCTGTCCATCCTGTTTACAGAACTTTTGGAGGAAAAGTAACCATTTAATATAATTATTCTACTAAAAATATTCGGGTATTTTTTAATTGTTTGGCCCTAGTTACCATAAATAGGTCTTGGATGTAATTTTTTTAGCATTTATAGTGGTCTTTATTAAAAAAAAGTGATAAATCTGATAGTAAGCTGGAAAGGAACTGCAAGAGTTACCTCTAAAATATTTCCTACTGACTGGGTTATGCTTTTGAATCCACTGAAGCAAAAATATGCACTTTAACAGTCACTTGCTGAAGTTCATCCCATAAATGGCCTCGGTGGCTGGATGAATTTGGAGACATTCACAGCATTTGATGGAGATGTCAGTCATGGTTCTCACTGTAAATTCAACTAATACAGGTCAGAAATCATTGTGGGACATAGTTTGGCTCATAAAGTTATGGAAACTTAGGCTGATTTCAGAATACCTGGAGAATAATGCTGTTTTTGTCAAAAGGTTAAAAACAAACAAAAAAGTTTTTAGGGGAGAAGTCACTCGGTACATGATTCCAGTAGGAGATGGAATAACAATAAAACATGGAGCAGGAAACAGGTGAGCATAAATACACAGTGTATTCAGACAGCATCCTGGTCAACGTTTCTGAATCCTTGCAAAATGTCTGGTTAGAGGATTCACAAGCCTCTGCCTGGGAAAACATCTGCTTTAGGCAAATGTTGCAGCTGCATCTGTGAAAATACTCTTACTGAGCTGAAATGTGTTGTTTCCCAATAGGCATGGTCAATGAAGGCTTTGCCTAATTGGAATGCGTAGGTGGAAGTTGATTCTCTTGTCTGTATTTTCTGAGATCTAATTCTGCATTATTGGAACATTTGATGTTTTTTGTGCCAGTTAAGAATACCTGGAAATAGATTTTTGGATCAATAAGAGCCATTTGAGACAAAATGTAAGAGGTCAGCTCAAATCTGAATGATGGTTCTTGTGTTTCTATCTGTTATGGCTATTTCATTTATTTTCTAGCATGTTGTAAAGTAGACCAGAATCAGTCCCACTATTACTAGCAATTCTTTATTTACTCTGTGCAAGACTCCTCACGGGTGGATTTCCCAGATTATTGCGTAAAAAAATAATTCTTAAATGTTTCCAATTAAAAAATGAGTCTAAACAGGGTGGACATACAAAGCGAGAATTAATAAAAGCTGCAAGTCAGAAGAATTTGGGGTTGCAGAATGTCAGTCTGGAAGGTTCTTGAATAGGGTTCCTAGCTATTAACATAACATAGGATAAACATATGAATATATATAATTCTGACACATATAACATATATAAACAAAACGGGTTTAGAAGAAAAGATATCTAAGCTGTTAGCTTATTGTGAGCAACTGAGGAATCTGTAAATCCTTAACTTCTTAGGAACATTTTATGTGATTCATTTATCTTAGTTCATAGCTACCACTTTTGCATATCACCTCTGCATTCTCTGACAATATTGTTAAAAATGAAATTGATGGTAGCAATATGTTGGCAACTTGAAGAATCATGTTGTTTTCTGATTGTTTCTCAGAGTGGGTATTTGATGTATACCCCTAAGATGATGAGTGAAAAGAGGTCATCTGTAGGAATCTCCTCCCTAGTCCTGCTCAGAGAGGCAAAAGAGATAGGAGCTGTCAAAGGAGATTTATGAAGTGCAACATGGAATTACGATATATTTATCTTGGCTTTTGCAAAACCTGACAGCAAAGGAAAAGTTCACAGGCAGTTAGGAGGTGCAGAAATTTTACCTAAATGCCTTCTTGATAATTTTGCAAACTGGATTTTTCCTGAATTGGTGACATAACTATTTAAAGCTGCTGGGAAATGTGAAGGTAACTCATTTTAAAATGAGTAACTTCAGATGTACGGGAGAGAACAACAACTTAGAGGCAGCAGGTTGTCCAGCAGAGAACCTTTCTGTGTGCAATTTCAGTTGCAATCATAAAGGCATCTCCATGAACTCTCACACTTTGTCCACAGCCTCGGGACTGTAAGCAGCACGCTCTTCTGCAGTCTGTTCTGTGGTGTTTTTCACCTTTAGCTTCCACACCACGGCAATGAGGCAGCTGCTGCCTCCTGCCTCCCCGCCAGCCCGCCCTCGGTCTCTCAGCGCTACCCCAGCTCTTCAAAACATGTCTCGCCCAGGCAGGAGAGAAAACTGGGTCACAGGCAAGCCCAAGTAGGCCAAGTTATTGCTATTCAGCTGCTTTTGTTTGACTTGTTCTCTTCAGCCTCTTCAAGTCTGCTTATTCTTTTCATTAAGCCGCGCTTAGAGCCGGGGTGTTTCAGCGATGTTTGTTCAAGGCTCAGGACCTATAGCTATGAGCTGTCCATCATGACTGCCACAGAAAGTAGTGTGAATAATTTTAAAAGACGTGAGGCTGAGGGATACAGAAAGGGCTGTCATGTAAAGCATGAGTCAGAAAACACTTGGCCATTACTGCTTGGCAAAGTGAGCTTTGTGCTAAAATGTTGTGATAAACCAGAGGTAGTGCTTGCTTCTGGCACGGTATTTCCATTTGCAGTTTTTAGATAAAAATCATGACCAGAAATGCTACAAAGCACATCAGAAGCTGCCCTATGCTGTCAGAATCACTATTGTGTATGACAGCTTCTGCCTTGTAACACCCACCCAGGCAGTCTGTGTAGAAATGTTTATTACTGGTACCACCAGTCAGGCTTCTGTTGAAAACGTTTGACATTGGTGTGATGTGTCCTTCAGCTTGCCATGGAGTGACTGTGTAAAGATGCTCCCTTTCATGCAGGCAGAAAATAATTCAGGAGCTCCACAGTCAACTGGTTGAGTGCCAAAAACCTCCAGTGATTATCCTGCTCTGCTCTGCTCTGGTGCAGCCTTGCCTTGAGTGCTGATTTGGGCACCAGAGTATAAAAAAGACATAAAACCATTAGAAAGTGTCCAAAGGAAGGCCATGAGGATGGTGAAGGGCTTTGAGGGGATGCTGTATGAGGAGAGACTGAGATCACTTGATCTGCTCAGCCTGGAGAGGAGGAGACTGAGGGGAAACCTCACTGCAGTTAAAACTTCCTGGTGAGGGGAAGAGGAGGGGCAGGCACTGCTCTCTGCTCTGTGGTGACAGTGACAGAACTGAGGGAATGGCCTGAAGCTATGCCAGGGGAGGTTTAGGCTGGATAGCAGGAGAAGTTCGTCACCCAGAGGGTGGCTGGGCACTGAACAGGCTCCCCAGGGCAGTGGTCACAGCACCAAGGCTGGCTGAGTTAAGTGCTTGGACAATGCACTCAGGCATTAGGTGTGACTCTCAGGGCTGTTCTGTGCAAAGCCAGGAGCTGGACTCAACGATCCTTGTGGATTCTTTCCAGCTCAGGATGCTGTAATACTCTGTGATTCCATAAATGGACGCTGCATGTGCTCACTGGGCAGCCTGGTCCACCCCCAGCTATCCTCATGGGAAGAGGTTCTTCCTCACAACCAGTGGGAAACTTGTTTCAATTACTGTTTGCTTTGTCCTCCTGCCCTGCACTGCTGGCTCCATCTTCTCAATAACCTCCTCGGGGTCAGAGCAAATTTGATATTTATTTTATTTTTAAGTCACTTTTAGCTTTGAAGTCATTATGTGTGTCATTCTGATAATACTTTTCCTACTGCTGAGTTTAATTTCTTAATATTCTATAGATTATAAGAAATTGTTTCACTGTATGGTTTCAGGTAACTGTGCATCCTTTTGAAGTGGCAAGTTTATGGAATTTTCCTGACAATTACTGTGCTTCACTCTTGAAAAAAGAATCAGCCCAGGCAGGGGATTTTGAAATTTAAAATGCTATTAGTAAAAAAATGTATTTGTGTATTTTCAATAAAGGAGCGAGTGGGCAAAGTTTATCTTCTCCTGAAGGATAGTGCAAAGTTTACAGTGCTTGTGCATGTAGCTGCTTACCTTTAAACATGTGTTTGCATCTCTTTGAGCTGCAATTTACACATGTTTTAAATCCCCCAAATGTATTAATATAGAGAGGCTGGACTATATATTGGTTTTTGTATATATCCGTTGGGAGGCCAGGAAGAGGAGTGCAAGAATAATTCCTGTCTTCTCAAGCACTTTAAGAACTTTAGGAGCACAATGAGGATGTATTATTGATGTCATGCATTGTGTCAGTTGCTGAAGATTGAAATCGCCTCCTTCAGTCCTGCTGAAGCACAGGGCTGTGGTGAGGCTCACACCCAGCAGGCAGAGCCCCAGACAAGCTGGCATTTGAGCAGCTTGGCTCTGGCAGCTCTGCCAACCCGCAGCCCCTGCCAAGCTCAGATCCCTCTCCGTGGGTGAGCGCTGGGAGAGCTCTGCTAGACGTTCTGTGGGCTCAGGGCTTAGCTGTGTCCCAACCCTGCTGCTTGCATTAGGAGACTCTGAGCACCTGACATTGCTTCCTACGAACAATGTTATCCCTCACACTGGCAAAGAGACTGTGGGATTAAAGGGAGAGTAGCTGCTCACAGTACCATATTTACTTTTCTCTCTCTGCCAGCACAGTCTGGTTTTCTGTCTGATCATTTATCCAGCCTAGACTTGAGTGTTGTAGTCATTATGGTGAGCAAACGTGCATTTCTGTGCTGGGGACCTGAGTGAAGGGGATTTTCTGTGACAAGGTGAGGGGGATGCCACTGTGCTTGTAGAGGTGAGGGACAGAGCACACTGAGCCAGATCTCTGTCTCCAAGTTCCACTGGCTCATGGAGTAGGCAGGGAAGATCAGCAGAACAAGAAATGTGCACACAAGTCTGCATCCTTCAATCCTCCTCATGTCTGGGAGCTGTGAGTCGGGGTGGCTTCAAGGGGAGGACAGGTTGACACAACGCTGTGTGAAGGACACTTCTCCGGCTCCCTCCGTCAGCCTCTTTCCTTTTGTCACATCCATCCCTGAACGCTGCCTTGTGGGAAGGTGAGGCTTGGAACAAAAAGAAGGCAGTGCATAAATACTAGTCCTGTGCCTGCAGAGCCTTGTTCAGAAACTGTAGCACTTCAGTAGGAACGGAGTGTCCCTTGTCACATCTCTCTGCATCTGACTAATCCCTTGTCCTCACCCTCCAGAGCCCTCCCAGGCAGAACAGCACATTTCTGTTTAAGTTTAGTAGGAAAAGCAAAATATGTTTCAAGTTATTAATGATCATTTTCTGTGGTTTTCCTGTCACTGCTCTCACGACATTTTTGCAAAAAATAAAAATTTTAAAAATCTATAAATGTGCCCTGGTTAAAACAGCAGTACTCAAAAGAAATGGCACTTAATTATGATATTGCTTGACTTGCTGTGAGCTCCTGACAATGTAGCCATCAACAATAACTGTCAAATACACTTTGGCAGATCTGATGTTAGCTTGAGATTTGAGTGGAATGTTCAATACCAGCAATTGAGCAAGATATAGGGAGAAATTCCAGTGACAGGGCACTGTTGATAATAGCAGTGCAGGCTCTGAGATCAAAGACAACATCAGCTGGGAAATTAAGATGTTATTATATTACATGTTAATGATGCTTAGGCTCTTAGGAATAACAGCCCTCATCAGCTAAGGAATTACCAAGGCAGGATTAAAGAGTGCTATTACTTTATAAAACCATAATATTTTTATGTAATAAAATTCTCAGAAACTATCTTTCTGGAGTTACATATAAAATTATTATGTCCCTTATCCAAGGCCTATTGCACTTAATGGTCTTTAGATTTATCCCTATATGTATGTATAAATCCTAAGGAAACTTGATAAACTCTACAGTACTCATGCAGGAAGTTTGTATCTAAATATCATTCCCTTGGATTCTTCCAGTTACCAGCACAAGTTATGGCTTCAAAAGGGTCTCAGGAAAGCTGGAAAGCTCGGCTCAGTTGGGACTTTGCAGAAATGGAAGGTCATATTGCAAGAAGAATAAAGGCAGAATGGAAGTTTCGCTTTGGGTGATTTCTCATACTGATGGTGGGGGAAAAAATAGGCTAGCAAAGACATTTTAAAAGTGCAGAACTGTGTGTGCTTATAAGAGTTAGAATAGAAAACAAGGATAAGAAGGGAAAGTAACAGAATTGGAGAAGATGTAGGGAAGTGACAAAAAGCAGCCAAAAATTAAGATAAGAAAAAGGAGTGAGTCATCAGTCTGGAGCAGGATACCACATAATTTCTCACACACACACACTTGAGGCTTTCATACAGAATTGTGGAGCTCACATGTTCTGTCAGAGAGTGAGCAGGAGAGCCAGCTGGAGGCAATCCTGTGCCATGCTGATTCTGCTTCAGCAGGGAGGCTGGACCGGGTGACCCCACCAGTGGTGCCTTCCAACCTTACCAATTCCATGAGAAATACTTTCTATGGGAAATCTATGGTTTGAAAAGTCTCTAGGACCTGGCAGATTATTTAAACCCTGCAAAAATAAGCACTGGGGGAAAAAAATCTCACCAAAACAAAATCCTTCTGGAAAAAAAAATGTTATTTACTTTATTTTAAAAAAAATTAAAAATTACCATACAGTTGTAATATTTTCCAGTCTTTAAGATTTGTGATTTATACTTTGAAGCTTTTTGCATTCCTTGGAGCTGCAGTAGAAGATGGAGCTGCTTGGAGCTGTGACTTTCAGCAAGCAAAAGTGACAGAAAGAGTAAGACTTGATGGTAGATCAAGTAGATGAAGTTTTCAGATATTAGCTAGGAGGTTTCAGTACCAAACACACAAGTGGGTTTAACTGTTAGTTCAGTAGTGTTGTGCACTATTTAGCAGCAACTGCAACAGGGTGTTATCAACATAATTCCTATACTGAATCCAAAATACAGCGCTGTGCCAGCTTCTAGAGGGAATGTTAGCTATCCCAGCCTAAGCCAGTAACTATTCGTTTTAGCAGACAATGGTGCTATAAAGAGGCTTTGCACCACCTAAACTTGCTGCTGTTCCACTGGAATTTTCTTTCAGTGTACTTTGGAGTTGGTTTTTTTTGGTACTACTCCATTGCCATTCATTTTCTGGTGGCTGTATGAGTCGCTGCTGCTGGTGCTGTCCCATCCATGCTGGATTCTCCCTGTTCCCTTCATGCCCTTCACCATGCCAGGAAAGCACTCCCACAGCATCAACATCAGGGTTCTCTCTCGTGCAGTGTGAACACACACAAAGCAAAGACATGCAGAGAGGGGCTATTGGGCTCTAAAGTTTCTCCCCAGTGAAAGAATAAGGAAGCAAATTGTCCTGCCTCACTGTGCCATAAAGGTTTAGCTGATCCTATTCTCTGGTGTTTAATGCCTCTTGCTGTCCTTAATCGCTATTTCATTTCCATTTTTGGTAGCAAGGGCAGAGCTTTCTGTGTTCAGAAACCAGTAACACTGTGCTGCTTATGGGGTAAATGGTGATGGCTGATGGAGTTATTACTGAGCTGGGTGTGTTTGGCTTGGTGACAGGAGTGTCACTTTTTGGTCAGTGCCCTTCTGCACTGAGCAATAGGAGATGACAAAAAAGCAGAGGTGCTCTGTGGGGTGCCAGCCCCTTCCATTCTAGACATGATGTGGTTTTGGGGGGAAGGGAAGGGGTTTCTTTGAAAATGCCTGCTGATTCCCTGCTCTTTCCACTAAGAGCTGCTCATTTCTTTTCTCCAATGCACCTCAGCTGCAGGAGTACCACAGCATACAGGGCAGTGTGCATTCCTCATGGCCCAGGAGCATCTTCCACAAATCTTGGGCTTTAGATCTCAAATCTGCAAGCTTTCACGTGTGACTAGGGCCAGAGTTCATCTTGTTTAGATCAAGCTGTTTGACCCACAATTTCACATCCTATTACTGTGATACTATTTCCTCAGTGCCCTGATGCATTTTAGTAGAAATATCCTCAACGGTGGCCTAATGTAAAATAGAAACAAAATGTTTCAGATCTTTTAGGGGTTCTTTTTCTCTCCTCCAGCTACCAAGTTTCTCTCCTGTGGGACTCTTGCTCCTTAGGGGGCTCTTTCTTAGCTGCTCATCCCTTTCACACATCAGCAAAAGTGCAGGCAGCCATCAGGCAGGAATATTACTGCCAGAGGATCACAGTTTTAGACAGCTTTACCCTTTTTATCATAAGTTTTATTCAGTGTGCTCATTGTCTAAAATATCACCATAGATTTTTAGCTGTCAGCCTCTATTACCCAGATAAATTTTTTTTCCTTATATCTATGCCAAAAATTAGGTTTGGGGAGGGAGGAAGAATGGCCTTCATATTTATCTTTCTCTTACACTTAGAAAACTCAAGTTAAAATATGTATATTCATATTGTATCAACAATTAATAAGCTAAAAAGAAAGGTTTATATGTAATTTCAATTCTTATTGAGTATATAATAGGAATGTGGTACACGTTGGCTTACTGGGTGTATTTTTGGCAATAGTAGAAGGTCTTAGAGAAATTTAGAATTGCTGTAATAAGTTCTAAAACTGAATCGTTCAGCAAGGAAAATTAGTGCATGCACACAGAGAACTGATGAGATTTAGGCAGTGAATTTGTTTAGTGACTGACCTTATCCATCCTAGAAATAAAATGAAAATAAATTAATTTTGTAATTTATTGGGATTGGATTGTCTTGCTCAGACATTGTCAATACAAAACAACTTGTAACAATTTTTCTTATAAGACAAAAGTTACCTCTCATCCCTTAACTTCCTATGGGAATGTTTCAAGCCAAAGATTTAATTAATATGTTGCAGTGAATGTACTTAGATATGGTTTTGAGAGTTTGTTAGATTTGAGTTCTGGTTGTAGCTGGCACAAATCCCAAGTATCCTGTAGATAAACAGAAAAGATAGTTTCTTAGGATACTCTAGTTAAAATTAATTTACTTTCTGAATTAAGATCTTGCTGTTTGAAAGTGCTTATCAAATTTTCACTTTATAACAAGTTGCACGTAGAATATTGGCACCTTCACTTCTGCTGCAACCATAGACCAGAGAAGATATCCCTGTGTAAGGTTAGCCTTTTTTTTTTTAAACTCTTCAGCATTTGACTCATTTTATTTGAGGAATTTTTTCATTACTTTAGATTGAGATTTCACCTTTTACTCACCAACCTAAAATTGAGAGCTCAGATTCAGAGTTACAGCTCATACCTCTGCATCCCTTTACATGATGAGTCTATAGCATTACATTTAATTCATTGCTTCATTTTTAATCTCATGCAAAACCAGTGCCAATGCAGCAGTAGTGTTGTAGAAGTACTCAAAATAGGTCAGTCAGACAGGTTGAACACTCCTCCCTTCCTTTTCTGTCTTCTGGGTATGCAGAAAATGATCTCACTAGTGTTGAATGCCAGTAGTCAAATGATGTAAATATCATGCAGTTGTAATATAAAATAGGCTGCACCTGTTTCACTTTGCTTTCATTAAGATCTTTGTGCTGTGAGCATTTCACTGGTAGGAGAAAATGATTTTGTTCATCTTTGTTACAATCAGAATTATCAAACAGTTCTTCCCAGGAGAGAATGACTGTCAAAACTATGAAATGCTTTATGAACTTTTGCCAGCAGAAGTCAGCTTGCTCTGTTTCCAGTTGGAGATGGGAATCTGTGCAATTAACCTTGACTCCGTCCTTTCTGTGAAGGATAGCAGATAAAAACTTGCACTTCTGACTTGTGGACCTGAGTGTCTTGAATCCCTTTTAAAAGGGAAATTCTACCCAGACAGACAAAAGTCTAAGGAAGAAAACTCCATGTCTTATAAAAGTAGCTGAGACTTAGAATAAAGCATGATATTTTATGTGAAGTAATCCATATGTTCCTAAAGATGTTGGAATAGAATTATCTGGGGTGGGTTTATCTATTTCATGTATTTGCAAAGACTGCATTCCTTTAGAGGTTAATATGTTTATGTTACTTTTTATCATGTTAATCTCTGCAATGGAAGAAGCAATATCCTTACGGCTACAGAAAGAACAAGGGTCTTGACTTACCCAAAGTCAAAGAGGAAATTTGTGAACTGTGCCTTGTAGCATTTCAACTGTTTCACTCTGCCTTAGCACAAGCCACAGCATATGGCAGAGAATCTGTACAGCAGGTTTTTGCAAGTGAAAGAACAGAGAAAACTCTTGGGAGAGTGGAATGTCTGATGCTGAGGCAATCACAGATTTTGTGGAACATGCAGGCTTTTTTTATTCTCTTCATGAATTAAATTTAGAATGCTGTATATAGTTCAGTACTTCTCACACATAAATCTAAATATATTGAGAAACATGCTTTAACAACTCTCTTTTAACTTATGGGAATCCATATTTTGTTGGAAATCTTGATATTCTGTATGAGGTTTCCATGTAGTCCTCCTCTGTGGTTGTCTATGGGATTTTGGGGATGATGGACACCAAAGAGCATTTAAATGCCAAATGGTATATTGAGGTTCACTTCAGAAGTGAGGTTCTGGCTCCTCAGGATATTCTAATACCATGTGGCAGGAAAGGCATGGGTGGGGAATGAAGGGAAATGCCAACAGCCTGGCAGTGGGGTCACAGCAAAGGTCACAGTGCTCAATTTGCTGCACCTGCATGGCTCAGTTTTTGCATGGGGACAAAAAAAACCCCAAAGCTCTGCCCGCATGCTGCCTTGTAATCTATTGAGGAAGAGCTGGCTCTGTGTACATGGAAAGCTGTCGGTTTTCATATATGCCAATAATGAATATGACCAGATATGACCATCTCTTTCCTACACGTTGAAATCTTATATTTATTTTACGATGTGGTGTTTCTTGCAGTGATGCAGAGTGGGTCCTTTTAGGAGAAGGGAGTGAGGAATGTAAGGGGATGCTAGATGCTGTTAGGGATTGTGTTTTTTGGGCTGGGAGTGAAAACTTACGTGTAAAAATTAATCCACACATTTATTCGTTTTCAGGGTTTTTATTTTTCTTCATAGAGCAAAGGTTAAGTAATGCATTTGTATGGTAAATGTCATAATTTCTCAGTTGGCTTGGTTTGAATAGTCAATAATTATTCTCTCAGATGCTTGTGACCATATTGAGATTTTATTCAAAAGCCTTTGAAATAAGCACAAGGGGGAAAGTTACTATTTTTGTTTTGTTATTGTTTTGCATAGGCCACATGCCTATGCATGTGTTCTTCATATTTGTTCTTCATATTTGAAATCCCTTTCAAAGATACTTCAGCTCAAAATGCACAACAGAACTCGAGGATCCGGTCATTATTGCTGGTAAATTGTGGATTTAGGTGCTGACAAAGCCTAACATATCTGTTTTAATTAACTAATTTTTTTTCCTCAGAAATATGGTTAGAATCAAACTCAAGGACCTTGTACCAGTATTCTCATTTTTACAATAAAGGCAAGTTTCAACTTACGTACACAAAAAAAAACCTGCCACATCCTACAGAAATAACAGTTGTGAGAAAAATGTGTCCACCCTACACTTTTTAATCCTCTAAAGATGTATGTGTATACTTCAGTGGGTCTTTCCACATGTATAAAGCAAACAGGTAACAGCCTGTAAGAGCAAATTTTAAAGAGCAAGAGAATTCAGAAACCAAACCCCCGGTACCTGGAATATGACATGTACTTTCTGTTCCTGATGGATGTATAATTTGATGGGGGTGTGAGCCATTTTGCTTCCAAGGGTCACCAGTGGTCATTTTGTGCTTCATAGCAGCAGCAAATGTGTGAGATAAACTTAGAAAATATTGTAGCAGGATGGAAAATAAGAAACAATCAATAGCATAATTGCCAATGGTCTCTCTGTATACCAGGGCACACACCAAAGGAGGACTTCTCTGTGGGAACCCAGCCTTTTAACAGGCTCCACATCCCATGTGAGTTTGTCTTGTCTTTATGTTCTGAGAAGACCTTTCTTTCCATAATTTTTATTAAACAAATAGTCTGCATCTAAACAGTTTATGACATTACTTCTCAGCACTGTAGTCATATTTCTCTCAGTAGAGGTTGTGTGGTTTTTGAATTTGAATGCTTGGTGAGATTCACGTTCTGTAGTCTTAATCCTCAAGTGGATTATCCAGGAATATCCATGGCAGTTTATATTTTGGTTTCTAGCAGAAATATTTTCTTGGCTGCTCATTAAATGAGGAATCCTCTCCCGAGAGTATTTATTTCAACAGACTGTAATTGAGGTGATGTACTTGGCAAGGAATATATGAATATATGTGAATAAAGAGAGACTTATCATTTCAGTCACACTTTAGTTTACCTAGGGAAGTTAGTTTCAGTATGTAAATACGTGTATGCACCAGCTGATGCACATCCTTGAGTGAAGGAGAGGAATTTACAGTTCTTCTCTTTCCTACACGTTGAAATTCTGCAGCTTTCTGTTATGTGAGAGCACAAGTGCTTTTCAGTGTTTGGCTACAGCCATCTCCTGGCTCAGGTCCTTTTCAGTGCTCCTTGTCTGGAGAGGATCTCAGCTGTGCTGCCTGTGCTCAGCACAACTGTGAGGTGAAATCAAGGCAACCACGAGGAGACCTTCAAAGTTTGCAGAGAAAGATTATATTGCTGTTAGTAAGAGGGCGATTTTTAGATAAAGCCAATGTGGAAGATTAGAGAATGGAAAAATGCCAAACTGACTATGTTTAAAGATGTTTGAGGCAAAAAATGGTGGAATCCAATACATGAATAAATATTGAAAGGATGTAAAAAATGAACAAAGGTGTCTAAGAAATGGAGTACAGTTAATCAATAAGTATTTCTTTAAATATACACTGTACAAAGTAAACAAAAATGAAAGAAAGTATTGATCAGCGTGTGTTGAAAGCTAGTGACAGGGATTAATCTGACTACACAAAAGACTTAAATCTCCACATAGTTGTTTCTGCAAGATAGTATTGTCTGGTCTCTGAATTGCTTTTATCTTGGTAAGACTAATTCTAAAGCATCTTTAACAAGACAGTGATCACTGTTTAGGAGTGACAAAAGAGCATAGCTGCATTAAACTCACATTTTTGCAAAAAAATAGCAAGAGAAAAAAGTATTTAATGAGGACTGCTGTTGAAAGAAAATCAAAATTAAGCCTTTTTACGCACATTACTTAAATCAGTTTATTTTAATAAATAGATTTTTTATTATTATTTATGTGGAATGTTTGAGTGAAACTCCAGTTTATAACTATTTATGGTTTAGTTGTGGCTTAGCCAGGAGCTGCTGAAATCAGTATTCAGGCAAAACAGGTTAACAATTGCTGCAATGAAGAGGTTTTGAATTATTTTCAGAGTGATGAACTTCAACATAAGAATTCAAAATTTCTAAGATTTGTGTATTACAGTGGAAATGGAAAGTGGGTAATGGTGTTTGCACACACTACTAAAAGCAAGCAAACAAATAAAACAAAAAACATTAAGCCCCCAAACATTTAGTTCACTGCCAGTAAGGATTTACTTTCTAGATCCAGATTTTACACATCCCAATGAGAAATAGGCCTAAAGCTCTTCAGGAGTCAGTTGCACTGCAATGTGAACAGGATTTCCTCTTGAATTACAACCTTTCCAGTTATATTTTAGACAGGCAAAAAGTCTATTTGCTTCTTTTTATTTTGAAGACAGTATTTAAAAGCACAGCTTTTAGAATTTCAAATTTGAATGATGGGAAAATGTCAACAGAAGGCGAGGACATTTTTTATCTTAGAAATGGCTTCTGTATCACTATGGTGTTGTTTGAGGGAACAAGTAGACAAGTAATTAAAAAAATCAAGATTTGGTAATTTTATTTTTAATAGCTTACAGAAAAAAGGACTGGGACTTACAAGAGACAAATGCTTGTTTTTCAGATTCCAAATGTTTAGTAGCAGCCCTGTGATATTCATTCTTGAGAAACTGTTAATTAGCACTGATTAGGATACTGCACATAGTCTTTAGTGATTTGCCTAGATTTACCTTGGTGTATTCATACGATATTTGTTATGAACCTGAGAGTTACAGACTTGGAGCTGCTGCCACCTACTTGACATGTGTGCCTGGTGTTCCCACTGATGGGGATGTCTGCACTGAGGAGCTCCAGCCTAGAAAGGAAATGTGGGTTTGTCAGCACACAGTGCTGGTACTGTGCTTTGATCATCCTACATCTTGGCTTTCTACCTGGAAAATGGGAATGAAAATACTGAGTGGAAATGAAAGTGGGAATGAAAATACTGTGAAAATACTTGAGTGTTACATGTTTAGAGAAACCCATCTTGAAAAACAACAATGTGTTTAGCGTGTCAGCTCTTTGAACTAGGAAAGTGGTTGAAATAATAAAAATAAAATATAACACTGAAGGAGCTGTTGATGAATTGAATGTGTGAATCTGCAGTTGCTTACCAGCTTCTGTCTGCTGTCATGAATGTTTTCTCCAATTAGCTTTTCTTTTTTTATTTTACTTTCTGTTCCTGTTTTAATTAGAATATTATGACACTTATAAAGAAAAATTGAATTTTTTTTAAATAGATGCTTATCAAAGCAATATCCGATGCTTCATGCAAAGTAGTCATTGGGTTCCATCCAAGTTCATTGAGTTAATTATTTACTGTGGCATGTTTTGCATAAGCTTTGGTACATGGGTGTAAGGCATTGTAATCACCACTCAAATCAAAAAAACCTTACATTCTTGGAGTAGCTGAAAAAGAACTATGACTTATGTGCAACACTACAAGAGCTCTGAGGTTCTTCCCTTAAGCCAGAAAAACTCCATGCTTTTAGGGCTCTTTATCCTATTACCAGCAGAACCTGTGTTGAGAAAAGCTGAAAAACAGCATTTAGGGCAGAGAAAAGATGAAACTGTCCTGATTGTCATATCTGTATCTCTCAGAGTGTATTGGGGCCATTTTCTGAAACTCCCCAAGGAGGCCACAATGATCTGAACCTTATCTAGAGGAGAGGTTCAGAGCAGCATCCGTTCTGGGGAGCATTTGGCAGACCCAGACCTCCGAGTCCCTCCTATCCATCCCTGAGGAGCTGAAATGCCCTTTTTGCCAGGGCAGTTTAGTGCTGCTCTCCTGACTGTGCCTTTTGCTGTCCGCAGAGAGCGAGGAGGTGTACCAGCGCCAGGTGCTGTCCATCGCCTGCATCGTCTTTGGCATCGTCGTGGTGGGCATGCTGTGTGCAGCGTTCTACTTCAAGGCAAAGTAAGAGCCTTCCCCTGCTGGGTTTGGGGTTTAGCTGCTCTCCTTTTTACAGCCTCAGAGGTCTTCTGGTTCTCCCCTCCTTTTGAAGTTGCTGTTATCTCTGGCAAGGCTACAACAGTTCCCCATGGCTACACTAAGTTCTCCCCAGAAAAATGACAGGAGTAATATGTGTTCTTCTTTCTATTTTTTGGTATCAGGAAAGAATAGGTTGTGTCATTTCCAGTTCTTTTTTTGACAGTAATAATTTTGTGTTTTTTACTATCAGTGCAATAATCACTTTGCTCTTCTGAAAATGACAGTTTAAACATACCATCTCCTTTTTGCATTTCATTTCATATCCCTGAATGTCCCTTTTATTTCTGTGAGCTGAGAACAAAAATAAAGTTGGAAATGCAGAAACAGGTTCTCTGCAGATATCTGTAACCTGTTGATGAAGATGCATGTGAGTATCTGTAACACAGAAATACTCTCACCTGTCCAAGTAGTGAAATCTTCTGTACTAAACTATTTTCAAGGGAAATGGTGTCCAGTCTATTTTTTATCTTCCCAATTGAATATTATTTTTTAATAATTATTGTGTAATTTGTGTATAAACCTCATAGCAGTTCCATGGCATGTTTGTCAGTGCTGCTGTATCTATAAAGACGTTCTGTATGGTGGTCATCATTCCTCTTCCAGCTAGAGTTAATGAGAGAACACAAATCAATATAAAAAGTACCTGCATGAGGCTAGTCAGGGTGGCTGAGCATCAAAAACGTGGAGGTTGGCACTATTTAAAAATTTGGATGTTTATTTGAATCTGCCTTTCTGGAATTTATTTATCTGCCTTTCTGGCTAGGAGATCTGAGGGTCCTTGGTTTTTATTTAGAAACACAATTAATAATGACATTTTTATTGGAAAAAAAAAGACAAAAAAAGTCACCAGGTTTTTTTTCCCCCTTTTTCTTCCCATCAGACTTCAGGGGTAGGTCATGTGTGATTTGAGTGAAGATTTGAGTTGGTTCATGTTTTTTCTAAACACTCCTAATTACTCTAATGTCTTGAGGGATTTTGTTTAATTGTTCTTTGGACATCCAGTGTGACAGTGGTGGTCACTGGGAAGGTCAGACTGGCAGGACAGTTCCTCCCTACAAACTCCTTTGTTGTAATGTAAACTGTGAGCAGAGACAGCCACTTTGGCAGCGCATTAGCAATGTCATTATGCATTTTAGATCTGCAGAAGAAAGAATGAGAGAGAATCCTCCTGGAAAAGCTTGAGGATTCTGCTGCTAAAGAGAGTTTTAGAAAAGGCAGAATGGGACTGTCAGTGGGAAGAACATGCAGTCAGCGACTGAGCAGGCAGTGAATCAAATGCCCCTCTGTTATTCCCAGTGCCCCTCTGGGTTTTGCACTGCTGCAGGGAGTGGTGAGAGCTGGGTGGGAATAGCTGCAAAACACCATGGCCCTCATGAGAGGGTGAGGAGTGCCAAGTCTGACAGTAATCAGTGGAAATAACACTTGAAAGAAGAACTTACAGGACAACAGTGCAGCATAACTCAAGAGCAGGTGGGGGAGTGGGGTTTGGGGTTTTGTCTGCATTATAAATCGGAGAGGTTCTGGGAAGAGTTGAAGTGGGCTAGTGCCAGACTCTGGGAACTGAAGTTTGCAGAGTTATGAGAAAATGAGCACCTCTGGTTCAGTCAGGAGGCCTCAGACAATAGATGAGCAGAGTAATGAAAAGAGACTGATCAATCCCTAACTGTGGTTCCATCTGGCTCTGTCCAATGAGTAAATAAGAGTGTCTAGACTGGGTCTCAGAGAGGCCAGGTAAAATGTAAATGTAACACTGGCCAGTGTCTCAACAACAAAAACCCAACCAATTTAAAGTGCCTCAACGCTTACCATCTGTTAGCTTTTAGTCAGCAGATTTTTGGGAGACGCTTTATCAGGCATATGTACCCTGGTTATGCTTCAGAATTATCAAAGCCTTCCTCCTGCATGGGGGTTATCTTGGGGTTTCATTTGATGCACAAAAAAATTTAGAACATTGCTAACAGATACAGAAACTCCAAATAGTGCATCCATTAAGAAAAAGTTTCCATGAAGATCCTGACCCTCACTTACTTAGTCTGACAATTCTGTAATACCAGCTGGTAGAAATAGGCACTTCCCTATGTGCCAATGAATTAAAAGTCCTTTTTTAAAATAGATTCAATCTGAGAAAGTTTAGGACTATAATTAAACTCTGTGCCCTTCCAATTATTCCTTTTAGGTTAATCAAGAAAGTGCTGGAAGTGTTAGCAACAGATGAAGAGTACAGTAATGGGTTGCCCTTTACAGCTTAGACTTTTACAAATGACTACTGACTTTATTTCTTGCTGAACTAAGAACACTTCATTGCCAAATAACTCTAAAGTAGAACACATAAGGCCCATTTGTTTTGAAAACAAAAAATATAAAATAAATTTATTAATCAGCAAGTAACTTTGAATTATTAATAGTTTCTAGTTTTATGGCTGTGCATCCTATAGTTTGGCGAAATGAATATGCATAAACCTAATATTAATGTTAGTTTGCATGAACATTAAAGGAAATTAATGATTGGATTGTTTTTCTCAGCAAATTACCTTCAGGAATTTCAATTGTAATATTAAAGCTTGCAGTAGTGAAGCTGAATATTCCAGTTTACTCACTCGTGTTTATAGAGATAGAACAACTCTATTTCTTTTTTCTAAATAAATCCAAAAATTGTTTTGTTATTTTCCTGATTAAATCATCATTTTGTGTGTAGAGGAGAGGTCCCCAAAGTCTGATGCTGCAATCATGTTTCATTATCATTGTTCATACCTTATATGAAGACTCCACTCAGAAAATTCCTGAATGTTCTGTAACCATTCTGGAGACCAACACAAAAGAGGCTGCTTTTCCAGCAGGACATAGGAATAAATGTGCTAATTTCCTCAGTGTATGTAATTTAGCTGCTCAGAAAATAGTTGCTTTTTTATGAATCTCCCCTGGAATTTTGTGAGACGCTAAAGAGCTCATTTAGACATTTTAGAAATTAAATTTTTCCTTTTCATTGGATTCAAAACTTAGTAGATATTAAAACATTTTTTAAAGAGTTGTTTCAGACTCAACTGACTAATTTAATTTGACTCTATAATCCTTCAGATTATATATCTATTCAGATTATTCCAATACTAACTTTACAAGTTTTGGCTAAGGAAAATTTCAAACGATTTTGTGCTCGAGAAATTATTTCCTCACCTACCTCTATTCATAAATTTTACTAGTTATGAGTACCTAGCAATTCTCAGAACATGCCACTTATATTTGTAACATGCTTACAATATAAATTCATTCTTTTTCAGTTGCTTTGAAATAGGATGCAAGAAAAAAGCCTAAGAGGTACTTGTAGTGTTCTAGATTGTTGTAGCTTAGGAAAGGTGCTATAACAACCACTTCCAAACAGGTACTTAAAATTTGTTGAATTTAAGCAAATGCTTACATTGTGCCATGCTGAATCAAAACTAAGGGACTCAAAAATTATTCAAAATTGTATTATTAAAACTGAATATCTGAACTGGGATACTTCTCACCACTTAATTTCATATTGAGGGAACTTGTCCTTTCTCACAAGCCCCTCCATTGACCACATAAGTCATTTTCCTCTGGTTTCTTATACCTTCCTGCAGCAGATACAGATTTCACTGTGAATAAGAAATCAAAATTACTATTATACTTCATTCAGTGTCAAATTCCCTGGCCTGACTCAAGTCACATCCTATCAAACTTGATGATGTCATAAGGCTTTCCACAGTCAAATCACCAGAAATGTCTCAAAATGTTGCAGAAGCTTCTTTGCTAAAATTTAAATTTCAGTATGGAAAGGCTGTAGTTTCTTTATCTCTTATCAACACTTGCCTGAAATCACTTCTTTCTGAAATTTGGCTTGGCACCAGTTGCTGTCCAAAACCTGCTGGTGGCACAATGAAATTGTGCTGCTGGCGAGCCCTGAACGTAGCTGGGTGATTTCCAAGGCCATTCTAGGGTCACTGTTGGAGATGCATCTTCTGAGAAGAGAAAGGAAGCAGGGAAGGAAAGAATTAAAATTGTATTGCTAAATTATTACTCATGATTGTTTAAAACTGATAGTCCCAATGTAGTTTATCACCCAAAAAAAAGAGACTGATAAAAGACCTTAAATGTATTTTGCTAACAGTTTTTGCCTAGCTGAGATATCTTTTTGCAGAAGACAAAAGCGATATTTAAAGTTTGCTTTCTCATATCCTCTATCAGAACTTAAAAACTGTTTGTCACTCACACTCAGGAGTGTGGCAGGAACAGAAATTCTTCATTAACAGTACAGTTATCTCCTGAATAATGCAAGGTATTGATCTAGTGGCATTCCTAGCTCTGGCATGGTGGATTATAGTGTAATATGGCAAAAACACAGCCTCAGAGGCCATACTGGTATTTTTTTAAGGGTTTAAGCATGTGAGCAGGAGCTGCTCTGTACAAGATGGGTTACAGGTTAGATCTAATCAGCCAGCAGAAATCTTTGATTTTCAATTAATTTTTATAGCCTGCAGAGGCTAATGCCTCTTTTATTTGCCAAAATCTTTTTTTCCAAATCAGAGCAAAATGCTTTCTTACTATTCAGACTGAGTTGCAAGGTATTGTTAAACATGCAATAGGTGATCTTACAGAATTCTGCACTAACACAAAGAGCATGCTATTACAGTAATCTGAGAATAGAAGATATTTTAAAACAGAAGAGGATTGGTTTTCTTTTTTTTTTTGCCTTTGTGAAGCCTTGCCAGGAAACAAGCACTGCATTGAAATATCAGACATTAGTGAATTAGCTCAGCTGGCTCATCTAAGACAGTGAAGTTTTGAACAAAGGAAGCTCTGGTTATAAAAGTATCATGGCTATAGCAGAAGATCAAGCGAGCTCTCTCTTACATGAATTTTATTTCTCTCTGCAGGAAACAAACAAAGCAAATTCATGAACAGCTGAAAGAAACGCAGAATAGGAAAACCTACAGCCTAAATGCTTCCAGCATGATGGCAAAGTCGGAGTGTATGGCACAAAGCCAAGTCCAGCTGCAAAATGTAAGTAATCCTGCCAGCTCCAGCACTTAATAGCCTGGCTGAGTTCCTGCTGCTGATGGCAGCACATCGTCATGCTGCTCTTAACATCTGAGCTATGGGAACCACAATTCTCACCTCTTTCATAAAATGTTTTCTATCAGGCCTCTTGATGGAAAGCAGGGATTTTTTTTTTCTGAAGTTATTTCAATGGATCCTGGTACATTTTGTTCATGTGGCAGACTTTGCTGAGCCCCCCAGCACTGCCTTCAGCAGTGGAAATTATAGTTTCCAGCAATACCTGAGCTCATACATGTCTTAATATGGGTAGTGGGGGTCCTTGAACTTAAGTGATGTCAGGTCTTCAAATAATTTATGAACCTGCATGAATAAACATAGAGATTTGTCATAGTTTATTCAGAGTAAATTCAGAATCTAAAACAAAATTTTCACGTGTAAACAAATGCCCAAGGAAGACCATGCAGATGATCTCATTTTTTTTGATCTTTAGTTAAAGGTACTTTAGTTTATGGAATTAAATTAGTTTGTTCAAACTAAATTTGAAAATTTTTAGTCATTTTCTGAATATAGTTATGTATAAGTCATTACAATCTCACTATCATGAAGTATGTAAAGCGTGTTTGAAATAAGGAGCTGGAAGACAACCAATTTATTTAGCCCTGGTATGTTTTTAGCAAGGTATTTTCCAGTACATGGCATTGTCTTTTTCCCTGGTCACACACAATCAATGCTGTCTTACTTTGAACAAAGCCTTTGGAAGAACTGAGAAGGATCCTCGTGGCAATATAATGGGAAAATGTAAAAGTTGTATTAAAACATTTCTAAATTATTAACTCCTCAAAAAAAAAAGTATCTTAGTATTGCTTAAATGGATGACTACCTTATTTTCCAGATTCCATCAAAATAGTGGGAATTTAGCAAAAGTGAGCACTCATAGCCACTTAACCAAAGATTTTTCAACTCCTAGTTTACATCCAATTAATTTGGAGATAAACATAAGCCCTTTTAACCAATTCAGAGTTAGCAGAGCCTTGCTGCTAAGACAGAAAGGTTGTCAGAGCATTTTTTGTATTCACTAAAAGCTCTCTTTTGTAGGAACACCACTGTGGTGCTCCTATATATACTCATTATACACTTTGTTATTCAGGAAAAATATACTCTTTCAAGAAGGAAGATAGCTCCACTAAATTGGCATAACCACAGTTTGGGGAACCATGTGCAATTCTTTTTCTCCCACTTTCAGTTAATTCGGTCTCTTATTATTTCTAGCCACTAAAAAAAGCTCTTGGGAGTGTTGTTGGGTTGTAATGATGGCAACAAAAGGTAAAGTTCATGATCCTTTTGTTCTATCCTATGAAGAAAGTTATGGTTAACACTAAGACTATGTTCTTTGCCTTTTTCTCACTGTAATTCAGTGCAATCTTTTGCAATTTTATTTTGCTATAACCATAGCTGCAATGGTTGAAGTAGCAGTTTGTAGATTCTGGACATAGAGATTGAAAACCGTCATTATATTTACTCTTCCAATCCAAATTTGCTTTTCACTTTTTAATGCTGTTCGGACTGACATTATGAGTGCTGGTAATTAACACCCCATTTTCTCGTTCTTGTGGCTGTTGGCAGGCACCTGTTTTCTCCTTGCCATTAGTGCATTCTCCCTCTGGGAAGATAGTAAGGAAAACAGAATGACCTTGTGCAGGATAGCAGTGTAACAGTGCAGGGTAATAACAGTTTCTATTGTTAGGAAGATTTTAGTGCAGGACTGTGCGCAGGCAGCTCATGAAATATTTACCAAACTTGCCAGATTGGAGGGGGAACAAAGGGCAGGGTATGGTGAGGAAGCAGAAAAGGAACTTTGGAAAGGTATTTTGTAGGAATGGCTGGGTGACTCCCCCTCAGAGAGCAGAGATCTGCCTCAGGCGTATCTGCTGGGGGAAAGGGGATCAGGCAGCAGCCTGGATGGGATCCCTCTGCCTTTTCCATCTGCAGCTGCCACCACATGGGCCTGGGGGAAATCTTAGTTCTCTTCATTTCCAGGAGCTAATAAATAGACTTAAATAAATTAGGGCAGTTATTTTCTGGAGACTACTCCTCCAGTCTGGCATTTTGGTTTATATAATCCTGGAATTTTTTTCTTTTTTCACTCCATGTGCTCCTCCTGCAAGAAAGAGAGTTTTCCCATTTACATCCCTTTTCTGTCTTTCCCAGAAGATTCTCCTGTGTTTTTCTCCTGTCTCTTTTGAATAGACCTGGTGATGCTTTCAGGCTTTTCACACAACTCTTTCCTCTTCCACGGAGAAGAATGCTTTTGTGGAGAGCTGAGAATAGTTGCATAAGGTTCCTTACTCTTGATGACTGCTCTGCAAGAACCATCACCTTTTGACTCAGAGGCTGCTATCTTTAGTAAAGGGTCCATCTATCTTTCCAAATGCTGTGTTGCTCTACAAAGAGGTTTAACTTCTTTCCCAAGACCCAGGGCATAGCAGACAGTGTTTCAAGTGGTTTGTGGCTATAAAGAGCTTTACCAATGTCAGTGAAGTAATTTTTCTTCCCACACTCATATGTATTACATCTCCTCCACTCCCTTCCTCTGCTCGACTGTGACTCTGAAAAGTGCAATAAAAGGTTGGATTTTGTCAGGACAGCTGTGTTCTCTCTGAACTCCTGCTGCTCATCACTGGTAATTGTACTCACCTGTAACAAATCTTATCCTCAGCAGCTATTTCATTATTTTGTTAGAGATGCAAATTAGATGGAAAATACTGTTTACTGTAAGAAGGATTCATAAATATCTGTTTGAACATAGCTCCTTGGATTCCCTGAATCTCCTCCAAGTCCACTGCTTTTCCCACATATTCTGGCAGCAGCACACTTAATTTCTTGCTAGGTTTTTCTTGCTAGGGTTTCTAGCCTCTTGGATCTAAACACTAATGCACTGGTAATCTTCCTATAATTCTTTAGCCAGGAAGACATAGATGTGCCAGCTTTTAATTCAGGATTGTTGAGGGACACAGGAGATCCAGATTAGTTTCACCTAATGCATGAAGCCTAGGACTTCCCAATTATTATGTACCCCTTCCCAAAGAGACCGTGCTTTCTTCAAGAGATGTTTAAAGGGCTGCAGCAAACAGGTCTCCACGTAGTCAAAAGGAAGGAAATTGTCATTCTTTCCCTCCAGAAAGGGAAGTGCTCACTGCACCCTCACACACCATGCAGGTGACAGGAGGAGGTGGGGTGGCTCCTGATTACTAACTCCTTTTTCAACATACAGTAGAGTTGTTTAAATTCTCACAACTTGGTAAATATGTCATAGGGAAAAAAAAATAAAGAATCAGCTGAAACCTTGACATTCCTTTAGTGTTTCTGAGAATTGTCATGACTTTTTAAAATGGCCTTTTTCATCTTTGTGGGTTTTAATACTTTCTCCCATGGTACCAAGTGGATCTATTAATTTCCTATCACTTTCCCTCTGAGGTGGTTAATATGCTTTTCATGCTGTACTGTGTGGTTTCATTTTCACTACACTTGTTTCTAGTAGCTTGCAATCACTAGCTCCAGGTTTCTGATATTCCTATAATGAGAAACAAAAAATGCTCTTTTCACGTCTTGTTGCCTTTTGTTGATAGTAGTAGGAAATAAAACCTTTTCAGTCACTGTGATAGAAATGCAATTAATGTATGTCAAGCATGAGATGCACTTAAAACTTCTACAGGATTATTCTGTGGTTTTATCTGAATTACCATTTGACTTACCAGCTAAGATCAAGAGCGAATCTCCCATTTCTATATCACGTGACTACTTAGGAGGATCTGCCAGAACAGACAAACCTGAATTTACTGTTCTCTGTCTGGAGCCAGTGCTGGCAACAAAACATACAGAGCATATGAGAACAGTAAGGATGTTAAACGTACCACCTGAAGGGCTTTCATGCAAGGTCAGCCCATGCAGAAAAATCCCTGGCTTTTTTCCTCCTTCAGGCCACCTCTCTGAATGCACTTTAATGCTGAACCCTCTGCCTTCTCAGTTCTTTTTGAAATGGGATCCCCAACATCACCTCCCTTCCATTGCCACGTGAATTTCTGGATCTTTTACTATTTTGGGGAAATTGCTGAGGGGGAAGAGCTAAGTAAAGCCCAAGGGAGGGATGGGTGTTTTGGTTTGCATAACACCAGGCCAACAGTGTCAAGCTGCTCTGTAGCATTTGAGTGGCACTTGTTATCCCTGAGCCCTACATTTTAGAAGAAGGAATTGAGGCATGGAGCAGAGGCATTATTACTGTGCTCACAGTAATGCAGCAGGTCAGTGACAGAGGCTGATTTCTTCTGTCCTGGCTCAGGCTGCCTTCACAGGTTCACTTCACGTTAACTAGCAGGGGGTGGAATTTTTATTGTCAGAGAGTTGAGTAATTGCACGTAATAGATGATTCTCTCCATGAAACCATGAAAAATTGAAAATTTACAAAATATTTTTTTAAAAGCTATCATTATTATTTAATTTATTTAGCCATATGCCTCAGAGTTTTTCAGTAATTGCTCAAACAAGAACAGATAATTAACCAAGAAGGCAATAAAACCGTTTAAAAACCGGAATACAGATAAGCTTTCAGAGATGCTTCAACCTACTGGAACAGCCCTTTGCAAGGGTTTCACAGCTTATTCTGCATCATGGCTGAGTGCTCGGCAGCTCACGGCAGTCAGAGGCTGCCACAGAGCTCAGCCCAGGTGGGAACTGAACTGTGGGAGCAGCAGGATGAGCTCTGTGGGATACGGCTGGGCATGATCCCATGCTGTACTTCTGGGAGCACCAGCTGATATGCTGCAAGCTCTTCACAAAAGTATAAAGGTATTTTTCGCCAGAGGTGATCTTAGAGAAGGGATGTGGCACTTGGAATTATGCTAAAGGAGAATAAACCCAACTGTGTTTAATGATATTAAAATGTATGAATGACGTGATAGATCCAAATATGTTCAGTTGCATTGTTTGAATTCTCTGCATGTTCACACCCTCAATTTAGACAGTAATTCACATTTTCATTGTAATGGGCGTTCTGACTGTTACAGGAATTGTGTATTAAGTGGTGTATCTGAAAAGGGGAACAATGTTTGGTTTGGGGGAAAAAATACGCCTTGGGGGCTGTGCCTGAGGGGTGCTGGCTGCTGGACCTTCCTTGCACTTTGCTAACCAGCACCAGAGGAGCTTCTGGGGTCCTGGTGTTCCTCAGCTGTGATGAGGAAAGACTCTGTACACCGCTGCTCCAGCTCACATCCACCTGAAACACGGATGTACTGAAAGGCACAGCTCACCTCTGCTCTTCGTGATTCACTTCATACTCATGGGTTTAGAGGCCATTCAGGCCTTCAGTTTTGTGTCGTGAGCAAACTCAAAAAAAGGACAGAAATAGCTCCTTGGCACTAGCAAGCCATTCTTTACATAGCTCAAATTGATTTATTCAGGTCAGAAATCAAAGCCAGTTTCATTTCTGCAGCTGGCAGGATAACTATTAAAGTTTAAAACCTTCACCGACGTGAGTACCTTAAAAATCATATTTCTGTCTGAATATTTTATCTCCAACATTTGCAAGTGACAACTAAGATCATGGTAACTGAAAGAAATGGGAGTGGAAATGTTTCTTTTTTTTATTTCAGTTCATGCATGCAGCACCATTTTGCATATTGCTACTCTTAGTTTTGCCTTCAGAAGCATGAAAGCAGTGATTTTGACCCCGTTTACATGGCTGTTTCACTCAAAGAGCAGTGGAGAAAAATATCTATTATTTTATCTATAGAAATTGGTCATAAGAAGTCTGAGTAGCTGGACTAAAAATACATATAACCTATTTTTAAGAGAGAATAATCTCGAATGAATTTCCTATTTAATCTTGCTGAAGTCTACAGAAATGTAGATAAGTGAGAGTCAGAAAAGAATTCTGTTGTATTAAGGAGTTATGGTTTTTGTTAGACACAACAGATAGTTATGAAGAACTGTATTTTGAAAGAATACTTACTATCTTCCCCATGAATTTTTATGCTATTGTATCATAGCATGACATTTTTCACCACTGTGACTTTTTATCTATTATTTTTATTACTTTGTTTTGTGTTTTCTTTCGAAAATATACAATCATATAATTTTTTTCACAATACAAATTTATTGTAAAGGTAACACCGATATTTAGGTGTCCTGTAAAAAAAAAAAAAAAAGGAAAACAGGCCAATTACTTTTAGTACAGGTTCTTGTAATGGAAAGTAAAAATACCTAAAAAGTGCTTTATTTTTCATACCTGAGTGGAAATGTGAGTTAACCTCTCATATCTCTGAGATATTGCCCAGTAACCACTAACAAGATGGAACCTTCTTACAAGTCCAAGTGCAGCTTTTACTATACATTGACTTTGTGGCTCCATTTAGGTTCAGAAAATCTTTTTTTTTTCTTTTTTTCCACTTTTTTTTTGGTTTTTGGGGGGTTCTTGGTTTTGTTTTGTTGTGTTTTGTTTTATTGGTTGTTGTTTTGTTTTTCTCCCTGAAATGGCAGTTGAATCACAAAGCAAGAAGAACAAATCTGTTCATGTCTGGTGTCTGCTTGGCAGACCTCTGTGTCTCACTGTGTGCCCAGAGAGTGCCCTACTCCTACACCTGCCACAAGAAGAATTATGTTTACGCTGCTCTTCCTAGCGCAGATACTCCCAGGTCAAAAGTTTCAGACTGGTTCAGAAAGATATCTGGCTCTGTGGATAGGATCCAAATATTTTTCTTCCTTATCTGATGACAGCAGCGCTGTTTCGGTTTGGTTTTCATAGTTGTACATGCTGATGATGAATGCAGTGTTTGACTGAAATCGCCAAAGAACCCGAGAAGTTGCTGACTGTCCTCTGAGATGTGTTTTGTGATCTCAGAGTCACAAAAAACAGACTTTTAGTCAAAGGGATCAGTGTTCCCATCATTCTGTGCAGATCAGTCTGTAATTTTGCTGCAAATGCTGATATCAGTGTTTTGATGTGGAGAACATAATGGGGATAATGCATACGAGCTCTTTCTGCTGTGCAAACAATCCTGAGTGAATGTATGACTTGCAATGCCTAATTTTGATTTTAAAATGCACTTGAGCACTTCTTACCTCACTCTGATACGAATTCAGCGCGATCAGCATCAACAAACCCACTTCGTCTTGCGAGTATTAATTGATTTTGTTCTCTCTGCTGCAGTATTCCAAACCAGATAGGCATCAGGGGCCTATTCTGCACAAAGTGATGGAGTCTAGCTTTTCAGGCCCTCAGTCCTTCCCAGAGGCCTTGTCTCCTGACAGAGGAACGCAGCCCATCAAGCACCACAGGTGAGCAGGTTGTCTGCTGAGAGGTTGGGCTGCCCGGGGTGTTGTAGAGCTGCTGATTGCTGTGCAAGGTCACTGTGTGCTGGGGCTGGTGAGCTGCTGAGGCCACGGTGCCAGCAGAGCCTCAGCACGCTGATCAAGCCGCTGTCCAAGCCTTCTCTGAGCTGCAGACAGTAAAGGCAGTAGCGATGCTCAGCTCCTCTCTCTGCAGCTTGGGACAGTCCTGCAGGAAGCACTTACCAGCACCATCCCAGCTGCAGGCACAGCCCAGCCAAGGGAGCAGCTGGAGTGGGAGAAACCATGAAAAACAAGACTTTCCTTATCGGTGTTCGTTAAGTCAGTTTCACGAAGTTCCAGACTTTTTCGCTTTTTCTTTAAACAAATGACACTTGGAATGAGTAATGACTTATTTATGAAAATATGGTGGCCTTTGAAAAGTGGGCTTAAAAAAGTTTGGATGGTTGTTTCCAAGAGAAAAAAAAGAGGAATGTCACCATCACTGGATGACATTCAGATTAGAATTCTGCTTATAACTCTTTTTTGGATGAGAAAGAGTGCAGGTGTTTCATTGCGGGTCTAGAAACCAAACTGGAGTCTGGTATAAGCAATAGTGTTGGTTGAATGGCTGTGGTAACATCTCGTCCAGTGCACAGAGAGAGAGAGAGAAAAAAGGCTGAGAAAAATGAGTTTGGAATTTTTTCAGCTAGCTAATCTGGAAGGGAGGACTTGTTTATTAGAAGGATTTTTTTGGTTTTTAATTACTAAAAAAAAAGTCTGGGATTACATGAGGTTATGATCTGGCTTCTGTAGCATTTGGTGCATTTTCAGTGCAGTCTCTCAGCCAGCTACATGCTTTTTCTCATTTGAATGAGTGATTTGCTTAACCTACAAAGTGTCACGTGTGCGTATCTACTTTTACCTAACTTAAGCCTTTAATTTGGCATGAAAAAATTATGATGATTGTCATTTCAGATCTATTTCTTAGGTCTTTTTCCTTATTACACAGAGATTATCAAAATATGCTTAATAATTTTATTAAACATAGATGAACTATGGGACTGTTGCCTAGAATGCTTTCTGCAGAAGTTCTGGGAAGAATTTTATCACCATTTAGTCACTACATGAAGTTCAGAAAAAAACACAGTGACATTCCCATACCTTAAATAGTATGACTGCAATATCCAAGAAATATCTTTCCTTCAGAACTAATCTAAGAAGTGGAATGACTAGTTAATTTATAAAGAATTCTTTGTCGTTTTAAAGTTTAAGATTTATTATACAAGGCCCTTGCTTTATAAAACATGCAACAGACCTGAATGTTCAACACTTGTAAGACTGTCTTTAATTTATGCATCGTGTGACAGCTTCCTAATTTAGTTTCTAAATAGTGTTCACTGTGGCCAAATGGTCAAATGTGGCCAAATGAGGATTTTATACTAAATACTCCTTCCATTTCATTCCAAACCTGACTAGCCTGGAAAAATTATATCAGCTCTGCAGGTTGTCTCTTTTATGCTGTCATTAAATTCTATTGCTGTTTTGTTTCTGCTTGCTACGGAAATGCTTTGTTCCACATGCAGACCTGTTTTCTCTCCTGGTGTTTTCAAGGACACTGATGAGAGGGAATCATTTCTTGAAATCAGGAGCTGGCTGTTTCCAGATCCTAAAACTAACACAATTTTGGCCTGGCAGTAAAACTGTCAGTGTAGGGAATCATTTGGAGTTGTTGAAATGTGACTGACAGAGATAATCTAATTATTTCACTCCGATTATGGATAATAGAAATTTTCTGTCTCAACCAACCTCAGCTACACAAAAAGTATTAATGTGGAGATTAAGCTGAATGGTGAAATTTAATCTCAAGAAATATTTTGCCTGTACTATTATTAATTTCCTAAAATATTTTGCCTGCATTATGCACTACTGTTACAGTAGAAGAATGTTATATCCTCTGCTTGCATATGTAAAATAACTCTTAGTACTGTCAGAATTCAAAATTAACAAAGGTGTTTAATCAGTAAAATTCCTGCAAAGTATATGATGTGCTCAAAAATTCATCTTGGATTATCTGTTGATTTTGGTAAGAAGAAAACCCATAGTGTGTTATTTTCTAACAGATAGAAACAAATTAGAGTTTTGTTAATTATGGGTTGAGTTGTGATTCCTTTGAATAGCAGTTTCCTTGGTAATTATTCATCCTGACTTTCATTTATTGATTCAGTCATCCTTGATTTTAGAGGGATTCATTTCAGAGAATGCCATGATGAAAGGCAAATGCAGAGGCTTTCAGCCTGGAGCAGTTCTATTGTCTTACAAAAAGGCCAAAATAGGATAAACTTACTCTAAAATCAAAAATAATTTGTGTTTTCATTTTTTAATGAACTTTTAACGCCGCAAAAAAAATGGAAAATATCTTTTCATTTGGTAAGCATTTTACTCTTTATGCTGCTCATATATATTCAGTTTACAGTAAAGGAAAGAGTAAATTAAAGTTATTCTGTAGATAAGAATATTGAATTTCAAAAATGAAGTAGAGATAAACTATCACAACTAAGAATGTAAAGGCAGAGGAGGTCTGAAAGGAAGAAGATGTAAGGAATCTGCTATTTTCCCATCAAAAGTACTTAGCTTTCTGGATAAATTTACTAAAAATAATACCTAAAACGAATAGGATGTAGGGAAAGAAACAGAGGCCAAGTCATGCTTGAAGTGAACATGTCCAGGACTCACAGAGTTAAGAATTACTGATAATACTGAAAGCAATCAATTGTTCCCACTGTGAAAAAAAAAATTAGGAATACTATACTCCTATATTAGGAGAAAAAGCAAAGCTGATGGTGGGACAGAGATAATAATTGAAGCACTTAGGGCAATCCTGAATTAATAGATTTCATTTTTTTAAGTTAGGATGACTATTTGAGGACAAAGGTAGAACATGAACAGAATCAAATATATGAAAGTAGACATTACTACAGTCGAAGTGGAAGTAAAATGTGGAAATCAATGCTCTCAAAATGGTTTGGTTAATCTTAGTAAAAAAAAAATTGGAAGGAGAACCAGCTCATGAAATTTCATGTCTGGGAGCAAAATCTATAAAAATGGGAACTGTGACATGAGATGATGGATTAGCAAGTGTCAAATATATAGGAAGATGAAGAATTATCAAAGTAACTAGAAACTAGATATGTTGAATTTGAATAGTCAACACTTCAGGACAAATGTGGGGGAAGCAGATTCTTGGAATCGATGTAAAAAAGACAAATAATTGTTTACTATCTTTCCAACAGCAGGTACTGCAACATATGCACTGATAATTGTATTTGTATTTGGTGTGGGTGAGTTAGATCTCTACACAGGCTCAGTTGCTGCTGTCACATGTGTCTGATGCCCTCAAGGGGAGGAGGTAGGGAGAGGCAGACAAACTCTAATGTTGGTACACAGAGGTGGTTAAAAGGGAGATATCAAGGACTTGTGCTGAGGAGGTTGGACACGCACCAGTGCAGCACTCAGTCAGCACTGGGGACAGCCTTTGTTCGAGGCTCTTGTGCACCACCTTGGCACAAAACCAGCTGGAACACAGCACGGCACGAGAATGTTATCTCAGCTGCTTAAAAGGGCCTCCCAGTCGCCATGGACTCAAATTGCATTCCCAGCTAAGATGAGGAATGAATGATTCATGTTCCATGGAAAGAGTTGGAAAGTCTGTCTTATGTCAGTCTCCAGTTCAGGAGACTGGAAAGGGTGTATGGCTGCTGCCTAGGAGTACATGAGAGCAAGCAGAACGAGAAGTAAAAGACCTATTTAAAATGAAGGAGTGTGGTGGCACATATGCCAGTTGAATATTCATCAGAAATAATTTTAAATGAAGAAAGTCTCAAAGTTTTCAATACAGAACAACTTTCTGTAATAGATATCACCATTTTTGGATGGAAGTTGATCAGTGATGAGGTTATGGCAGATGATTAAACTCAGTGCCACTGATGTACCTCAAATGTTCAGTTCCTTTCTCCTATTGTTCTGTCACCAGGATGGTGATCAGATGATACAGGTAGCATTGAAGGATTTTTGTAGCTTTCCAAAGTCCCCAAGTAGCCCCAACACAGACTATTCCCAAGTATAAGAATATTATAATGGAATCAGTAATGCTCACACTTCAGAAATTGAGAGCAGATTTGTAGCTGTAGGCTGGCTGCTGGAAAGCTTCTCGTACATGTGGAGAAGAGAGTTTTGGAGAGTATCACTCCATCACTTGGGCTGAGAACTTGGCCAGCTGTGCCAGTCCATAACCACAAGCCAGGAAGCACAGGTCATCCTGCCACTGCAGAGGGTTTCATGCTCTGAGACAGTGCAAGGATACTTGGCAAAAGCATGGGGAAGAGTGGTATTTAAATGCTTGGGTTACGGGGTGCTGTAGAGAAAAAAGGGATCCAGCTATTAATTTCAGTTCTCTTATGCCACGTCTTTTTAGGCAAAAAAGACTCCTTACAATCTTAGCATATTTTTAATCTGAGATGCTTCTCTTCTTAGGTATAAGATACTTTTTATTAATTCTGAAAATTGGTAGAAAGTGTCAGTAGGTGATCCATGCAAATGTTAGCAGTAGACTCCTAGGTGGCTCCTAGAGAGCATCAGAGGACACTGTCCATCTGGCAGCTGGCTCTGTCACTGGAGTATGCATTTACTGGGTGGTTTGTAAATAACTAAAAAGTAGCATAGAAAGATTCCAGAGTTACTGTAAAAACACTGCTGTCCTTCTCTTCATGAACATGGTTTACTGCACCTGGGAGTTGTGCATGTGCTGCATGAAGAGAATACTCCACCCATAGGATCAGACTTTGATTTCTCTGGGTTGCTCAACCCAAAGAAAATTTTCACAGAAAACAATTAGCAACAATGAATCCCAAGTTCTTAATTAACTTTAGGATGGTTGAACTGCTTTCTTCAAAACATTAATTCATCAGAATTCTATTTCTCCCTAGTTTATGCATCACTTGTGAACCAGTTCATGCATATTCTAGGGCTTTTTTATTCTAGAGTAATTGATTGATAGATTTTAAGGACATATCTGCTACAGCTTTATGTATTGGTCTATTTTACTGAACAGCTTAGTTATGTGGGCTGATTTGTTTTACCCAGTTAAACAGGAGTGCAGGAAGAAACCATAATGGTGGCTAAAGGAAAATAAATTCTCTGAAGAAATCCAAAAGGCATTGTTTGCCTGAGAGGGAGGAATTTTGATGAGCAATAGAGAAGTCTGAGAGGGACATTACATTTGCATTGCTGACATTCATATTGGTTTTGTTAAAGGGAAAAGCTTTGCTATGCTGGAGATCCTTTTTTATAGAACTTTTAACAGAAATTGTTAGTCTTGTTTTCGGTGCCTGAAGAAACGAGTGTTATCCTGCAGCTTACAGCTGCACTGTCTGTAAGTATTTCCTGATCCCTAGTGAATTTGTCCTGTCCATGGCCACAAATTATTTTTGTTCATTTTTCCCTCAATTTGGTTTTTTTTTCCCCTGTCAGAAACGTTGAAAGCATAAGAACCTCACAATTAGTAACAAAGGGTTTGCTTGGACTCTGTCGGTGCTGGAAGTTCTGTGGTTGCAGGACAGTGGCAGATCCCTTTGGTCTCAGCCTTTGCTGCAGTTAATACCCATTACCTTAGGTATAGCAGTATGTGTTGAAATTATGTCTGTTACAAACAGAGCTTTTGTGAATTTGCATATGCATGTTATTAGATAGGAGACCATGTGCTCTCATCCAACAAGGAAGATGCTCGAAGGCATCAAACCAACCACAAATTAAACAATTAAAATTTCTAGTTTCAAAGATTTCTAATCAATCTAAAGTTTGGGTTTTTTTACTTTTGTAGTACATTGATAAATATGCTCCAGTCAATAAAAAACCCAAAAATTCTTTATCCATCACAAATTATTCCTTTACCTGCATCTTTTGCAATCCCCTGCTGTATTAATCTCAGGCTCTTCTAAGCAGAAATTGTCAATTATTTTGTGATGTGGTAGTGTTATTTACAGAATATGAACTGTAACTCACAACTTGAACCAGCCTCCAGAACTGAGAGGCCACTACTTCAGTTTTTTTAAAAGGTTTTTTCACAGCCTCCTTAGTAGCAAAGGAAAAATCTTTTTAAGGAAGCATGAAAAATCCTGGAGGGAATGCTATTGCTATGGGTTGTTGGTCTTTTCAATTAAAAAGCACTAGAACAGTAAAGGTGTGGAAGAAACCAGAGCTTAGACTGCAATGGAACGTTGCTAGCCTGAGCAGTAGGATAGAGACTGTTGAATTTATTTCTTATTTTAACTTTGGGCAGGAAAGGTTGATTTTAATGGAAATGTACACTCAAAGAGAACTTGTCCAAGGTACTTTCCAAGCAAGAATTGCTTTGGGAGTAGATGTGGCCCAAGCTATAAATAAAGTTTCCACTAGGTAAGAAATGCAGATTACTTTTAAGTCACATTATAATGGGAAAAAAGAAGCTAACTTATCAAAAGTCTTTTGCATTGCTGAACTTTATGAAAAGTTGGAATTATTCACACAGCCAAAAATAATGACTCGTAAAAGGCATCTACAAAACGTATGCTAAGTTATCATTAAAGATGTAACAGAGTATGAGGTAAAACATGCATTTCTGAGGCCCAGAAGATGCCAAGAGAAATAGGAGAAGCTGAAAAATGAATAGCCAGTCACACCATGCAGTACTGAGACCTGTTAGCAGTAAGAATAGGTTATGCTTTGCCTTAGTTCTGTGTTCCCATATTTTTGCATTTGCAACAGCTGAATTTATGGTTTATAAACCAAACCTATGGATTGTAGATACTTTTCCATTCCTGCTTGAAAGGGAAAAAATATCCATTCTCCTTCCAAAACACCAAACATTTAAAAGAGCAATTTTCTAAAAGAAGTAGAAAACTAATACCTTTTTAAAATCAAATTCAAGTTTCTATTATATCATATAAAGAAACAGCACAGTATTTATCAATGTATATAAACAATAAGGCAATCTGTATATAAAACAAGAATTAAACAATATATAGAAATCTTGTTCAGAGTGGAGAAAATTTGTCTTAAATAGCTTCTTCAAGCTGCAGTTCACAAGCTTCACTTACATTCTTCACTTACACTTTTTCTCAATTTAATGGTTTTGTATCAGAAGCAGCACCTCATAGGCTGATAGATGGTATATTAGGCTTTCAATGTAGGATCTTATTTTGAATTCAGCTGTGGATATGACAGAGCTGTGCTGTTTGTTTATACTGTCTGAGGACTCAGCTCTATACAGCAGGATTATGATATGCAGCATGGAAAAGAGAAGCATCCTTCATCAAATGCAAGAAAGCATTTCATATACTGGGCAATTATTTTCATTCCTAGAAATGAGGTGATGTATTAAATATGGCATAAACAACAGCTAGGGGTGATTGTACTGTTATATTTCCATAGAGAATTTCTACTGACATCACACACTGCCATAGCAGAGTTTATAAAAACAGTAATCCATGCATTATTAATCCTGAACCTTTACTTCGCCAGATTTTATGTTCTTGGTGTGATAATTGTTGCTGTACTCTTGGTGTTGTTCCTAGAAGTCTCTCTTCATGCTGCAGCCCAGGACAAAAAAGTGGGATGCTCCATAGAAATGCCTTTCGGAGGACTCCTCCCTTGCCTCGGGGTAGGTTCAATGGGATTACAGGACCAGCATATCAACAGCTAGAAGAATCGAGGATCACAGAGCAGGACACGATACCTTGTCACGGGTGAGTAATGCCACACCTGAAGAATAATGCTTTGCCATCACAGTCCCTCCAGCTTTGCTGTACTGTGCTGTGGATCCAGGGTTTGCAGGGCTGAAAGCAGAAGAATGTTTTCAGCGCACTGGGTCTTTGAAGGTGATATGGTTTTATTTGTCTGGTTACCTTTGTAAGCCTTTTAAAGAACAAACTGTAAGTGATTGGCAATAATACTCTTTATAACTGATGGTTTTGCTAGTGGTGCCATGATGTTCTGATAATGTAAGGATTGCATTATTTTCTTCCATCAATCGGCACTGGGAAAATAGGAGAAAATAATTCAGAAGTCCAATGTTCATGGGTTTTTAAAATAAATTAATGTACATTGCAAAGTTGATTTTCTATAGACTTCAGGTTTGTCTTTGAAAATGCACGAAAAATACACTGCTTTTTTTCCTTTTTAAAGTCAGTTTACTAGAACATTGACTGTAAGCTCCAGCTGTACATAAGGTCTGGGTTTCAGAAGTGCTTCAGAGAACCTACAGCTGCCTTTGAAGTCTTTTTCAATTATTGAGATATTTTGCATAATATTTACATATCCCGATAGATTTCCAAAGACTTTCCAGAATATTACAAGTATATTTTATATAAGAATATGAGTGATATCTGGAATGGAATGGAAGCCCCACTAGTTTCACCTGCAAACCACAATGAAACTCTTCACTGTGACTTACAGGTGAAACTGGTGAGGTTGGGAGTCTGGTGACTTCTTGTAAGTTTGACTCACGCTTCCGTCATTGTTACTATTTGCTACTTCTGAGGGAAAAATTGTTTACTGCCTCGTGCAGTAAATATGTTATTGTTCATTTGTATGATATGTGCATATAATTCCTGGGGAAAATTTCCTACCGAAATTGCAAACCTTCCAGAAAGGAGCAGGCTGGCAGCCTTCCCTGTCCAGCAGCAGGGTTGCAGCCTCTGGGAAGTGCTGTAGCCTCCTCCCAGGCTGAGGAGTGAGGAGCAAAACAGCAAAGCTGTGGGGGATTGTATTTACTCTTGTCTGGGAAATCAGTGTGTGGTGTTGGAGTGTCATCTTGTACTGGCCTTTATTTTAAATTTGCAGTTGTGCAAAATCTGATATTAGGCTGTGACCCCTTCTGGCCTCAATCCACTCAAGCACTTCATGCATATTTTGTGCACTAAGGATGTTTGCCATCTAAATATCTGCTGGTTTCACAGTGTTGGTATTCTCACTGGATTTCCAGCCCAAACAAAAAGTTCCCCTGTCCCCTGCAGAAGTTAGACTACATCCTTGTTTCTCCTATTTCACGTCCATCTTCCCCACAGGGATGCACAGATCGAAGTGGTTTATCTCCCTAATTCTGTAAGCATTCTGAACTTCACCCACCAGCAGCCTGGCTCAAGTTTAGTCATATCAACAGGTAGAAAATGGGAGGTGTGTGTCTGCCAGAGTAAGTGCTTACAAGGCTGACCCAGAGCCTGGCAGAGCCACTGGAATGATTCTGATCTGTCTTAATGGACCTTGTTGTCAGGCTCATGCATTGCACACCTTTAGCCACTGGGACTGTGCTAAATAAAATCCATTTCATAGTTGAAGTTTCAGTCCCTTTTTACTCTAATATGTATTCTTAAAGGAGGCAGTAAAATTATTGTGCTTCTTTCAATTTCATTCTTTAATTTAGACTCTTACACACTGTATAACATAATTATTGTTGAATATTTATAAATGTTTGGTTTTGTTGCTTGGTTTTAGGAAGAGGGTGGAGAGAGAGCTGCACTTTGAAATACATGCACATGACTTAATTTATTCAGACAAAATAATTTTTCAGATAAAAGCCCAGATATATTTCTTTGGAGGAACTGTGGTTCTGGGAAAGTTAATTATAGGAAAATGTAATTAAGGTTCTGCAATTATAGTTCTAAGTCTCAGTCTATTGAAAACAGCAGCAGTCTGGTGTCACACATAGAAGCATGGATCAGTTTGTAATTAACCAAAAGCCCAGTCTCACATGGTTCAGATGTAATATTCCTTCCAGTTTAATACCTAACCTGTTTCACAGTGTATGCACTTTAATTCAACATCAGCTCTCCTTTGAAAGCCCTGTGAGCACATGGCAGAACCATGTAATTCTGCCATTAAATTGGTGTGTCTATCTGTATTTCAAAAAATATTATGGAAATATGCCAGGCATTGCGTTACATATCACTGCTGCTGCCAGTTAGTTTTCAAAATACCAAGAATAATAGAATCTCTATTGTGGAACTGGCAAACGTTACTGTTTTCTCACCAAACCCATTTTAATTCAGTATTTTCTTTATTTTGCTTATATATCATCCATATAATACATACATTGCATGTGAAATTCATTAAAAACATTCACTCCCTTTGTTTTCAGGGTGCAGCCCAGAATATATTTAGGGCCTGAATTACCAAAAAAGGGACTAATGCAACTGATGCGATCTCTCCAGCTATAGTCGTTTGAACAATTATATATAAGCAAAGGAAACAAGAATGGGCACAACCCAAAGGTCTGCACTGTTTTGTTTTCATTTGTTTTTTTTTAATTGTCCTCTCTTGGGAATAATATCCCTGATCAGTATTTCATTCATCCTGAGTCTTGAGAACTGGTGTAAAAAGCCCCTCCACGAATGGCTCCGGGTGTGTCTAAGCACAGTGCCAATGTAATTAACCCAGGCTGGTCTCCAGTGCAAAACAGCTGCACCGGCACAGCATGGACAAGGAGTTGCAGCACATACCCCAGGAAGCTGCTTGGGCTATTATTCCTCTGGGTCCCACTTCCCAAAGCAGTAACTCTTTCCCTCACCTTGCAGCAGAGTTCCCAGCACTTCCTCCTTATCGCAGAGCTCCCAGATGCACCTTCTGGGGATGCCAGCAGAGTCCTGGTGCCAGGCTGTGCCGAGCTCCACGTGTGCCCGTGGACAGGGGGATGTGTGGAGCACTTGTACGAACTCAGTGCCCCTCAGACGGGTTAATTACGGATCAGTGGAGCTCTGCTGGAAATCAGCCTAAAGTTATCTCCTGCTCCCTCCTGCCTGACACCTCGCCAGGAGGATGGGGCCAGAGGAAGCCTTTCCAGTTAATTACTGTTGTGGGCTAATACTGGACTTTGGCAGTTTCATGTGATTCACTTTCTTTTCCTTAACTTTTTCTGCTCACACCGAAAAACAGCGAGGCACATGTGAGTAGAAGGATATTCCTACTGAGATCCAGCAGGTTTAAGGAGCTTTTGGAATAATACCTTTCAAGTCAGAGCACCTGCTTCCACACCAGATCTAAATGTTGCTCTCCTCATCCATGGATAAAACATATTAGATTCACCATTAGCTTGCCTTATTAAATAGTGATAAGCTGATTATAAATAAATTATGTTCTGGTACCAAGGTGATATCTGTGGTCCTCAACAATCATGACTGGCAATATAGTAACTCCCAGAGCACCATATTTCTAGAAATACTACTTTCACATGGGAAACATTCTTTTTTTTTTTTTGTTCAATCATTGTTTCCTTTATTTTATATTTAGTATACTTTCCATTTCTGGTTTTCTAAGTATTTCTCGTAAACAAAACAGAGTTTGGCTTTGAAACAAAATAGAAATGTTGATAGAAATTCACCAAGTTGCCTCACAATAAGTAAAATTGTGTTATCGTATGTATTAGTGGAGGATAGAGGATTTTTTTCAAATGGTATTACAGCATCAAGAGAACACAGACGTTTGCTCAAGCCCTATATATTAGCTCTATTTCCAGATGAAATCTTATAAAACAAATAAGGCCAACATTATGAGGATGGGCTATTGAAAAACAGACATTTTTCCGAGGTACACTGTACTTAGATGCTCTGCTTGTTTGAATCATTTCTACGTAAATAAAGAGTACACGGCCATATGTGTTTGAAGTTTTTTTACCTGCACTTTTTTGAAGTGTTTTCCTGAAACAACCATTTGACATTGAGAGTTCTGACACTGAAGGAAGGATCCATCCATTTCCCCAACCAGAAATGTAGGAATAGAATTCCAAATTTAGTTTCAAAAGAAAACTAAGAATACATTATAACTTCTGAAATCTTTTAAAAAGGAATTTCCATCATTCTCCTATGCTGGTGGGCAAAATGAGACTGAGAGCGAAGCAGTTCTTTGCCAGTGGCAGGTTTGAGAATAAAAACCATTCTCCAGTTATTTCCCTCAGGGCCCCACCACAGCCAAGTGCTCCTCTATTGCAGGAGAAAATGGTGTGTATCTCCTCAGCACAGTTCACTAAATCCCCTGCTGCTGTGTGCATCTGACCACTCAATGTACAACGAGAACTCTTTTTTACTCTTTCCAGGTATTCATCCAGTGGTTTAAAGACTCCTCAGAATACTTCAATAAATATGCAACTGCCTTCAAGAGAGACAACCCCATATTTTAATAACGTGGATCAGAAGGACTTGGTCAGCTATTCCTCTTCAAGGGCCAGCTCCGTTCCCATCATCCCGTCTGTGGGCTTGGACGAAGCCTGCATGCAAATGCAAAATGTTTCTGAAGTAACAGGCATCAAATGGTGCAAAAACTCCTATTCTGCTGAACTTGTCAATGTGAGTTCCCCAGTCAGTAATTGTCTTATAGCAGAACAACACGAAGTGAAAATACTGCTAGAAACTGTGCAGGAGCAGATCCGGATCCTGACGGACGCGCGGCGGTCGGAGGACTTGGAACTGGCGAGCATAGAGGCAGAGAGCGGCGCCAGCGAGAACACAGCCTTCCTGCCCATGAGCCCCACGGCCAAGGCAGAGCGAGAGGCACAGTTTGTCTTAAAAAGTGAAACACAAAGAGACTCGGTGCTGACCAAGTGACTCTGTGCGGGGGTTGTGGGAGGGGAAATGAGAGATCTGTGCATTCGATGCTTTGCTAAACAGGAAGGGAGGAAGTTAAATACAAATTATTTATATGCATTAATTTAAGAGCATCTACTTAGAAGAAACCAAATAGTCAATCGCCCTCATATCATAGTGTTTTTTAACAAAATATTTTTTTAAGGGAAAAGTTCCAGGAGGGATGAAGCGTGCTTTCAGGTGCTTTCTAGGCAGGATTACAGTTTCAGTTACAGAGGATTTGACCGTGGTCCTGTTCGGCTGTCCGAAGGCCTAGGCTATGCATCTTTTTGTCAGTAAAGGCCAAGTACCACTCTTAGATGCATTTCTGGTTTCAGGGCAGCATTGCAGCGAGCTACTGGGCAGGGATTCAGACCCTGGGGGACACGTTCTGTGAGCCCAACACAGACCCAGTCCCCTCTCCCCCTCTGCTCTGGATTCCAGGCTCACACCATGAAAACAGGCACACAGGCACCTACTTCTGGGTTCTGGTACCTGCTGTGGGACAACGACAACATCCCTGAATTGAACGGATGCTTAACGCTCAACCTTAATTGGATGTGTCAGTCAGCCCACGAAAGTCAATGGAATCATTTAGGAGCTTTGGGATTGGCCGAGAGTGGGAGCGGGATTGGGGTCTGTAGAGATGCAGTGGTCAGGATCCCACAGCTGCTCCATCTTCTGAGCTTTCCCTATCAGAGCTGCCTTGGTGGAGAGTGAAGAAGAACAAGAGAAAATGCAGAAGTTTGTATCACAACAGGTTTGGTTTTGGTTTCTGGTTTGGGTTTTTTTAAGTGGAAACATAAACTCCATTGTTCGTTAGCACCCCTCAACATTTCTAAACTTTTACACTTTGAAGGCATTTGTAAGCTCTCAAGGATCACTTCTCAGTGTGTGTGTATTTTTTTAAAACTTATTTTTTATTTTGGCTTGTTCAGAGAAGAGTCAGGGAGATCCAATATGATCAAAATCCAGCCAATAAGTGTCCACGCTGCCTAATTTGCTCCTGCATTCAGTTCTCCAGTCACTTTAATTAATTACGGCTTAGGCTTGTGAACTTTAAAGCTTCACCCCTGCAGATGGTTCAGTATGGGCAGAGCCACAGGCATGCAGAGATCTGACTCTAATGGAGCTTTATAAGAGCAGATGGTTCCTACCAAGTCACTCCCTGCAGGGGATCAAGGCCTCAGAGAGGAAGTATCATTCCCTGGTTCCACATCCTAATCACATTATAAGCACTTTTTGCATTAGCTTTCTTTTGAGTCCCTCTTCCCCCCATAATTTGTAACAAAATGTGCCAATGGTGCAATGAATTGGGTTCAATGACACACGTTACTGGTTAAAAAATCTGCTTATTCTTGGAGGGAAAAATCAACTATAATAAATAATTGCTAAGAGCCTTCCCTGGTTAGTGTCAGGAGGTTGATTTTAATAAAAATTCTACTATATACAGAATGTATTAAAACATTCCTTTGAAGCAAAATAATTGTTAAATTTATTAATATGCCCCAGACTTTCTAGTTCACAAGTCTCAAGATGTCCCAAAATAGCACAATCAATCACACAGTGCTGTTGTATGTTGAGTCAGAATAAAGCAATATTTTAACCTCTGTCAAGTAAATTTGGAAAAGAAATGCTCAAGGTGTACGTCATTTTTTTTTGTTAAGGCAGTAAAAAAAAAATTATTATTCACAGTCTTCATTCAGCAAGTCTTACTTTGGGTTGCTTTTGTGGTTTTGGGGGTTCTTTTAAAGATGAAGTTGATGAAATTGTCCTGTTTACAGAATTTTCTATGGCTGTAATCTTTGCTGTGTGTTTTCAATAGAAATACATTTGAGGGCAAACTATTGTTTTATGCCCCAGGAGGGAGTGTGGCTTGTTCAGCCTCCCTTCTGCAAAGACACAGAGCTTTTGCTGCAGCAGTGAGGTGAGACCCCGTGGGGTTTGGTTTCCCCCGAGGTTTTGCTGCAATATGCTGTGGCTGGGCACAATGTCACTGTGAGTGAGCTGAGCTGAGTGGGGTGGGTATGGCTCCAAGCCACACCAGACAAACCCTCTGAAATGCAGGGTGTTTTCGGTGGGGCTCAGCTTTGCATCCCCATGATCATTTGACTTTTCTGCCAGCACCATTTGCATCCCTCCCATCTCAGGACAGGAGCAAAGGGCGCTTGCCTCTGCCCTTAAGCCCTGTGAACATACCTGTAATATAAAAACCGGGTGCTATATAAAGCTCCGGTTCAATAATTAGAAAAGGTTGATCACAATTAATAACTTGTTCAACATTAATTTCATCGAGATGGTCTTTCTGCAATACAGTGCAGAATCCTGCCCAAATTGATGTTTAAAAATTAAATCTTTTCAATTCAGATGCAAGATCTTCTCTCCCCTAACCTCTGCAAATTCACCTCTGGCAACATAATGGAAACACACAGCAAGATTTCAGTTGAAGAACCATATCATAAGCAAAGGCTTTAGGGAGAGAATGTGTTCATGCAGCACCCCCGAAAGACGCAGAAAGAGGAGACGAGCAATGTATTTAAGAGAATGAAATGTTTAACTGAATGGTAGCTGAAGATCTGAAATGGTGAGGGTATCTTCATGTTAGAGATACAATTTGTACTCAGCAAAGGATGTGTGACTGTTATATGTTAACTGTTCTATTCAGTTCTCAGCATGTTTGAATAGAGAGACGTTAATATTAACCACATGACAGACTAGTGTATTATTTGTTAAGAGCATCACTTCAGATCTTATTGAAACTGTCATTGTTTGCAGAGGAAAACAAAAAGGGTTGAAAACATCCAACTAGATAGCCTTAATGTTGTTTGTGTGGTTCTCTAATGCAACTGTTTTCCTCTGTGGACCTTCCTATTTTACAGTGAATGGGGCAATATTTTCTCTGAAGTCTGACAAGTAATTGTGTAAAGGATCCATATGAAAGTCGTACTGAAACAGCCGAAATGGTAGGCCAAATTTTGCTTTACTTCTGGTCCCACTGAGCTCATGGATTGGAAGGGATGCAAGTAATTGAGAAATGCAATTCATTCCTAAAATCCCAGCCTTGGAAACAGTCTGTAATACCCCTAGAAGAGACTCTGAATTCAGTCGTTTATGTGCAACACAATTAAAAATTTTATCTGACCTATGAAGTTCCAGATGTAGTCTGGTGTGAAAATTTACACACGTAGCATTGCATTCAAGCAAACTGGGAGAGCAGCTGACTAAATAAATTGAACTTTCTCTGAAATGAGCAGGGAGAAAGCCCATGTCTCCAGCATAATACCATGGAGGAGAATTATGACAGGTGTATATCCCAATCTTTTTATTATTATTTCTGTTTAGAATTTCTTCAAAAGTAATCCAAAATAACTCTAAAGAAATAAAAACGAGTAGAACAATCCCAGCATTTGAAATAAGAAATGTAGGTAAGTATGGGCACATTTCATAGTGCTAACCATTGAAATCTCTTCATTACCCCAATACCCAAAGCTGAACTGTTGTAATTTTTGCAGGATCGTGTTTTGCTCACCAAATGGTTCTGTGGGAAAAGAGCTCTTCAGAATGTTTTTGGTGCCTAGCCACGCTCGCAGCCTGTGTAGTCAATGCAGTAATGGCAATGTATATCAACAGAGGGTCACATCCCAAATCTGTACTCCTTGATGTCCCATGTAGTGTCACAAAGCTTAGTAGTCGTCCATGTGATGCAAGCACTGCTACGCTGATTTATTTTGCTTTTGAGGCCTTTGAGCATCCCAGCAGGGTGTGAACACTCGGCAGAGCACGGTGCGAGGTTCCTTGGCCGAGTGGCTGGTTTGTCAGGTCCATCTGCTCCGGGGCTCAGTGTCCCTAGCCAGGCACTAGCAGCAGTGAACTTGCCACCGTGTGGCTGATCCCAAAGCCCCTCAGCAGAACCCTACAGCTTCAAGTGCAAATTTGGAAAAAAACGACTTGATGGCATGTGCTTGATAGACTCCCAAATTGGAATGTTCAGTTAATTCACTTCTCAAGTAGGGAGAAAATCTGGATTCCTTTTCCCAACTTATTGCCAGGTTCCTATAGTCTCCTTTTGCACATTACTTGAACATTTTTTTCTCCTATAAGAAATTCTGAAAATGAATACCAAAGAAGAATTCTGAAAGAATCCTCCCTGCAGTAAATAAATTTAAAGCTTGAAGGAGCAGACCTGGAATAACTACTGGGTTTGGAAGTGCTATTAATATCAATTTCCTTTCAATAAAATGAAATTTCCCTGTAAACTCTTTACCCCTTGGGAAAACAATGAGCTTATAAAGTGATTTATTATCTTGCTATGAATTTAATATGTTCGTCTTCAAGGAGATTGGGAAAAAGCAAATATTTAGTATAGATTTTTCAGCTTTTGTGATTTATTTTTATTTTAATTTTATTTCAGCAGCCTAGCAGGTCAATGAACCCATTATCTCTATTGTCTGACATATTTGTGGTCAAAAAGCTGGATTTTTAGATGCCCTAAAGTAGAAGATTTTATCTAAATTTTATTTTTAAAATATTCACAGAATAATATAGTTATCTTGAAAATATAAAGTAATGCAATTTTTTCCCTTTTTTTGTACTGCATTATTGCTGAATTTACAGCAAGATCATACTTCCTTTGCTTTTATGTCTACTCACATGAAAAAAACTGACACCCAGTTTTCATGTTGAGACTTGGCACTTCCAAATCATGGTATCAAGCAGGGTTTCTGTATTTTCAATAGCAAAGTTCAAACACGATATAAATATGAAATAGCTGCAACAGCAGTAAAATTACAAATAAAGTGGGCTTGTGTTTGGGTTTTGGTTTGCTTTTTTTTTTTTCCATTTTTATTCCATAGCAATTAGAGGATTGTGCCATGGGAATTTGTAGTCTGTTGCATGAAATACAGAATGTATTAGTGACAGTGGAAAGTCGTAACTGTAGAAAAGCCATAGTGGAGGAGGAAATAGTCACCCAGCATCTGCTGCAGGGGGTAAGAGTTCTTTCATCTTAAGACTAAAAACCAATAGAGTTGTTTACCTGCAGAAACTGCCAGAAAGAGTAAATAATCTGAATTTATTAATGACCACAGTAGAAGTCAGAAATTCCCGAATTTGTAATGCTTGCCCTATCTCTTGGAACAAATCTAATTAGGTTTTGGTTCTGTATTATTAAAGCACTGTTTGCAGTGCTTCAGAGACAGAGTGGTCACACCTCACTGACAGCCTGCACTGACTCTTCCTTGCTTGAAAAAGATTCAGCAGTTTCCTCTTTGATCAACACTCCTGTAAACAAGGAGCGATTTTCCAGTACCCCACGAGGCTGTTCTTGTGTAAGTTTTCCCAGATAAATAATAAAGTAAAAATACAGTAAGACCACCTATAATTTTAATTTTTTATATAAGAAATCATATCTAATACTTTATAGCTATAATGGAGAAGGGCCATGATGACTGAAGTATGTAAATAAACTGTAGGATATAACGTATGTAAGCAGCATGGAGATCCTGTATTTGTACCATAGCTTTTAGTAATACATTCTCTTGACATTAATTAACACCATCAGCAGATCCATATGCAATTTTTATTTTTTCCTTAAGGGGTTCCATGGTCTGTACCATATCACTGCAATGACTGGGCCTTGTCCTTATTTCCTGCATTGCAAGACCCACTTCTGTGCTGTCCCATCCCTGCTTTGGTCTAACTGAAATCACTGAATTTGTAACAATTCAGCTTCTTCATTCACGTTCAGTTTTACTTTGCCCTCAGAATCAAGAGTATCAGCCTGATATTTGGGATGCTGGATAAATGTGAGGCCTTAAAGTGTTTGATTAACATTTACCTGCTTTGGTTTGACCTGCCAGGAAATATCTCCCTTGAAGAAGGATTTATGCAGCCCATGCTGCAAGGCACTTTCCTGCCATTCCTTCATATCTGCCACTATCAGCATGTCCACTCTGAGTCTGCCACTCGGAGTTCTCCTGCCCAGCACTGGGAAGTACTGTGAGATTACACACCAGAAGCCTCAGACTTCTCCTAGTGTACCAAAGACCAGAAGTCATCTGCAATGTCCTGAGCCGTAGCGTCAGATGTGACTATCTGCCTCTTACTACTAAAATGTCTCCAAAGGTTAAGGTCTCTAATATGCATCACATAAAATTATGTAATATAAATAATGCCAAAGTTCATGAAATTAAGAGTTATGTGGCAAATATTATTTTTAAAAATGTGTGTCTTGCTTTGAAGGAATATGGAACAAGAGCTCTTAGTTGTGTAGATATTTGGAAACAAAAAAATATAAATAATAATAGAGGAATAGAAAAGAATACAAATAAGTAATAATCTAAAACAAAAAATAGTTCCTTGCCTTCTCTTAAATAAGCAGTACCAGTTGAAGGTTTTTGAGATGCATCAAGGACATGAAGAAGACTCAGTGAGGTTGGTTTATAAGTCATATGTCTAAGACCTTTTCTCAGGAAATCCAGGCTTGGAGTTTCCCTGGCTTACATTAAGATGATTCTTTCATGACATTAAATTTACTCTTATACATGGCATACCTCAGCATAAGCAGGACACAGTACAGGCTTCACCTTGGTTTTCTGACTCAAGTTAAACTCACTTGCTTTAGATTATCTCTGCTCTCTTCCAGGAAAGGATAAATGAATATCCAAAAAGAAAAGAAGAGAGACTTGAATGCTTGATAACTATCTTTTTCAAAACTCAACCAATTGCTGTTGAGATTGGAGCCATCTGCTGAACTTCGGTGTTCTAGAAATAGCTGAGACTTTCACTGCTCATGATGGGGGAAACAACAGGTAGTAGAAGCATCACCAGCCTCACCAGCCCAGGAAGAACACTGGGAACGACTGGAGAATAGGGTGGGGAGCTTCTCCTTGTTCTCACGGAGGGTAGGGAGCTTATCCTGACTGTGGCACAGCTTTTCCATGGGTGAGGAGGGATGGATTTCGTGTCAGGACAGGTCACATCATCTGAGAAACTTGCCTTTTATTTCTTAGAACTTTCTTGTTTCAGTGAAATCGTGGTCATCAGCACTAGTTTGTTTTTTAAGCTAGTGATTTCCAAATTCTGTGAATTTAGGAAGCAGAGATTTCCAAATAAAAAAGTAAGATTTCTTCTGTGATTTTTAAACCCTCCAAATACATGTATTATGTTAACTAATTTTTTTTTTTGTAATTAGATGGTGCAAATCCAAATTACTAATACTTAGATTTACATCATGATAAGAGGCGATGGGTAAGAGCTGTGTTTTGTGTTTCTCTCCTAATCTAGTGGAAGATGTCCTGGCTCATTGCAGGTGTGTTGGACTGGATGACCTTCCAACCTGATCCATGCTAACCGTGTTCAAGTTAGTTCCTTCAAATTGCCCACAAAAAGCTGGATGTTTCTGTGTACATCAATGATAACTTTGGGTTGGAATGGTAAATAAGGTATCTGGGCTACATAAAGCTTCCAGGTCAGACTCTGGTGTTGCACAAGTGGCAGCTGTTTCACTGAAAGCACAGGTAATGTGAAGGCTCCCAAAGGAGGATATTTATGGTGGCTCAGCAGCTGAGCTGCCTGAAATAAACCCCAGGTCTCTCCCTGTGCACTGCTAACCTGTGCTCCTTTCTAAAGGTGGTGAGCCCACAGGGTGTCTGAGCTCCTCCACCAGTGACTGCCAAAAGACAGGTGTCAGCACTGACTTCTGTGAAGGCTCCTCTCATTAAATCAAAATGAAATAATATGAACTAAAAATTGATGGGATGGATTCTCCCAGGTATTGCCAGGTTATATGGAGTGCCAGCAGCAGTGCTGATTTACAGTTTCTGAGGCTGTGGCCCATGGTTTGACCTAATTCATTAGTTGCCACCACCTGAGCCGGGGCAATTTAGGCAGAAATGTCTCTGCCCAGCAGGGTAACTTCAGAACATCATTGAAGCAGTCTGATTCCAACTAACCAAATTTTTTTTACTTCATTGTATATTCTTCTTGATTATTGCAGAAGTGAAGCTGCTTCCAACGTTTTAAAGTTCTCATCACTGGCCTGTCTTTGCCAGAGTAACTGGTTGTGGTCACTCAGCTCCAGTTCTGACAGTGGTGTAAGGTCCTGCAACTCTACAGATCAGAGCTGGCTCCTGCAGTCCAGACCCATGTATGTATCACAGAACAGTTTGGTTTGGAAGAGACCTTAAAGATATCTAATTCCAAGCCCCCTGCAATGGGCAGGGACACTTTACAAAAGATCAGGTTAGTCCAACCCCATCCAACCTGGACTTGAACACTCCCAGGGATGGGGCAGCCACAGCTTGCTGGGCAGCCTGATCCAGTGCCTAACCACCCTCAGAGGGAAGAAATAGTACAAGAAAAGCTCTCCATACTTATTCTGCAGCAATTGTAAGCGTTCAGATGCATTAGCATGATCAGGCTGATCTTCCACATTATCAATTTTATTTAACAAATTTATCTCTGATATATAATTTCCATGCTGCTTCTCTGGATGTTATGTAGAGAAGCATGAAGGCAAATTCACCTTGTCTGCATTTTCACCTCAGATTACAATGGTACGATTTTTTCCAAAGCTGGTCAGGAAACCAGCTCTAAAATTGTGAGCTGCCTGTGGGGAGTGGGGTTATTCTGAACGGGGTTTGTCCATGTGCTTTCTTATCCAGTCTGTCTTTCTTCCCAAGAAACTCTCTTTCTTCCAATAGCCCATATTCCTGAAAACACTGAAAACATTAAGCAGAGCTAAGGCAAGAGATGTGCTCTGTCTTCTCTGCAGAAGGGACAGGGGCATAAATAAGGGCTAATTACCAAAATCCTTTCCAGCTGATTCCACCAGTATTTGCACAGACAGGTTATGCTAAACTGACTGTGTGGTTTGGTCACACTTATTTGCAGGCTGTGGCATATATAAACTCTTAAATTGTCTGTGGTTTGTAATGTCTTGGACGGACTTTCAGAATGCTCAGGACAGCATTTGCCACTCTCCTTAACTTCCATCTCAGCTTCATTTGCCTGGCGGATGTTTCTGTGACATTGGCAGCAGTGACAGCCCCTCGCCAGAGATGTGGGTGTTCACCAAGTCCCACATCACCTTCTGCCAAGCAGGGCAAACCAGCCCTTCCTGCAGCCTTGCAGGCAGTGCTCTGGGTGGTGAGGAAGCATCCCACAAGCTCAGACCCTTCTTCGGACAGAGAATATGGTTTCACAGCAGGGGAGGTCTCCGATGCCAAAATTTAAAAACTCTCCCAAGGTTTTGGGCAGCTTGGAAAAACACACTGGAAATCACAGTCCTTTAAAATAAGGCTTCTCTCTAATCCCATACAGATTGGCAGCAAAGTTGTGATTTTCATTTCAATTTCTCTGGTTAGTAGTGGAGTAGTTTTGCATTTACATTAATTTAAAGCTGTCTCTAGATGGCTTCAGAGAGCAAAGAGAACTCATCACTGTGGGAACGGCTGTGCTCTAGGAAGGTACTGTAGCTCATGGGCAACTTTCCATCCTTGTGGGCAGGATCTGGGCAACAGCACACTGCCTGTCTTCCTTCATTAGCTGAGAGAAGACCAGGCAGAGCCCTGTACTCCTTGCTCACTGGCTGCTGATGAGGCCTGGAGCAAATCCCTGTACTAAAAGCACTTAAAAACGGACCAGAGGTTATGAAACGTGGTTTGTTCACTGTGAATATCCAGCTGGGATAGTTGGAATAACTGCAAGGGAAGAGTTGCCTTTGCAAATCATGTGCCTGATTTACTGGTTAAATAGTTTTTCAGTCCTCCCTATTTAGTCAACAAGGGCACTGAGATGTCCAGAAATAAAAGTGGAATGATTGGTTCCCAGTACTAATCTTAATGGTCACAAATCCAGTATTTCAGATTTTTTGCTCAGCACTTAGCAAGTAGAGTCAATCAGGCTTAATTTAAATAGATAAACTTCTATTGTAGAGTTATACCTGATTTCATGCTTTCCTTTATTGGTCACTGATCTTTTCTATATCACATCAAATTATGATTACCTTAAACCTGATCTGTAGATATGCCTGAAACAGCACCTAATGTGAACATGAAGTGTTCTCAATGCATAGGGCGAATCTTGTGAAACCTTTCTTGCAGCCGAAAGTCTTGAACCATTCACTGAAATAAGACAACTATTTGATTTCAACAAAATGGATTTTGTTGTCAATAAAATCACTGATAAACACTTGAGTTGGATTTGGGGCTTCTGAGTATATATATATATGTGTAAAGCTACATACACAACTTTATTTTAGAACACAGAAATGAATGCTCCAACTAAAAGTTTATTCATCTAAATAGCTGGAGAAATTATCCACCTAATCACATAGTCTAAACACATTGAAGTAGGGGGGAAAAAAGGTGTTCATTTTCACCTGTGTTTATTTTTTCACCAGTAAAAACAAATAAAAAGAGAAGAAAAATTATCATAGTGCCTATGACAAAGATTGTGTTTCAAGGAGTGTGCAATGTGTACCACGATTACTCTAACTGCAAATGGAAGCCGCTTTTAGACTGAGTGTGGTTGAAAGGAAATATCCTTAGGAAAACTGTCACGCAGAATCCCAGGAAATGTTTTGGTTCGATATGTTTGGCCTCCATTTTTGTGGAGCTGTACATTCCTGTCCATGGTTCTAAAGGATAAAAAAAGAACTTATTTCAGAATCAATCTGTATTTTGACTCGTTTTTATACTCCCCGCACCCAGGCTGGTTTACCATATGTGCAAGTGAAGCTGAACACTCATTTTTCTGTTTAGTGCCACAAATGAGTTTTATCCCATTCCTGAATTCTGTCCTTTTCCCTACTCAAGTGGTATGTTCCTGCTGTCTCCAGCCATCTCTCACTCAAAGTAGAGGTTTCCTTTGTTCTCAAAGCCATAAAGAGGGTTGAGACCAATGCATCTGTTTATTCAGCGTCCCTGGTGGGAGGATCAGCTGGGGTTAGAGCTGGAGACAAGAAGGTACAGGGATGTCTGGGATCACAGTACACACAGAGGCACCTGCCTGGAAAGCCCAAACCTTCTGCTGCTGAAGTCAGTCCTTCCAGTCTTGCCTGCAACCCTCTCAGCTTTGGGCTAAATGAACCAGGTAGGAAGGCTGAACGATCCAAAATAACACATTTGCCAGGAGGATCAACTGAGAAGAGTGGCAGAGATGGCAGTATCTTTCATCCTGGAGCCCCCCCCTCCAAAAAAAAAAAAGAAAAAACAAAAAAACAAAAGTTCTTTGCAAAATGGCTTCTTACCTGAACACAGTGAAGCACATCTAGGCCCCACAGCAGCAGCCATGGAGATGGGGCAAAATTTCAGCGTCACAAACCCATGAGCAGGCAGGGGCTGCCGCAGCAGATACTGTCCACTTCACAGCCCTGCCACCTCACACGGAAGTCCTTCCCTTCCCTTGTGCCCAGGATCCTGTTTTGAAGCACATCCCCAGAAGTTCCTGCTGAGCTACTCCATGCTGAGCTTGTTCATCATCCAAACCCCAAGGAGGCTTTCTGATCGAGTCCTTCCAAAATGCCTCTCTGGTGATGCCAGAGACCCCTCGGCAATGTCCCAAATCACTGTGGGTCCCTGTCAGTGTCAGCTCTGCCCACGGTGTGCTGAGCACCCTGAGCCTCAGCCCAGGCCCAGCCTGTTCCCAGGCCTTTCAGCTTTCTAGGAGGGCTGTGGGTGCTCCCCAGCTCCACTGCACCCCAGCCCAGCTCCCCCATCACTCCTGAACTCAGTCCTCCTGATCCCCACTTTCCTGCTACACTTGGGCTTTTTCGGTTGGCTTCTTTTTTTATTTTTCTCTGTGGTTCAGAATAGCTTTCTGGAGCTGACACTTGGCTTCTGCTCATGCATGTTTTTTGCTTGCAATCTGCTTTACTTTAGCAGGGTTAGTCCAAGTGCTTTTGAACACACGGTTGTTACAAAAGAGCAAAACCAGAGTTTTACTTTCAAAACTGCTCTTCCAGGAACCTCATACCCACGGAGCACAGGCACTCGGGTGAGTTTGATGCTGAAATCCCCTGGTGTAAGAAGGTTTTCCCTTTTGTTCGGGGCTACAGGCAGCTTTGGGTGCTGGTATAATGCTGCCCCAGATAAGGCTCCCACCCACGGGCAGCCCACACCTGTGTGGGGTTGAGCTGTTCACCTGGTTTGCAGTCACAGCTGTAATCACTGGGGACACCCTTTGTCTCCTCTCCTTTCAGCTTTCTTCTCCTGCTGTCACTCCACCAGAAGGGTCCTGTTTTGCTGGGAGTAGGCAGCTCTGGAGGTATGGCTTTGGTAGGAGGCTTTTTCCTAAATGTGGTTTTTGAAAGGCATTTGGGCTTGTTTGTTTTCTCCCTTTGGTTTGTGCTGAGTATTTCCTGTAGTAGGTATTTTATTTTTTCTATGGGATAGTAACTTAGTTTATTAGACTGAGCAGTGATTAAGGTATTTACTCCATTTAGAGCTATGGTTGATTGTTTTGAAACCACACGTGCTTGGTAAGAGAGAATGTCCTTAGATTTCCCCTAAACACAAGGGTAAGATTTTTGTTTGGTCCTTTTCAGAATGCAAAAAATTGAAGCTTGTTTAGGGCATGGTTTCTGCCATGATAGGCACGGCATACTGTCTAGCTATCCCATAAAATATCCGATGTGCAGAGGAACTCTGTGAACTTTCAAGGGTGCAACTTCAAATATAACAAGTAAGAATGCAATGAGAGTAACTTACAAAATTCCTTTTAAGAGGCATGTTTGATACTTGCTTAAAATTTCATGTTTTTATGGTATGCCCTTTTCCAAAGACACATTAATTATGAGTGTTTTCTGAAGCAAGGCTGCAGAGGGTATCACATAGCATCAGGAATTAATGCCTGGTGATGATCTGTATCCTAATACCTGAAAACGCTTTTCTTAGGCGGTCATCTGCAGAGCAAAACCATTCTTCAAATATTATTTTTAAGTATTTTTAATTTTTGCCCTTCACAGATCCATAGTAAGCTGTTAAAGATGCTTTCGGGTACCTCTCAAGCTACACTTCAAGTTATGTCTACTGCTAATGGGGAAGCAGTGTAGCTACTTACTAGCAAAATGCTTATAGGCTTGTCATTGGGACTATGCAAAATAAGGCTCAGTCTTCCTCTAAGTAGCTGTTTTTGGCAGGATTTACACAAGCAGGTCACAGTGAAGTGCTTGCTTACTTGCAAAAGCTCTCTGCTCCAGCGCAGCTGAAGCAAAGATGAGGGTGAAGCTGTTTTGTTTCAGGGGTAGCACTGCTTCCCCAAAAAAAAAGGGATGTTTACTAACAATTTAATAGTACTTAAAATTGTGCCCTTTTGTCTGTAGGCTCTTGATGGTTTTTAGCCTTAAGTCAGAGCTTGTTTCTCTTTACTTATTCTCCTTTAGAACAGTGAGAGATTAAATGGGAGGTGGGCAGGCAGCAGAAGAGCAACCCCTGACAAAATTCAGGATTTATATTCTTCTGACAAGTATATGGTTGTATTTTTAATTTGTTATTTATAAGCATTGTTACAATAAGATTGCCTGAGATGCAAAGAAAGAGGTTGGCATTTTGGGAGGCTCTGGCAGTGGGCAGCAGAGGAATTGAAGGAAGGCAAGGCCTGGGGAAAGGGTAGGTCTCACTGAAGGTGAAGCCATATTTCAGGATATATGTGTGCCAAGGACTTGGAGGACAAACTCTGTGAACCTGTTCCATATTCAGATGAGTATATCCAGATGGACAGTTCCAGGGCAGTAAAGGTTGCAGAACTACGTGGGAGAATCTGCTCTGAGAATAAGACTCCTTGATAATTATCTGCCAGAAAAAGAGATGGCTCCAAATACAAATTTTTACTTAGCATAATCACCTGAGGGTAAAACCAGAGAGGGATTATTTGCAGGTGAAGCCTGTGATGTGTGGTGCCTGGGTGTTCTTGACCCCCAGCTGTACCTCCTGACTCTTCAGACTGGCCAGTGGCTTGGGCTAGGAATGATGGATGAAGTAGATTGACTAATCCAATAGAAAGATTATGTTTTCCAGCAGAGCTGATTTATTTTTAAGGAGTTAAAGAAGCTAGAGAGGGCTACAGGGATTGAATTTTAGCAACTAACTTAGCGAATGCAAACTTTTAAAACTTGTTCTTATAGCCTGGAATGGTGCTGATTCTGCCATCAGACCAGGTACTGCAGGCATCCACAATGAAGAAAATATGCCTTCTGCCCAACAGGTAACACAAATCCCCACAGCTGCACTATGTCTCCTGTTTTCTCTTTGATGTCCTATATGAAGCTGCCAGTTGTCCTTCTCAGGGTTTCTCCTATGGTATCTCATGCTCTAGTTCTTTTTCTATGGCATGCTTGATAGTTTGCTGCTGTTTTTCTAAAAACAGAGATGCTATTCTAGGTTGTGATTTATACCAGGAATAACAGATATGACAGCTATTCAGGACTTTCTTTCTTTGAAATAAAAAGATAATTGTGGGTTTGGAAAAGTCTTCAGGAACTCTGGAGGGCCTGAGGTTGGCCTCATAGCCAGAAAGCCAGCTTGAACCCAACTTGTAGGGTATGGCTTGCTCTGGAACATTTCTTTGTGTGAATTGAACAGCATTTATAAATTTATTGGTGATAAGTTCTACTGTAAACATAGATCAGCAAAGTATAGATACATAACTTTTGATTTCATGTAAAATGAACTTTTTATTCCTATCTAGTTAATTAAGCCAATGCAGTTTGAATTCTTCAGCACAGAGATTTTTCTCTCCATGAATTAAATGGATTAACCTTTCTTAGAAAGCTATTGCTAATTATATTACTGTACTGGGCTATTAATTCCTTTCCTCGATAAGTTACTATTTTGATATGGCTATAGTGACCTGAAGTAATTCCAACCCAAGTTTTACTTGAAACCTTTCAGTTTAGCACTTTTCTGATGAAATTTACTGCTTCTACTAATGTCTTAGAAATACTGTGAAGGAATAACAGTGCGTAGAGAGAATTTCAATCAGCACTGTCAGAGCAATGGCTGTGGATACCCTAACAGAAAAGTATTCCTGTTCTCCCCTAGATTATCACTAAGGTACTCATATGCCTGTTTGAGAAGAGGAAGCAAGTGTTCACTATCAGCACCTGATAGATTTCTTTTGTGTGCTAGAAATAATTTTCATGCAGCTGAAGGTGACGGAAAAATAAGATGATGACTTTCTGTATGTTTGAAGCCTGAGACTGCCTGGAGTCCAAAATCCATAATTTCAAAGGCTGAATTTCTCTTTCTTGTGGCTTTTTCTTGCGTTCTCACAGCATACATGGACATGAAGTATAAAATGTTGGGCTGCTGTTGCCTGCAAGAAGAGGTGTTAGCTGAATACTTGCTGATTGTCTAGCACCTGATATCTTAGATGGGCAAAGCCTACTTCAATCCATTTATGTAAAACTAAACGGGGAGAACTCAAAAGGGTTTGTCACCAGAGAGAGGAAAACTTCTCACCTGAGTTTCATCAGAGATGCATCATGAAGCCTAACAGGAGTGAATTTCATGATTTATGGATTAAATATCACTTTAATCAAGAAGACATTTTAAGTAGCCAGCTTAATCATTGTCATCAACTTCATCAGGGTGATTGAAACCATCATTACTTTAGCAACTGATTAGCAAGAGCTGGATGTGGTCTTTCTACTAATGCTGGAGCTGCTCATTAGAAAGGTGTCAGAGGTGCCTGACACTATCTCTGCATAGTTTGCCCTGCTGCTTTTGCTGTGTTTGGCTGGAGAGTATGTGGATTTTTCCTTAGATTAAACTTTCTGTGTAATTCAAAAATAATTACTATTTTGTATTGCAAATACGTTAAGTATTTGCATAAAGCTTGTTGATAAAAGCAGAGTGCAGAAGTCTGGTTGTTTCTTAGGTTTTAGAACCACGGATAAACAAATCCTTAACTATTTAAACACAGTTTTTAAAATAAAATTTTAAAAAAGGGATTGGAGTTTCAGAAGGAAAAGAAATTTCATTTAAGAGTGCAAAATCCCAAAGCAATGCATGGTAGACTGGACAGGTGGTCGATATGTGCTCTGAAAGAAAAGCAATATTGTGCAAGATTACCAAAATGAGAATCAGTTTGGAAATTAATGTGTAAGCTTCTCTGTCTGGAAAAAGAAGATAATAAAGAACATAATTCATGTGTAGCAGACCCCTGTGGGTGTTTTGGGGCAGGTAAAGGGAAAAAGAAAAAGGAATCTTTCTGTTAAATACTCTGGAATAGGCCATTTAGATACAAGCAATAGTGAAGCCTTAAGAAGCCTTCAGGAGCATAAAATTGAGTCTGAAATGCAACTAAAATAACCATAAACTACATAGCAAGTTACCTGTAGAGTTGATGAATCCAGCCAGAAACCTTTGGGAGGAGTGGCATCTTTCTGTCACACTTGAAGAAAAGTTATGCCTGATTAGGAAAGTAACCCTCTAGTTTTCAGGTTTTCTTGCTTTTTCCTTTTCCCAAAAAATAAAGGTCTTATTTTTTTACTCCATGATGCTAGCAAAGAATTGAGAACTTGATTAAAGGCACAGGTAGTTGCAGTTTCATTAGTCATCTTGAACAAATTCATATCAAATTAGTCAAATAATCCAGGTTTTGCCTTGGATTCTTGATAGGTTTAGCAGTTAGCCTGGCATTATTACAGCAAAACCTAAATAAGTGTTGTTCTAAAATACTTCCCAGCACATGGGAGCAAAGTGAGCAGCTCTAGGCTGAATATGAGTGAGACTTGAAGACTTGTAATCCAAGCATGGTGGTTTTTGATTTTTGATAGTGATACACCCCATCTGTATTCAGGTGGAGAATGGGGAAAGGAAGCCAAGGATGTTTTTTGTCGTTTTGCAATAACCACCATGGGAAAGGCAATCATTCCCAGCTGTCCCAAAGAAGCAGCAAACACAAGTATCAAGGAGGGCCCTCAGCGATACACATAACAGTCTGGAGGGTCACAGAATTTTAATTTAGTTTCAGAATGTATGGAAGGAGTTTACTTTGAAACTAGAGAAGAGCTTTTATTTATCTTTGTCTTACAAACTGAGGCAGGCATTTAATGACAGGCAGGACTGAAAGGAAAGTGATGTAGAAGGAGTTTAATGAATGTGGGAAAAGCAAAGATAAGAGTTAGAAGGGTTTTTTGGACAGGAGAGCAAGAAATGGCTCCCCTACCTTATTTCTTGTATTGAAAATCATGTTCTTGTTATCTTGAAGGATGTGAGAGACCACCTGAGACCAAGACATGTACTGATCTAACAGCCATAATCTCTTCTCTTTGTGGGGCAGGAGCACCTGTGTCAATCCTGATCAGCTTTCTGTGAAAGGCATTTCCCCAGCTGTGATGGCATCTTTCCAGTACCGAATCTTCAGGGCTTTTCTGGCTCTTTGGTGCCATATGTATTGGTTGCTGAGGTCTTGCATACTTGTTTTCATTATTAGAGGGATATTTCCCTGAGTGCTGGGTTCTTCAGATTCACACAAGTGGCTTGCCAGCTGTTAAAATATTTTGTTGCACTGAGTAGAGCTCCTCCAAATCAAAGCAGTATTCTCTGCCATCACAGGGTACATGGAGATGACATTTTGGAGCCTGAAGTCAGTAGAGGGAGTTCAGCAGGCTTCCTGCCCTGGTACAGGTCCCTTTCTTTGGTGCTCAGAGAGTTGTGCTGTCTCCCCACCTCTCTGCCCTCCTGAGTGAGCAGGGCTGGTGAAGGCAGCGTGGCAGCATTGCTGCCAGCAGCCTCTGAGGCTGTGCAGTGTCCCTGTGTCCCTGGCCCCTGTCCTGGCCCTGCTGTCACAGCAGCTGCTGCAGCAGAGCTCCCTTTGAAGCAGGCTTGTTACTGGTTACATGTGTAGGAGAGATTGAAGCAAGCTTCCATTTTATTCTTCGGGCTGATATGCTTTAGCATCAAAGGAGTGTTCCTGCTGTGGCTGCTGTTTCAAAACACGTACTGGGATTTTATTTCTATTACACCTTATTACAGATAGTCTGTCTCTGTTGCTTACCTTTGTTTCAGACCCTGCAGGAGGGCTTTAAGTGATGCCCCTCCTTCCTCTGGGGTGTTGCTATCCATGTTGCTTAGAAGGAGCGTTTGGTGCCATTAACAGGCTTTTGTGGTGGCAGCATTGTTTTGAGAGAGTGTTTTGGAGTGTGTGTGCTTGGCAATTGCTGCAGCGGGAGCACCTGTGACTGTGCAGGGAGGAGAGCCGAGCTGCAGGGCATGGCATGGGATGGGATGGGATGTGTGGGGATGGCAGCCAGGCTTGGCAAGCCCCTCTGGCTGTGCTGGGGCCCTGGCTGTCTCTGTGTCCTGAGATGAGCAGTCCAGGCTTCTGCTCCCACGCGGGAGGACAATCAAACCTTCTAAACGTAGCAAATAACCGTGGCAGCAGACTGCAGGAGTGCCAAAAGCAGCAGCGAAGCACATCTGATGGGTCCTGGTGCCTTGTCAGCAGTAAATAATGTCGTGTGTGCCCTGACAGCATCTGCCAGCCCTGGTGGTGAGGGCTCTGTTCAGCCAGGAGCTGGACTGGGGGTTGCCCTAGACCTTGTGCATGGGAAGCAGTGTCTGCTAGAGGAGTGAGGTGGAGGGAGTTCACCACAGAGCGAGGCAGCTCCTAATCCTGTTTCAATTATTACTGTGGCAGTGCAGTCACCAAATTAGTGGCTGTAGGCAGGATTGAGAAGGGCAAGCACAGGGCAGGTCAGCTGGAGTTCTGAGGTATGGCAAACAGCTTTTTGAGCAAAAGGAGAGCATGGTTGTGCTGTTGTGTCTGTAACTGAAGAAAGAATTCACTTGTTGCTTAAAATGAAAATTGCTGAACCTTACTGCTTCTGCCTTATTCATATTTTCTTAACATGTTTCCTTCTAAATTTCTCTATTACTACTATAGTTTAGGTGATCTAATTTGGTGGTCAAAATCAGCAGATGGAGAGGGACATGTTATTCCCCAGCATGTTCTAAATGACATCAGCACAGTGAGTTTAAGCACCAGTGCAAATAGCTGCAATGAGAATCACAAACAATTGTTGTATCAGACACAAATGATGTGTCTCAGCCTGTTAATAGAGTAGGCATATATTAACCTCCCACAGTCGTGGCAGAATTTCAGAAAGTTCATGCATGTGCTCTCTTGTTAACCTGCTTAAAGAGTATTTACTTCTACAGGTTGCTGTGGAAAGAGATTCTGTATTTCTAACAGGGGTGTTTTTCTAGATGTTAAAATTACTGAAATCTTTGCAAACTAATCTACAGTTGACTGTGATAAAAATTGTGTGGGTGTGAAATAGGAGTCCCAAAGACATATAAATATCATTCTGCTAATTAAAGTTTCGTTAAGGACTGCCAAGATGCTGAGAAGTGATCTGTTTTCAGTCACTTTTAGCATCACTTGTATTAAGTACTTACATCTTAGAAGTATAAACTCCTGTTACGTATGTCATCCTTTTTTCTAAGGTTAAGGAAAGAAGTCTGTGCTGCAGTTTCAGGAAACAGGGCTGAGAAGGGACAATAGGAAGGCAAAATAAAATCGGGACTTTGGAGTCTTCTCTTCAAAGCTTGTGTGATTTCCCTGGACAACCCCTTCTACTCTCTTCATATTCTTACCCTTTAATGCTTTTGCTGCAAGACCTAATTTGGTTTCTTCTCCTTCGGCACACAGAGAGGTTTTCCATTTTCCACGTTGTCTGTAGGTCTGTAAGTATTTGAGGAGTGTTACAAATCTCTCCTCAGGTGTGTTGTTCTGAAGCCACCTTGCCCTCCCAGCTCCCTTCCATCAAGTGTCTCCCTCACTTTCAACAACAAAAACTTGATCATTACCAAACACTGTTTTACCATCCAGCCATTTTGCAGTGGTTTCATTTAGCCCATGTTTTCTGTGTTTTATCAGACAGAGTAACAAAAATCTGTATTATGATCAGTGTGCATACTCTGCTGGGCCTTTCCTGCAAAGCTTCTCCTGCTCAGGGTAGGAATTGCTACTATTTAGTATTTGACAAACTCCTGTTTATTGTCAGTACCTGGAGACACTTGTACAACTTAACCCAAATGAATTGAATAAATGAATTCCAGAGCAGAAATACCTTGATTTCCTATTATGTTCCCACAAATAGTTCCCTGCTTTTGGCGTCCTTTAAGAAAAGAGGCTGAATGGTTAGCCCAGACCTCTTCCTGGGGTTTGTAGACTTCAAAGAATAGATGCCCTAAACCATAATGATATTACATGTGTTTCCATGGATACCAAACCAAAATTATCCAAAATTAATATTCTTGGAATTCACATTTTCAATGTCCTCTGTGGGAGTTCCAGTTAGGAAAAAAAAAGTAGTTTTAATTAATTTTTAGTGTGGCTAATGCTCTTCAGCAGTTCAAGGTGATTGATTTATTAGACATTTTAAATGTTTAAATACAATAATTGACTAAATAGAAGCCTGAGCAGCCTCTTCTACAGATTTTCATAATTACAGTATGGCAAGATGAAGGTCCAAGAAGTAATTTATTGTGTCTTGGGATCTCTAACATATAGCACACTTTAAAAAAAGACAGAGAAAATATAGTATTAAGGTTCTTTTCACTATAGTATCTTTAGATAAAACTGGGAGTAGCAATAAAAAAGACTCGACTTGTGTGTTTGCTAAGAATTTTCATGGTTCCATAGTGATGTTGTACACTGGGGATATTACTATGTGTATGCTATATATGCTTCCCTATGGACATGGCAAGTTGGGAAGGAAAAATTGTTGCTATCAGGGCCATAGCTAGAATGGATATGAATGATTGCCTTTTCTGCTTCTGTCAGTAGGAAATCACTGTGTCACACTGCTGAAGAATAATCTTACCTTTCCAGTTAGTAATCAAATAAAAGAAAAATCTGTTGTGCTGCCATGATCTGAATGCTTCTGGAAACCAGGATGTGCTTTGGGTTACTTCTCAAAGTAGAAAAAATGGTTTTCCATTCAAAGTTCATCTTTCAGTAGTTAATAGGAAATTTGTTGTGGTGCTAATGGAAATTTGTTGTGGTGCTAATGAATTGTTTAATCAGACTTCTACCACTCACTACCCAGAAAATAGAGCTCTTGCACTCAGGGAATAGAGCCTCAAAGACTTGACTGAATTTTTCAAGGCGTTTGCATGTTGTAGCACCAAGGATGGGGTTTAGGTCAGATGTGCATTTAGCATCCTGTTGGTACACAGTGGGGTTGTATATACACTCACTGATTTCCTCTAAACAATTTGAGTGGCCAAAGCCCATTGAAAATATTAGCTTTCCCAAGAAGTGATACTAGCCAGCATTAGCTTTCCAGAAAACTTAGATTTTTTTATTACTGTTATTATTTTTTCATAGGGCTATAAGGAGACTGTAAGTGAAGTGCTGCAATTTAGGAATGTGTACAGGTTACATCTCAGGCTGCAGAGAAAGACTGATGGAATTATTGAAATCCTGGAGATCTACAGCTTCAGTTTTCACAGCAGAAGTTCCTCCTGCCCTCACCACTCCTTTTGGGAAGCTCTCCAGCCAGAGATTTGCACTTAGTTCCTGCTGGGAAAAATTGCAGGAGAGAACCTTGGAGAGCAGTGAAAGCAAAATCAGGAAATAGAGGGGAGGAACAGGAGAAAAAAGCAAAGGATATGCACAGAAAAGTTACTCTCTATTTGTTTCCTCAATAGTTGGATTATTTCAGCAGTCTGGCAGTTCTTCTACTGAAAGCAGTAGCAAAGAGTCGTATTAAAAGTGGTGGCAATGCTCTAATTTGCTCTTAATTAAATCTTACTGCATTCTATTTCACTTTCAAATTTTCCTGTTTATGGGTGATTTGCAATTCATACTTACAATTCATGCCTAAATTGCTGTTCATGCATGTACTTTCTATGGTTGCTAACAAAAATTTAACTCTGATTTGATAGCACTACTTCTAAGAAAGGCCCAGGAACAGTGTGTAGTATCTTTGTGTTGTATGGGTTATAAACAAATAAGGGAAAGCATTAATTTTAAAAGGGGAAAAACCCATTTCTTGTCACATTTTGGAGGTCAGTGTTGTCATTCAAACACTATGGTGATGAAAAATGCAGTCAGAGATTGATAAGTAAACAGCTTTCTGGGTGGTGTTTTTTGGTTGGTTGTTTTTTGTTGTTGTTGCTTTGGTTTGGATTTTTTGGGTTTTTTTGGGGTTTTGGGGTTTTTCTCTTGAAAAGAATGTTCACATGTACACTGTTGTTTGGTATATATCAACTAGATGGAGAGGAAAAGTCACCTGGGGAAACCTTGGAAGATTCTGGCTGGAGGCCAATTTCAAACATTTTATGACTGCAAATTTGTTGCGGAGAATCAAAGAAATGGTAGGCAGAGCATCCAGAAGCAGAATAAACTAACCTCTCTCAAATTCCATCAGGAGAGCCCGTACAGCTAGGGAAAAGAAAAGCCAGGGAAGTTTTCCTTCCCTTTGAAGCTCTTCTAGAATGAATCTTTAATGAAGGGTGTCTGCAGCTTATTCCAGATGCTAACGAATGTACAACGGCCAGGTTTTTAAGGCAAAGGTGGAGCCTAAACAAGAATAAGCTCAGGGTGCCACTTGCACTCACAGTTATCTCTAATATTCCCCTGGGACATGAGCTACAGTTGGAGTGAATAATGTTGAAGGTGGCATTTGAGACTCGAGGTGGGGCTGTGTGCAGAGTTTGTTCTCAGAGTACTGAAATCTGGAGTGACTCCAGCAGTGGAAATGCAGAATGCTCGCTTCTGCAGCAGGCAGGGACCAAATGGCACAGCAAAGAGCAGCCTGTGAATACTTGTGCAAATGTAGAGACACTTCAGTGAAAATATGCAGGAAAAATGAATAGGTTAGTAAAAACAGCTTTTTTGTCCCCCTTGTAGAAAATGTGACTGGTAATAGGTTCATTTTGACTTCTGAAGGAATTTCTGTCAAATACAATTATCAGGGAAGACTAAAACTGCAAAGGTATCAAAGCTGTGTTTGCAGAAATCAGGCTTCAGAGCACTTTGAGATGGAAGATATTTGTTGAATTTCTTTGCATGTCATCTCATGTTACTTTTCTTTATGAATTTTCCAACTGTGGTACATGCTGTCTGTTTAAAGATGAGAATGCTCCAGCAGTTTTCTTTTAAAAAAAAAAGTCTTTGGCAGCTGCGTTATATTTTTTTTTTCTCTTGAAAAGAAAGGTAGAAAAGGGAAACAAAGCACAGAAATAAAGCTGTCTGTCACACTGAAAACCTCTGAAACATAAATAATAAACTTTATTTACTAGTAATGCTCTTTGATATTCTTGTTTATCATATTTTTAACAGCTCTCACTTAAGACAGTGTTACCTGAGTACAAGAAAAGTGTCTTGATATTGTTAAACTGAAAGAAGCATCACATTTGTTATAACAGACATTAAGGTTTAAAAGCATGTCAGAAATATTTGGAATGTATTTGGCAAAGCAAATGCATTTCTTCCAAGTGTCTGAAGATTAATTTCATTTTATATTCTGGATAAAACCAGGATGGTATCAAGAAATGCCTATTATGTGTTACTTTTACATTTTTCATGGCATGTATATTCCAAGTTGAAGGTATACTTTCTTTTCGTTTGGTGTCACATATAGATCAAATTTTGGTAGCCACTCTCTACATGAATCTATTCTTATCTCTGTTTACCTCACCACAATGACTCCTGGCTGATGAACTGAGCATTATTTTAAGCACATTTAAAGGAGGGGGGAAAAAAAGAGATTAAATTGATTTCTTTCCCATTTTTGGACTACTGCATGCCCACAATTCAAACATACCCTGCATAATCTCGTGAAAATTAAATGTCATCGTTTGACTGTAAGGGAATGGCCCACTGAATTAAAATTACAAAGAACTCTGAATTGCTTTCAGCTGTTCTCTCAGTGGGTCACCGTTTCTAATGGTGAGCCAATTCTTCAGGTATGTTGGCAGAGAGGGAGCAGAGAAGGTGGATTGTGTTTGCAGGAAAGCAGATATTAACGGGGATTCATGGTGTCTTAGAGCTGCAGTCAGAATGTCTTCATCACTGCTGTGCCGGGGAAATGCTGTGCCAAATATTTCAGGGCAGCTGTGTCACGTTTGCTGCAAGGGCTGGAAACAGGAGCTCAGCTATTCCCGTTGGGTAATGCACTCCCAGTGGAAATAGCAAATCACGATGCAATTGTTCCCTTTCCCAGTTCTCCTGTGCTCCCCAGTGCTGTCAGCCCCTCGGGTGCCAGTGCAGAATCCAGGGGGATCCAGCCAGGGCTGGGAATGTGCAGAGGAGAAGGAGGGAGGAACCCCCTTACACAGGACACTTCCTCCATAACCAGAGCAGTGAGCAGAGGATTTCTCCACCCATGACTTAATACTGAACTAATTTAAGACTTGAACAGAGCAGCTACAAACCTGATGTTGTATCCAATGGTTTATGAGTTATAGTCTTTTTCTTTGGAGGAGAAAAAGTCTCTAAATGTCCACCAGCATCGTCAAATTCTTTTCTCCTCTAAAATTCAAGTGTGATTTGCTGGGCTCAAAGCTGCAGTGGGATGACTTCTTCCTCCGCCAGGCAAAACCTCCACCATGTGTTCTGTAGTGCCAGTTCAGTGATATAAGTGAAGAGAACACGTGGCAGAGTATGAAGCAGAATCTATTGCTCATACTTCAGGATGTAAATCAGTCAAAGATAGCTCCAGGTGAGAAAGAAATCTCTTCTCTATATTTAATGCCTGGCTATAAATTTGAGGCCTCTGCCTCCCTCTCATGCAGAAATATTGGCTAATGTGTTTTTCGTAGATACAAGTGTGCATTTGTCAGTTTGTTCTGCCCACAGTACAGACATTCACAATTTTGATCACAGATGAGGACTCCCCTCTTCTGAGATTTTTTTTCCAAGTATAGATTCACTTTAAAAGCCTGCAGAGGATGCTGTGCCTGTGTTAAATAGCACCCAGGTGCCCATGGAACAGCATTCTTCACAATCCAAAATTTCAAAATATTATTTCATAAGAAAAAGCAAATTTGTGTGGAGTTTTCCCACTACTCACAGGCCACTAATGTCATAAATATGATGAGAAGGATTGTTAATAGTTAAAGCTGAGTTCAGGTCACTTACCACATTTGCTAGGTGGTGCAGCCACATGCTTAGAACCACCTTCCCTTATTATTTTTTAGGCTTTGGAAGAACAGTACTCTGAAGCCTATGTGAGCTATATGCAGAAGGTTGCAGGTCTCCTGAAAGGAGTTGCTCTTTCAAGAGGGTGAGAAGCACTAGAAGCCTCTAATTACAGCAATGCAAACTGTCAGGTCTTGCATAGTAGGCTACATTAAAATGTAGTTTGTGTTGATTCACTTTCAAGCCAAGATAACAACCTCACAGGAAACCAGGCTTTTACATCAATTAATTAAAAATTGATATGGCTCTAGTGCAGCCTAGATGAGGAGGCACTCGCCCCTCGTCCTGCCAGGCACTTGATGAAACCTGCTCTGGAAAGCCAAGCAAAGGCCAAGTATCAGTCATGGCTAATTCCCTGCTGGTGCTCCTGCAGGTAGCTTGTAAAGAAGATCCAAAGGCTATTTAATTTCACTGTCCCATAACAGCTTTATAATAAGGTATGTGCTTCTGTAATAATTCACTCGTTTAATTATATTATGTTGTTCAGGCAAAAAAGATAAAAAAAATCTTATGGGTATATTTCCCTTTAATACTTGGCTTTTTTAGGGCTGAGGCAACAGGGTAGCAGGGACACACACAAAAAAAAAACAACCTAAATTTCACTGGCTTGAGCCAGAGCTGTGGGTATGGGTGAAACTAGGCAATCATTAAACACTGTGGCACCACATATGGCACTGAAAATAACTTCCCTCACATGTGAAATTCCTACAGCATGAAGCAAAACAGTGGATTGAATAATGGGTAACATGCTCTGGGAAGTCTTTATAATTTCACAGCTGTAGCTTGGCAAGCTGCACCTCACTCCTTCAGTGAGTGATGGGAGCAGGACAGCTCCAGACCAGGGACTGACAGACTGGGCTGGCTTTTACATGGAGATCTTCTGCCTTCTCATCCTCTTCCCACAGCTCAGCAGAGGGTAGAGCTAAAATGTGGGTACAGTCTGAGGGGACGTGGCTGCTGCTGGAAGGCTCGAGCCGTTCTGGGCTGTGACAGCATTCCTGAGAGCTGCTGTAGGTGTCCTCTTGTGTATGGACACTCTGTAAACTGCAACTGCGTGATGGGCTGTTCATTCATGGTCTTGTGTGCCTGCAAGGAGAAGGTTAACAACGGCAGAAATTGCTACTTAGCTCATTAATACTGTGGATATTATTTAAAAAAGAAATTAAAACCCAGTTGGCACAGGCTGCAGGATTTACTAATCAACGTCAGTTCATTTCCAAATGCCTCGTACACCTCGAGTTATTTTTGCCCAGCTGCTTCCTGCAGATGCAATTTGAACTGTCAGAAATAAAAGCAAATTTCAGTGCACCAGCAGTGTGCTGCTGGCACTGTCCTCTGACTTAGGCAGGTGCCTTCTAAAGGCATGTGCACAGGGGTGAGGGAACAGCCAATGTAGATATGGGGAGACACTGAATAACTTTTTGCTAAAGCTAAGAAAATCCTTGCCTGTGGGCCACACAGAGCATTGTTCCCTTTGTAAACTGATTTAGGAAAAATTCTAAGATTTGTGCTGAAGTTTCTTAATTTGTAGCTGTGCAGTGAGGGCTCCAAAATCTATATTCACTTATGATATTCAAAAACTGCTTGACTCTGCAGTTGTTAGGACTTCTGCATATGAAAAGTTAAACATACTCCTACATGCTAGAACAGCTTCCCTGCATTGGAGACTCCCCTCTAAGTGCATTTGAGCACAGGAACTGTTCCCCATGTGCATGCAATCATGCCTCAGAGAGGGCAACCCCATCAGATGGGCCTGGGTTTTGTTTCGTGGCTGGATTAGGAAGAGAAAAGGTGTGGGTTAACAAAGAATAGCAGTGATCAGGATCACAATAAGAAGCTTAACTATTGAGGAATTAAAGAAAAAAAGATAATGAGACATAAGTCTCATTAAGACTCACTAAAGATACCTACTAATTGTGATGCTCTAGAGTCAGGCTAAAGGAGCAAGTTTTTCAGGCAATTTGGGTTCAACAGCTCCTTGTGCTCTTGGCTTCTGCTGCTGCTGCCTGTGCCAGCCGAGCTGGGCAGGGCTGGGCTACCTGTCCTCCTCACCTCGCTTATGCTTGCCAGTGTGTACTCAGCCCTCCTAGCAACTGTACTCTCCACAGCATCATAGGCTGATGAATTCCAAGCAAGAATTCAGGAAAATCACTCAAGAGATACCTGCTGACAGCAGGAAGCTCTTGATTGCACTGTTCCTGAGCATACTGCTCAGGTTTCTGTCTGCTTTGCTCGTTTTTCTCTCTCTATGTTAATGCCCATTCACCACGGGTATTAGGAGCTGCAGCACAAATAGAGGAGTCTATAATAAACCTGAGGTTCCAGGATATGTTTTTGCTAGAGAGGGAACAACAAACACTTATTTTCTTTTGAAGTAGCTCATCTGAGCTTTTAGCAATCAGAGGGAGATTTCTCTTGGCAGGCACAACAAGGGCTCACGCTTTGAATCGCAGCAGAAAGGACGCTGTTGATCAGCTGAGCCGTGTGGCTGCTTGCCCACAGACCTGCCAGCCAGGTGGGGAATGCTGGAATGTTGCTGGAATTCTGGAATGCCGCTGTGCTGCTGGCTCCCCTGGCAGGGTTCCTTGACACCCAGGGTATTCCCCAAGAATTTTCCTATCCCTCCTCTCACACACAGGTATCTCAGCCACCTTCTCTCTGATGGAAACCTGCTCTTTGCAAGCTTCTGGAGCTTTTATTTTCCCAGTTGTGACCCAAGTGGAGATATTCAGGAGTTTTCTGGCTCAAGAGCAGAGTTCCACCGCCGCAGGCTTGTCTGGGACAAAGCTCATAACGGCAGAAAGCCAAGGGTCAGTATATTAAAGCAGAATGCAATAACCTGTTCAGTTGGAGGCTATCTTGATTTCCATATAAATGCAGAAAATTATATTTGAGTGTGCACCTTTCAGGAATATGAAATGCCAATGGTGAAGTAATTTTTAGGTCACTTTGTTTTGATTTAGTTTTTTGATAAATGGAATTCTTTCTGGCATTCTTGCCATTCTGTCTTGCTACACCAATGTTTGAGCAGGGATTATTTTAATTGTAATTAATGACTACTGATGGCACTTATGCAAGTATTTGGCTAAATCCTAGAAACTTGAGTTCCTACAATCATCAGAGATGTTTTATATGCCCTGCCCTGCAAAGTAATAATGAGCTACAGTTTGGTCTGTGGTTCTGAGCTAAAAAGGATCTGTAACTCTTCTTCCATATAGCCTGACCCACAGCTGCACCTCTAAACCTACTTCTAACAAGAGACTTTGGTGTTAACAACATGCTGTCAGAGCTAGATTTTGTTTTTTCAGCTATTTTCCAACCCTACAAATGGCAGAATTTGTCCTAAATTCCTTTGCTCCCTAGAGGTTCCTTACCATTGCAGGCACCAACCATCCTAACCTCTTTTCTAGCAAGTTTTATGAAAAAAGTTACACTAAATTTCTGATTTTCCTTTAAATAATTCTTACATTTGGTCATGTATTATTAATGAGCATGGAGTGACATCCTAAAAGACGGAATATTTACCATCTCGCCTTATTTTTATTTCTTATAAATGAAAAAGGAGCACAGATGACAAGTTACCATGCAGAGATAAATGAACTGCAGCCCAGAAGGAAAAGTGATGAATTTTAGCAACCTTCTCCTTTGCCAGAGCACTGCTGGGATGGTGGTGGGTGGAGAGGGACTCTGCTGGTCGTGGGGCTGGCACTGAGCTGGGAGTTTTCCTGTTGCTGGTACTCAGTGTGGGGAGCTGTGGGGATGCTCCAGAGGAGCATCAGGAGCATCAGCTCCAGGAGGCATCAGGAGTGTTCAGCTGAGCTCGGAAAGCAGCGGGTGATGCTTGCAGGAGATCGGCAGGGAGATGGATGTGCCGGGAGGAGCATTATCTGCGATGCAAAGCAGAAGCACCTCTCCCCAGCGGCCACGCCGGCAGGACAGAGCTGCCACGGCACTTCTCAGCCTTAACAAATGATTTCCCGCTAACGGCTCTTATCTTGTATTAGTGGCTTTTTGTTATCCTGAGAGCGTTTCTCGGCGGTAGCAGAAGGAAGCAGGCTGTCCATAGATAATGCCAGCGTGGGGATGTGTCAGTGGGCAGCACGGGTCCCTGCTCTGCATGCCAAGCAATGGGTCCATCTCTGGAACGGGAGATGCTGCTTGATCGGGATGCTGCCCTCTGGTTTGCTACTAAGCAGAGCTGCAGCCAAAAAGCAAGATTTTTAGCTAGTGGAGAACGCTCGGAAAGCAGCAGACTCCACTCTGCCCCCAGTTTACAGGGCATCAATGCTCCCGGGAAATCTCTTCACGAGTACCAACAAGCACTGTCAACAATGTAATGTGCTCCTAAGGCTTCTGAGCCACTTCTCTGCTACTCCTTTTCCAAATTGTTTTAAATGTCATTGTTTCCAGCTCAGTTTCTAGTACATAATGCAAAACGGTTCCATCAACAGTATAATAAAGCTTTTCTCATCTCTAAAATTCTTCTCCTATTGCCTTGTTCCCAGAAGATACTGCTGCTGTTGTGACAACTAAATAGATACAACAGCCTTAGAGTTCAAATATGATTCATGGTACGTTAACTTACTGATACAGTAAACCTAAAAGGGAAGAAAGGAAAAAAAGGATAGTTTGCTTTTTCAATACATTTCTCCACATTGTTTGAAGCTAAATAATGCAAATGGCACATAATTATAAATAGTGGGTGTTGTTTTTATCAAAAACATAACTATGTAAAGAGAATCTAAACGTCTTTTTTTAAAAAATGGTTTTTTGTTGTTGAAGGGGTCTTGCCATCACCTGTTCTGTTTCCCTCTCCCCTTGTAGGAATTACAGAATTTTGTATAATTGGGAAATCCATGAGTGTATAATAGTTTTGATAGTTCCTAATTTACATAGAAATTCAGTTTGTGTTATGGGTCAGGGCTGTTCTTTTGTCACATTAAATGGTTTTTTCGGTTTTCTTTTTTTTTTTTTTGTAAAAGAGAATATGGAGATGATGAGGGCACTTCATTTTCTTGTACAGAATACAAAGTGAGATAAAGAATGTTGAAAAGGACACATTGAATTTCCAGTGCCCATTGGTAGTGTGGGCTCCTGCCTTTATTGCTGCATCATCCACTGCAGACAGTGAAACCCAGACTCGTTTATAAATTGCTACTACACATATTAGAAAATCATGTAATGTGCGTTGACTTCTGCTCGTTACTTGCATTTGATATTTGTCGCTGCTGGGTTTTCTTTTTTCTAGAGACGTTTTCTTTTTGCCATGTATCACAGGACAGAGCTTAGACTCAGTGCCTTCTCTTTCAACATTTCTAATTCCAGAAGACCCACTAGAAACATATGTGAGAATCATCAGCAAGATCACCAAGGTCTATTCAGACAGAAGAATGAATCACACAAGGTCACTTCCAAGTTTTTAACTCTGCTGTCAAGCATCAGCATCCTTCCTTTACTTCTCTTGTTAAGAAAGACAGGCAGACCCAGCATGCTTGACTCTGTTCTGCTCCTCTGGCTCATCTTTCCTGATATTTTCTTGAACCATGAACTGAATTGCAAATAATAGGATTGCTTATATGAAAGGCTGCCTCTTTACATGAGTTGAAGCCGTGCATTTGGGCTCTTTGAAAACGGCTCTGTGGCATTTCATATACTTTGTTCTTTGGTCAGAAGTTCAGGATGTTCCATTTCTAAATTTGATTTCCAGCTAAAATATAAATGTGGTGCATTGACTGATCATCCTTGGAAGTTTATATGCTTTTAGAGTTAAAGATGTGAATGATTAATGCTTCTGCTGTGCTTGGCTATGAATCATTATATGATGCCCTGATTTTTCTTTCTAAATCTCTGTAGCAAATAAGGTGTTTAAGGGAGAGAAGGGAGGAAAAAGGGTAGAGTATGACCTTCCTGTTAGTTGCACTTCAGATAAAATAATATTCTTGCAAGGACATGGTTCTGTTTGAGTTTCTCCCTACCCTGCGAACTGTGGCAAAGTACAGACTATCACCTGCAGGCTTCTGGAAGTAAATTCAAACATAAAAGTCTTGGAAGTTGAAGCAACAAGTGAAACTGTCACGATTTAAGTTTTAATACAATCCTAATTAACTCCAGTATTACTTCCTCCCAAGGTCAGTTAGACATTTTCAGGGTATTCAAATGAAGTATTCTTACAGGAAACATATTTTTCCCCGTCTAGTGACCAATATTCTTTAACAAACTCCTGAGCCTTTCTTGTCTGCCTTCATTGTGGTGCAGAGGGGCTCCTGCTGCGGGACCCTGCTCCTTGCAGTCCTCTCACCTGATCTTCTTTGGCCATTGTGGGGAATGAGCTTCCTGATGGAGTGATCACAAAAATGCATAAAGTTACTAGGAAGTCCCACACTGTGTTCAGTTTTGTCTAGACCTTGGGAGCCAATGTTGTCAATCCTGTGTGTGAGAAATTCCTTCAAATCACTGATCTGATAACACCAGGGCACGACTCATCTAAGTACAGCATCTACACTTCAAACAAAGTGCGTTTTCCCAAACAGCCACCCGCATTTCGCTTGGTTCATCTGTGACACTTCATCATCCCAACACCACCTTTCTGTTGCTCCTCTCTGAGCCCTCAGCTCAGGTTTCTGATGGGGGGACACAGTCTGGGAGAGACAAGGTCCCAGGGGGAGATGCTTCACCTCTGCTGCCAATTAAAGTTAGAACAAACAGGAGAGCGGGATTTGATTTGAGCAGGGATTAGGGATTCAAAGAGCTGTGCTGGGTCTGCTCTCGGGGGGCAGATGCCATGTGTTTGACTGGCAGGCATTACCCTGAACACTGTGTCATCCTACAAGGCACAAAGTTAGTGGCTCTCATGACACTCTTAAATTCCACTTGCCATATTTCTTCAGTGGGGCAAGGAAGATTTACCATTTGTTGACTTCACCTCTTACGGAAAAATGCTTTGTCTTATGCTTGTTTTGTCATAAATACTGAAGTAGAGAAGGAGAGCACATTTTAATTTAAAAACCCAAGCAAAATGTTAGGCAGTCTTTCCCAAGATCCGTGCTTTCTTTGCTGAGATGTTTGCAATGCAGCTTTCACATGGAAAAATATGGAAAATAGTCTGTGAACCAATGGCTGCCCACGGAAGAGGAGATGGCAGCATTGTTCAGGGCAGTGAGACCATTCTGTTCTGAGTTGATAGTGTCTAACTATATAGCAGTGTCTGTGCTCTTATTCAATGGCTGCCATAGGAAAAGCACTTGCTTCACCTCATGGCAGATGTCTGCTTCTCCTAAGGGGGACAGAGGACTCAAAAGAAGATAGGAAAATAACTTCAAATTTGTTGTTTTGTCTTTAACCTGTAGTCCTTTTCCTTCCCTTTGCATTGTGATTGCTTTTCATAGGCAACCTCTTTTAGAGAGAACTGTTTTCTCTCAGGCACTCATAATGTTTCCCTAGCTCAGATCACCTGGGAATGCAGTCTCACACTACTTGGGGACTAATTGCACAGAATAATTACTGAATCCTCAGCCTTCACAACGATTGTTTTATAAATAATTCCTGCTTTAAACGTTGATTACACATATGTTTCCCGAAAGAATTGTGCGGAAATAATTCTCTGAAGCTGTCACTGTTCCTGTCATGTGGCACAGGAAGAAAAAATTGCAGAGTGGGAGTGGCAGGAGCCAGCAGGAGAGGTGGGCAGGGTCAGTGTCCCTTCACCTGGGGGCCCATGGCCCCACCAAGGGACACTGGGTCTGAACGTGGGTTGGTTTGGCACAGTCAGTGAGCCAAACATTCAGTTGTAAAGCAGGAATGGCAAAGCTCTGGTGCTCAGCAAAACCTGTGTCTAAAGGCTGCTGGAGATGGAGGGGTGAGGCTGGGTTTCCAATAAAAGGGAAAGGAGTTTATAGGTGTGTGTGTGTGTGGCTCCACTAAAATCCTTGCCTCAGGCTTTTTCTGCCTACTTCAGAAATTCAAATGGATATGGCAATCTGTGCTGTGAGGGGGACTATGGAGGTAACCGTATAAACGTGATGGAATGAGAATTTAAAATAGTGAATGTGTAGTGGTTGTGTAAATGACAGACTACAGATGGGGTTTGGCTAAATGTATTAGCATGATTGGTGAAGCAGGCTGACAGTATTGTTCAAACCAACACTAGAGCATTTGTACAGGGCAATCAATATCCCTTCTGGCCGTAGTTCCCTATGTCAGGTGAAGAAAATGTTTTAATAGAAATTCAGTTTATATGTCTGAAGCAGAGGAGGGTTTTTTGTATTTCTTATGGTAACAAATGTGCTTTTCTCTTTCAAAGTATGTGTCAGGTGAAGTTTTTTCTTTTTTGTAGAAGCTGGAAAGCCTATTGTAATAACCAGGAAAACCACAAGTGGCAGTAGGGCACTGGCAGGTGCATCAAACATCAGCCCCAGTAGATAAGCTAAGGCAGGGGGTGTCTCTGGATGAGTGCTTGCAGGCTAAAAATGAACATGTGTGTAAGTGTGCAGCCTGAAATACAAGTGAGTTGTGTTGAATAGTAAAGCATAATATTTATAACCCTGTCCTAGCAATTTATAACACACCCACTTCATACTACAGAGGGCAGAACCATAATCAAGACCACTTCTGAAAACTAGGAAAGGCTGCTTGCAAATGCATGTTCTAGCAAATGCTTTTTAACTGCTTCCAGGATCTGTGTCATCTGCAAAAAAATCCTCTTTTCAATATAAAGGTGGATTTTTTAAAGAGTTTTTTACTGCTTTAGCTACTGGTACCTGTGTGAGTTCTACTGGTATCTGTGTGAGTGTGACCAAGCCTCTTCTGCATTTGCTTTAGAAGGCACAGCTTGGTTTCTGGTTTTGGTTTGCATTTTGTAGGTGGGAGTTGGAAAATGACTCATTCTCGTGGTGCTCAGGAGGGTACCTCATGTTACTGTGATCCAGGAATGTGCTGGCAGCTCTCCATTGACATAACCAGCCGGGTCTGGGTGTTGTCATCAGTGAGGTGTTTGATAGCTTGAGTTCAGATGCTTGAGTCCATCACTCAGCCTCTTCTGAAGGCTGTTGTGGTCATATAATGGTATTTGCATGAGTTGTTTTTTGAGTGATATAGCTCCCTGAATCTACCGTTGTGCTGCTGATGTATGAAGGTCTTCCCAACACTATTTATTCCTGCTAGATGTGACATGGGAGAGGTGTGACTGGATTTCCTTTAGATTTTGATAGTTATCAGAAGTTATGATTTATTTTGTAGGAATCAGAAGTGGCTTAGAGTTCAAGTTTAACAGTGATGATGGTCTAACCACATAGAACAAAGAATATTTTCCCCAACCCAAAACCTAACAGACTTTTTTTTTTTTAAGCCTCTTCTGCATTTGCTTTGCCTTCACATAAAAACACTTTCAAAAGTAATCTAAAAGGGCAGATTAACTACAGAAGTTCTATATGTGCTTCTATGGTTTGTGGCTGTGAAGGAATAGCACAGTTTATATAGCTCAATAGCGATAGTTTTCGATAGCTCACAGTCTGACTTTGTGCCACAGCCAGAGAAAGCAGTGCCCCTCAGCCAGACCCTGCATCAAGCACAGCCCAGGCTCCAGAGAGCTCTCCAGGAAAAAGTTCACAGTCAAGGCTCTTCCTTGAAGTTGCATTGATCCAACCCCTGCAAGAACATGAGAGAAATGATGGCAAATTCCTTCCCCAGACAGAACAATGCAATTTTCTACAAGATATGATCTTTAGAAATCAATCAATTTTGTACTTTTCAGTAAATTCAGGCATCTCCAAATTAAATTGGAAAAACTGATTGGCATGGAGGTAATTGTTTTAAGTAAATTTCTGCCTACCTCCCAACAACAATATCAATGTGGATTTCATTAATATGTTTCGTTAAAAGGATTTTCATTAGGAATTAGTTTCAAAATTGCCTGATATGTCAGACTCTGAGGACACCCATAATTACATCTATAGCCTTCCTAGATCTATACATTTTTCCCTCCTGTCTCTCTCTGCCTCTGTCAATAAGCATTTCAAGCCTGCCTGTTAGAATAAGAGTCTGGCGTGTTTTACAAATTACAGAACCAATTTTGTTTTCTTTCCATTTGTTCAGTCCCTTAATCTTCTCATTCATTACTTTTAAACATATTATCCTTCTGCATTTTTAATAAAGAAGCAGTGAAGATGAAAGTCTAACTACAGGCAGTGTCAAATTTATATATTGGACTCTGGCCATGCCATCCCTTATGGTTTTTAAGCACATCTTCAGAAAACCATGAGCTCCGAGGAGTGAATATGCCCAGACCTTCACACTGGAATGACTCCTGCCTAAACATTATTTTTAAAATATTATCATTTTCCAAGGTTAAAGCTGGTAGAAAAGTAATACACAAACAAGAACTAAAGAAAAGTCTACAAGGAACAACTGAGAAATACTACTTTTGCTTGGCATTGCTTATTTAAAAATGAGCTCGGTTTTGCTTCTCCTGTGCTAAGACTTTCTTTGGATAAGATTTAGCAACAATAACAAATTTCAGTGCTACAATAGGTTGAAACTGAATGTTTACCTAATCTTTAATTACACAAACCCATTATAATTCAATGTATTTCAAACAGCATGTACACAAAGAAATAAATTCCTCCATATAGTAACATTAAATAAATAGGCAACATTGCTCTCTTTTCTTGAGACCAGATAACAATGGACCAATTATTCTTTACTACTTTCCAGGAGGGCTTCCCATTGTACAGAGAGGTTTAACATCTGGATCAATGCTTGCATGATTCTTAATGAAGTTCTTTAGCTCTTAGAAATTATTGAAAAAACATCTCCCATGGAAAACAAAGATTAGTTTAGCTGGATGCCATGCTGAGCAACGGATGTTTTTCTTGGCTGGCACACCACAGAACTGCTTCTATTATCTGAAACAAGTGAGGATCTCCAGGCTTTAGTCCAGTAAAGACACGTTATTTTCTTGTCATTCAGTGCACACTGTAGCTTCTTGGTTTTCTTTAAGGGAGAAGAAACTGGGCCAAACTCTGGTTGTTGCCATTGCATCTCTGCCTTGGGCTGTACCCATAAAGGAGACTCAAAGGGACTCCTGGGAAAATCTGTACATATGGCATAACCCTAACTGAGAAATCCTGCATGCTTGTCCTGTAAATACACACATTAATGTTGCCAGGATTAGGATTAAGCTGTGTGAGAGGCCTGCTGGCAAAATGAAGGGTGTGCGTGCCAAAGCACCAGAACAGCAGTGAGAGGCTGCCCTGAGGTACCAGCCTCTCTAGCATTTGTACAAATCACAGCCAGGTATACACTGAAAGGAACTTAAAGGAAAAAAGTTTAAAAGGTTTGTGATGTTTTTCATGTGTTTTTTGCCTGTTCCCCCTCTGCTGCATGTCAGATGAAGGGCAGTCTCTGTGAGGAGCACCGGTGCTTGCCCTGCCGGCACAGAGCCCACCAGTGCCAGGGGCAGGAGGCTCCGTGAGCAGCACTTGCTGTGACAATCAGGCAGTCACGGATTTTGATCCTGTGGTTGCTCTTACACAAAAAACATCCCAGGCAGGGCTGCAAACAACCCTGTCAGATCAAGTCACGCATACACCTGGAAGAGCAGGTTTTTTTCCTCGTGTGAGTAGCCTGATAAGACTGTGAGCTGATCCCTTCCTTGAATAGCAGGTTTTATTCATAAATCACTTCAGCGGTTTTCTCAAACTCTCTGCCATGCCATTCCAGTTCTCTGGGTTTCCATCTACCCAGTGGTTTACCACAGTGGCCTCTAACTATTGAAGGGGTCTCTGTAATACTGCTAGTGCTGGCTCCAGCAGAGGTCAGGCTCAATAAATCTCAGCTGGTGAATAACTTTGATTTTTACTTGAAGAGATAAATGATAGGAGAGAAGAAATCAAGGCAAATAATGGTTCTGGTAAAGTGAATCAATGTATGCTTTAAAATGTTTCATTCTGGGACCTGTGTTTAATGGGATGACCAGAGCATGCTGTGAGAGCTAAGCAATGAAATCTTTGCTTTCCCTCTGAATATGAGGAAGACTTCTACATCTAAATTATTATTTTAATGCTCTCTTTTTAATTTAAAACGTAGAAGGAGAGATACACTGAAAAAGGAACTTTGGCTAGAGGCTTCCCAGCAGTTATACCCACGCTGATGAGCAGCATGGCTCTCTGCTTTCCAACAGAGAGACTGGAGAAGTGAAATTACATCTGACAGGTTTACTTCTACATTACCTCAATTTTGGCTAAAGGCAAAATTGATTAAAAAGAGGAAAATACTTAAGATGTTAGGATTTGTAGCTGTGTTTCTATGCTGAAGTCCCAGCATTAATCTAGACTTGGCTACACTGGCTACAGGAGGAGAAAAGGTAATTCTGTACCAATTTCAATCTGTGTTTATAAATAAAGTACTGGTGTAATAGAATTTTTTAAATGCATGAGGTTTAGGAGTTCATAAGTCAGCAGAAGCACAGCTGAGCAGCTGAGAAGTGGTGAAAAAAAGGTGCATTTAGTAAGGAGCACCTGAAAATGGTATCCTTAGGAGGGTAAATAAGTGGAATAAACAGAGCTACTCTGGAGAAAAATTATAGTACTAGCAAAATATTAAAGTGTGGCTATTACCTATAGAAACAGAAACCCTTTTTATAGATCAGTATGTATAGAGACTGATGTGCAAACAAGGACTGAAGCAGCCACCTTGTACAAAGGTGCAAATTCGGAAGTCCTGGGGAAAAAACACAGAAGTGATAAGTGGCAGTTTTTGCTTTGCCTTTTGTGTCAATCCTGTTCATCTGGTTTTGTTCAGTACTTTACAAAAATAGCGCTGAGGTTATATTATGGCTTTGGTTTTTGTTAATTAGCCAAATTCACAAAGGATATTGACCAGTTAAGGCACTAGCTAGGACTTGCTGTGTAAATACAGTTTGCATTACTTATTGTGTGATACAAAAAGGATTCTGTCTTTTCATGTTTAATGGGTAAATGAACTCAATACAAACCTCTCCTCATACAGAATGCTATATTTCTGTAAAGAAATAAGTTATTAGCATTTTTAAAAAAAGGACGAAGCAGAAACGACAAGATGAAAAACCTGTCAAAACCAATGATCCAAATGTTTGTGTCTCTTACCTGTGAGGCCAGTCAATCTTTGAAATTGCCATTTAAAATTATTTTTTTGAAGTTTAAGTCCTGTAGCAAGGACCTGAATGAAGCTTTTTAATATTTCATGGATTTCACATCTTCAAATCTGTTCTTTATTTAATTTTTATGAAAATTACCCTTCAAATTAGTTTTCTTCATTCCTGAAAGACCCATATCTTATGCATTATAATTCTTTAATTATCTTGATTTGTGTACAGCTATGACTAGAGAAAATTACAGCTTAAATTTCCAAAATAACTGGTGTGGCATACATGGCATCTAAATTATGTTCCATATCCCTCACCAAAGAGCATTTTGAATGGTCTTTTGCAATGTTTTCCCTGTGCAAATTAAAGATTATTATTGCAGTTTTATGTTTTGTTCCCCAAATTACCTTAATTCCATAGCAATACTGGTTGCAAACCGTTCAGATATTACAGCCATGTCTTCCCCAGCTGTTCCTAGCATCTTCCTTAGAGATGGCATTCTCAGGAAAACAAGTGCAAAGGTCTCCTTTCACAGGGAAACTGTGAGAAATGAACTACACGGCACTGATGTGTGGTGGGAAGTGACAGAGACTGATAGCCAGACTAAACATGTTTCATTAGTTGTAATTGCTGCAAGTTTTATCCTCTCAAGGCTTTGACATCCACTCACATGCCTGGGCTAGGAGGGCTAGCTAAAGGCACCCAGAGCTGCCAGCATTTCCTAACCACTTGTGTTAACTCTGGATGTTTTTCCATGACAGGGGTCAGAAAGGAAATAAAGCTTCTCTGACGTTATAGTGTCACAGCTGTGATAAGTGAACTGGGAATAGCCAAGAGGGCTGAGATGCTCTGGAAGAGTGAAAAACCAGGCAAACCTCCACACTCCAAGCAGGCACTTGTTTGTCCTGTAGTTCACCATCACCTAAATGATAAGAGCTGAAAATGCAAGCACTTATCAAACAGATAGTCAAGTGACAATATCAATGCTCTGATGCTGTGCTTCTGACTCCAGTGGCTTCAGTCTTTAGTGTTTCTTAATCTCCAAGGTCAAAACTGCTGGTCTCGAGACTTCGTTGATGAGAAGGCAGGGAGCAAGGTGGGGGTCTTCACTCCTCCCCAAGATGTGCTATCACTGGTGCATATATATCCTTCTTTGTTAGAGAAAACCAGTCTGGTCCAAGGGCTCACAACCTCTTTCTGCAGGCCCTGACTGCTCCAGGCTGTCCAGACAGATGTCATCCCTGGTGCAAGTCCACCCTGGCATGACCTGGATGACCATCAGATGCTGGTCATGCCATTCCTTCTAACAGCTACTGACCAGAACAGCCAGCAGGATGAAATAACCTCATGAAATAACCTTTTATGCAACTATGCCAAACGAGTGCCTGTTGTGCAATGTTTCACTTTCTACCTTGAATTGAGCGCTGTGGGGTATGTTTGGTTTGCAAGGCAAGCAGGGTGCTTTCCACAGGGAGCTACAGTGGTAATCCAGCCCCTCTGCTGGCTGGGACTCTCAAAGCAGCCTCCTGTTCCTAGTCATGATTAAGTCTATCCAACAAAAAATTACTGTAGACAAAGAGTTTTCAAACTCCATTACCCAGAGTGAATTGTGAACCCTGGCATAGACCTGAGGACGTCTAAGGTGACAATCAGGGTGTGGCCCCCAAAGGAGGAGGAGCAAAAGCAGAAGGCAGCACAGGGAGGGTCAGGTGGGCACCTGAGTGGCACAGGCTGACACACACACTCCCTCACTAACAGCACTGGCTGGAGGTGCTTTCAGCAGCTTTTGTCATGTTTCACCCTGTATCTTTGGTCCAAATGTATTTTTCTTTGGCAGAAAGCTGTTTATACCTCCCCTGGCATACATGCAGGATGTGTGTTGTATTATTCTTTTCTCCAAATGATTTAAACAATGCTTTCCCCCACCTGCTCTTGCTGCTGGTGGTTCACTTAGATGCTTCATCTCCCACACAGTGTCTCTAAATTATTTGTATTTTTTGAGTGTACCCCGGAAACCTTGCTAAATCTGTCTTTCAGATCAGGCATTCAGTTCCACCCAGAAGCTGAAAATATTTGACAACTTTCAGTGTTTTCTCATTCTATCTGGAACTTAAAAATACAGAACCCTGTGAAAATGAATGAGAAAGCCCGCTTATGTAAAGCTGGTAGGGCTTTGCTGCACATTCAGATTGAATTTGAGGCAAAGCTTAACAGGCAGATGAGGTTTTATAATTCTTCATCCTTCCTGCTCTTCATTGTTTCTCTGTAAAGGATTCTGATTTATTTGATGATGGGATCAGATTTCTCTCCTCTGTATGATCAGGAACCTTCGCACATTTTCTGCTAAGGGAAGGGATGGTAAGATTTGCATTATGTTTTTTTGTTATTTTCCTTCCACTACAACTGAGATTTGAGAATCTCTGGTAAGGTAATTTCTTCTTCTAGATAGAGATCTACAAAACAATAAAAATATATAAATATGTATATCTGTACTGATAATTATATAATACATTTTATTAGTAGCTGGAGGTAAAGAAAATTATTTTCTGCCTAGGACTATAAATGTGTTAGGCAAATTTTCCCAGCTGGGAAAGTTTCTTCTGTGTATTTTTGTCATTGGGCATTCTTGTTAGGGAAAAACTGCCAAAAATTTTAATATACCGCGGATTTATTAATAGTTGGTAATGAATCTGCGATCTAACAAAATGCCTGTGAAAGAAACACAATCTATACGTTTTTCTCTGTTAATATTCTTCCTATAGCTATCCCAGGTCACATACGTATTCATCAAACATCTGTCTTTATCTGCTGGCAAACTGAGCTAATAATGTATGCATTAGTCTGTGCTGTACCAAAGTTGAGATGTGTGCAGGCTTGCACATGTGTTTCCCAGTAAAAAGGGAAAAACACTTAAGCTTACAATAGATGCCTTCTATTTAGCTCACTTATTTTTATTCTGCGTGTATTTCATTATTATTAGTAACAACTTTTTATCAATGTTACCATAGAAATGGAGAATGCTAATTCCTAGAATCGTGCCAAAACTCATTTTCCATCCTGTTTACTTAGTTGCTCTGTTGCAAACAATGCTTGCTAGATAGCTGTGAATAATTCAGAGCAGCTATATTATTTGGCCAGTTTATTTTTGTGTGCAATATCCTTCCGTTTCAGCAATGCATTTTACATGTTGTTTTGGAGAAGAGTCTTGTGAAACTATGCTGAATTTTAAAGGCAAAACCATCAATGAATTTCTGGGGGGAGGAGGGGGAAACCCTAAGAAGAATACATAAGCTTAAAGAAAAGGACAGGGGCTGAAATTTATACACTGAGTAGCTCTTTTCTGTTTGAAAGCCATTTCGTACTAATTCATAAGCTGTGTTTGTTTGAACAGTACCTATATGTTTTAATGGAACTCAATGATCATTAGGCATAAAGCATGTACTAAGCTGCTTTTTAATGTTTCTCCTGAGAGCTCAGGCTGTCACTAGAACTTAAGGCTCTGCAGTTGCATCACCTACAGCCATCCAGTACCTGAGTCATTTAACCATAATATTACAATTTATTTAATTTGGAAATACTAATTAATTGCTGGGGGAGGGGGCAAGAGATTCTAGAACCATCTAGTAACTACATTTGTAATGCAGCAATTAGTTAGAAAATTACCTCTCTTAAAATAACGTCTTGGTGTTCCCTAATTAATATAGTTAGGGCACTCCACTATGAATCTTATGAGTTTGGAAATAATAATTTCAGAATATGCCTACTGTAACAATTGAATCAAGTTCAGAAATCAACATATTCTTTCTGCTTCATGCATCATCATCAGCTACAGCAAATTGCAAACGTCCTAGAATCAAAACTTAGCAAGCAATTTTGTTAATGTACCAGAAGGTGGAAAAGAATACAATTTAGTCTTTCACAGCAATATTGACTATGTTGTGCTGACAACCCTGCTCATGCTTCATGGTACTGTATAATTGGAAAGAGACAAACAAATCTGAGATTTACAGCCTCTTTTACACAGTACAGTATTTTTACATAGCCATCCTCTTGATAATTCTCCCCCCGACACATACGTTATGGCCAAGAATAAAGAGAGTAGCCGAAGAAAGGGAGAAATTGTTACCTAAGTGTAGGATCCTGAATCTGTCTTCTGTCATTGTGAGTAAGAGCATTGATTTTATAATGCACATAGCACTTGGTGATTCCTCTAGTCTGTGTTTACAGGTTTGCTTGCCTATTTTCTGTCATTCTCCTGTTTTCTTACAGCCTGTATAACTCAGAAGCGAATCTCCTTTTGGTGTTGGATATTCCTTTTGTTCCTTTGTATGCTGTAAACAGCACCTTGGAGCTGAGCATTAGCAAAATATGGGTAGTAAATAACCGATTCGGCTCTCAAAATGAACTTCATAACTGACAAGTTTCTGCACAACATCCTGCATTTCCACACAGTGTACAGCTCCATTTCTAACAGCCCCATCTGGAGACACAGCAGTGTCAGAGGCACTGGATCTGCACCCACGTTTGAGCACACAGTGGGTGTGCTGTGTGATCCAGCAGGGGGCTGGAGTGGTCAACCATGGTTATGTCCAGCTATTTTCACTGAGATTGTGAGTGCAAAACTGTCCCTACTGTCATTGATCACCTCTGCCTCAGAACCACAGCTGCACTTCTCAGTGTGTCAGCCTTTTTCCAAAGCTATCCACCTGGGAAAGTCACTGCAGTAACAGAGCTGCAGTAACAGCTCATCTTTAGACATTACAGCTTGGAGTTTCCACACCCTTTGAGTCCTTCAACCCATTTTTGCCTTGCAGCATGTGGAGTGTCTGTCTGTGTAAGCAAGGTAGCGATGATCACTTCGATCAGCCCCAGTACCAGCACTGCTGACCCTTCTCTCACTGCACACAGGAGCACATCCCATAAATATGGAGTGGCTGCAGCCAGCCATCTGCAAGGGAACCAACCTTCAGCAGCAACAAGCAGGTAATGCTTTTGTGGTCAGGAGTTTTCAGCTGTGGTTTCTCTTTCCACTTGAAAGGTTTTGATCAAGAATGCCAGTTAAAAAAATATCCTATTCTTCAGTACATGTATTATTAGTAAATCTTCATATTTTCTCTGCTGCCTCTTCATATGTCCTCCTTCAAATTAAAAAATGGGCAACTCAACCCAAAGTTTCAAATCAAAATTATTGCTGCTTGTAAAACTGCAGTAAGATTGTTTTCATGTATATTACTAATATTTTCCATGTCCTAGCTATGATTACACCATTCACAAAATCTTTAGAAAAATGCATATCAGTGCATACCAATAAGGATGGGCTGAATTTGAGTGCCTTTATAGTGCTGCTGATAAAATTCTCACTTGCCAGAACAGAGTGTGCTGTAGTAACAGCACTGTTGAGCAAGAGCATATTTGCACATGATGCAGCTCGAAGCAGAAATCTGCTTTCCCCTGGCAGGCTCTGTAACCTCTGTGAAAGATAACAGCAGAAAGGTGGAAGATTTAGCACCCTTTGCCATGTTTGTCCATGCTGTGATATTTGATGTCTGATGCTTGTCTTTGAACTCTGTCTCTAAGAAGAATGGGCAGGCTAAAGATCTCTGTATCCCTGACTCCTTTTGATTAATCTCATTTCACTGTGCCCATCTCGGTGTCAATGTCAGACAGCCATTGTCTCCTGCAGGCAGCCCATCTCCAGCTTTCCCACTCCTGTGCAATTTGCAGCAGGTGACCCTGCTTCTTCTGCCTCACTCTGGGTACATTTGGTGTTATTTTTCTCTCATGCATATCAACAGAGCAGCAAATTCCTTTATTTAGCTGACCTCCCACCAGTCTGACTGGTGCCCACAGCTCTGCTGTAACAGAACAAACCACAGAACAGGTCCTGCTGGGAGAACCCACTTGTGCTCCTCCAGGAAGCCATAGGAATGTGAGCTGGGGGGTCTATTAAAGGATTGTAATTCTGGTGGGGGAAGTGCTGATGGCTTCATCTTCAGAAATGGACCATGGAGATTAGGACACCGCAGAATTTTGGTTTTTTCCACACTGATGACAATTTCTAAACTCTGTCTTTAGTGCTGCATGTGAAGTGCTATCCTCTTGAAAGAGTGTGCACTTACTGGAATGATCACACTTTCTCTTCCCCTCTGTCAGCTATTAATAGTGGTAAATTTTAATTGCATATGTAAATAAAAACACTGTGTACTCATTAGTTTAAATATGTTTTTCATTAGGCAAATGAAATGCTTATTGTATATGATGCAAAGCTAAAAGGAGAATATTAACAGCATTGAGCAGTTTGGGTAGTATAGTGACTTGAATTTTTAAAGTTCTTTTTTAGGATAAAAATGAACTATATTTTAAGGGATTATTATGGGCAAATTTTGCAATTCAGGCATCTTGTTTCTGGAAATGGAAAAAACAAAGTTAAGTGACAGAAGTATGGGTATGGTGTCAAGGCCAATGCCTTAAAACTTCTACTAAAAGGGAGAGATAACACACAAACTTGTACTGCTATTTATAGCATTGGCTATTTTAGAGATGGTAACTGCAAGGCGGGTAGCATTTTTCAGTTTCTATTTAGAAAAATCCTGACATGTCTCACATTTTGGTATCTTGAAACATATTGGTTCCAAATTACATAATTTCTTCATCGTTAATTTTCAAACTCTTGGAACACCACACTCCAAATACACTTTCTGGTATTTTTAGGGGCTATGCAATTATAGTCAAGAAGATATAATTTTTCAGTTCAGTAATCCATACTCTCAAACTTGGAGTATATTTATCTACCTACGAGGTCATAATTTGTTTCCTTTCTATCAACAAAATACCCAGAATCTCATAACCAATTTACTTCTAAACTGTCTTTTCTATCTCTTTCCACTGTTCTGCTCACTGTAAAATGAGAGAAATCTTATCATAGAGACATTTAGTAAACTAATATAATTTTATACAAAACCCTGCCCTCTAAACACTTCAGTCTTAGTGAAAAGATGGTCTGAAGGTGTGACTTTCTAAAGTTATGGCTCAGACCAGTTTAACAATCTCCCTTTTTTTCAGAAAAGACTGCATTTCTTGTGTGATTATCCACTGAGGTCAGTCATTTGTCATTATGAAGTAGATATATCATCTTAATATCCAAATATGTGTTTCCTGAATAATATGAGAATATAAAATCTCTCTCCCTGCAAAACTCAGAGCACCAAATACACTTTCTTCTCAAGTGTTTTAGTAAGACAGCCAAAATAAAAACCATTTTTATTTCATAAAGATAAGCTTGAATATCCTTGTCTCATCTGTGCTTTCTCAGTTCAAATTCTATCAAACTTTTATACTGGAGCACAGTAAAATATTTATATGCTAGATGTAGTGAACGAAATGCAAGGGCTGGCTAGAGCGCAGTCTCTTGGAATTAACAAAGAGCAGTCTAAAAAGGAGTATATGTTGGTCTTCTAGATTCTTCATTTGCCAAACTACATTGTAGCTAACAGTACCCATTGCCAAGAGAATAAAGGCAACAGAGATTCCATTTTCTATGAACAGTTATTGCACCTGACGTGGTTGAAAAACTATTAATAGGTTTTAAGACCAAAAGGGGACTATATGATAATAAACTGGACTTTCTACATTAGAGAGGCCAGAGGGTTTCGCCTGCCTCTCATAAACCCTGAACAAGTTCATGAATTCTGGCTGAGTTGGAGCAAAGTTTTGAGGATGATATTCAGCTTGGTCATGGCTGAAAAGCCAAGAACCAAATCATCTCTTTTGCATCTACCCACAGGAAATGTTTAAAACTCTCATAATATAAAAAGCAGTGCTCTGTGTTTGATTTTTTTCACTTGTCTGGATCAATTTTCTAGTCATTGCATCATATTTTATTTTATCCTATCACTGGGCCATTGAGGAGAATGAGTATAATAAAGTTGAGGGAAAAAAAGATACAGGTTTTGTCAAACAAAACAGTTTGAGTTTTGTTTTAAGAGATTTAAGGAGGCTGTGATTTAATACATGATGATGCCACATAATATGTAATAGGTCCTGATTTCACTTTTGCCCTTGATGCCCTCAAAATACTTATTTCCTTCAAGTCTGCTATATTAAAACCAGTAGGCAGTGTAATACGTAAGTAGTGTTCACTGGATATTCATGCTTCCACTTACACTAAGAACAAAAATCCTACCTCAGTCAGGATGCATGCCCCGACGAATCCATGGACTCATTCCCAAAGAATTTTAGTGTAGCAGCCCACCAGGCCCATTGTTTACAGGCTAAGGTGAATTCAAAAGCAATCACATCCATACTTTCATTATTGCTCTAAACACTGTCCTTATTGCTCAGAACAGAAGTTCTCGTTGATCTATAATCCATGTAGAGTTTCTCCAAAGTTATGAGAATTTACCAAAAGCAGTTATCTTTTACAAATGATTGCACTGATCTCCATATGACTCCTTTGATTCTCATCCAGCATCAGATCCTCTTGATGATTTCTCATGAGGTTCCCCTCCCTCTCACCTCTGAATTTCTCTAGGTTGGAGAAGATGTACTTCAGAGATGTATTTAATATTGTACATAGATATCTTCACACACTGCCACAACTCCCTGTAGCTTTTAACAGCTCCTTCTTCAGGTTCCTCAGGAAGCTTATGGTAGAGGTGAGAAATCTGAGGCTGTGTAACGCTTCAATCCGTAGTAAGCTCTGAAATATTTAAATTGTAGCTACATCTAGACCAAGTGTTTTTAATGGTAAAATGTAACGATATGTAGGTAGATGAGGAAACGTAATTTCTGTATAACTCATCCAAAACTAGTTTATCACATTTTATCCACATTCAAATGTCTTATCTGAAACTTGGCTCAGCAGGAAATGGTAACATGTCAAGGATCCAATTAACATTATCTCACTCCCCTGTTTTTTTTCTTCACTTTCTCTGCCTTATGGGAGTTGCTTCCAGTTCTGTTGTTACTCACAGTGAAATTGATTGATTTCTGGCATAGTTCTGATTTGCTGATACCTCAAATACTACTGAACTTCTAAATTTGTATGAAATATGAACACAGGGGAAAATCCATTCATGAGTGTGCCATCAAATTTCTGGGTGGTTACTTCTTTGTTCTGTCTGGATTACTTTATGCAAACTGTGAAACCTTCTAAACCTAAGCATTATCGAATGGTCCATTTTGTACCACGTAAAACATCAAAAGGAATGTGAGTTTGAAGTACAGTCAGCTTGCCAAAATCAAATTTAGAAAGAGGAAACTGGAGTGCTCTGTAATAGGGAGAGTTACAAACATAATTGTAAGCGGTGTTTGACACTAAGGAATACAAAGGGGAGGGGTGAGAGAAGTCCATGATCAATACATTTGCATATTAAGATAATTATTGTTTATAAAAAAAGGAGCAATTATCAACTGCAATACATTGAACAGTGGAATTTTACCTGACTTTTTCCAATAGCAACCATAACATCCTTGCAAGGCAACACCAGAAAGGAGTGCCTGTAAAGGGGTTCTTAGGTAAGTGGCGTCAAATGTAAAAACTACACAATTTTTTAAAAATTAATTGCCTTTCAGCAGAAACCACAGCAAGACTCTGCTTTGGATTTTGTTTCATCTTTTCCAAGATTCCCAGTTACAATACAAGGATCTCATGAGTGTGCTGAGCTGGAAATTTTTTTACCACTGTTGTTCTAGAAAATTTGCCAGCCTCCATTTCCTCTTCAAGTGATTATTTGCCATGCAGCTGTTAGTATAAACTGCAAGTTATGAAGGGTCATTCACCAATATAGAGAATGGTGGGAGGTATAACAGGAAAATAGAGAGACTTTCTGTCTCCAAACTGTTCCCTTAATGCAGTCCAAGAGAAACAACTAAAGCTACAATGTGATTTAGGATCTGGTTTGTTATGTAATTAATAACAGTACCTTGCCACTAAATTTGTTCTACTGACTTATATCAGTTTTGACTTACTATTTATCCATATTTAGCAACAGGTGTAGTTCAAGTTCCAATATATTCTATTGATTCACTGTGAAGCATTTACTTACCATCTATGTGTAACTAAGGAGCATGAAAATTAGAATAGTTAATTAAATTGAAGTTGGTAGCAAACACAGTGGAGGCTAAACATAAAAAAAAAAGAAAACAATCCAGCAAGTCCATCATGGATCAATCTTCAATCTCTTCTTCGAGCTTCTCTCCTGTTTGTAACAGATAATGGGGTTTGCCATGCAAAGCAGCATGGAAAACAGGATTCACCAGGGAGAGGAGCAACATCTTTTTCAGATTAATATCTGTAACGTTTTGGGAACTACTGTTGCCTTGGAGGAAGGCTATCCATATGAACATAAATCATGCCCCCCCAGGTGAGTCTGGTAATCTATCTAGCCCAATATATACATAGTCACTAGGGATGTGAATAGAAATCTATATGTGTGAAAATATGAGCAAGAAATTACTAAGCAACGTGTGCAGTATGCACAGGGATATGATGTCAGTGTCTCAAGATTACTTGAACCCCATCTGGGAGGAGCTCAGATGTGTGCAAGCCTTGATTCAAAGCACATGGAAAATGGCATGCAGATCCTTATAATGAATTTTTGAAGACGTGCTCTGTGCTGTGCCTAAGTGGGAGTGACTCCTTCAAATCCAGCTCTGATCATTAAGTCATGAGCACAGCATGATGATGTGCTCCAGCTGGGGATGCCTTTGGAAATGAAGGTAAGTGATGCAGATGTACATGTGAGCAGCACGTTATCTCCATGTCAGCGTCTTGAGCTGCAAAGCTCTGAGGGAAGGAAGGAAGGAAGGCAAGGGGCTACAGTTTGCAGAATGGCTGTTCAAATACTCCAATTCCTGGGTGCTAAAAGCAGATTAAGTACCCTCTTAAGGTATGCAGTTTAAGGTGCCAAGTCAAATACTGATTCAGCCAGGGAACTCTATTTATAAAGACCATTTCCAAGGAAATTGCTCTGAGAACAAACTTCCTCTGCCCCCTTAGCAACGCAGTTCCTCACACTTGGACACAGAAGAGCTGCTAAACACCTATTAAGTCCTATACCCTCTTGTCAATTTGTAATAGTTGGTGATTGTCTGATTCCTGTGAGACCTGTTGTTAATGTTAAAAATGTTTTTAAACACTTGGTTACTAAAGTTCTTCTCCTAAAACCATGGACCTTAGTGGGACACCCTGCAGGTTGTTTTGAGGGATCCAGTACTACAAATACCACAATAAGTGACAGACAGGCATTTTTTCTTTGAGAATCCTCAGAACAATACCCCAAAGAATGCATTCTTAGGAAAGTATTTTGGCAGGTTTTTAATTCCTTTTGAATTTCATGATCTTGAATCATATGTCTGAATGGATACACGTTGAACAGGGAGTGGCATATAGCCCAGATCTGAGAAGTGTTCTACTGAAGCTGTGCCCAAAGTTTTCATTAATCATGAATATATCTATTCCCACTGTAATACTTCATTTATTAAATGGGTTGCAAAATTACATAGAACAGGAACTTGCTCACAAGGTTCCTATATATTGGCCATTCATAATTAAACTTACAGAACAAAAATATCTTTGAAGTGTAGATACCAGGCATCCATTGATGGTATTATCCCATTATTTTGGGATGTGAGAACTGCAGAAGTAAAGGGAGCAAGGGGAAAGTAAAAGAAAAAGAAAGCCTGTAGCTCAGTGATCCCAACCACCACTTGGGATTTTTGTCAACCAGTCATTCATTTACTGCATCTCTCATCTCTAATAAGTAAAAATGCTTTCCTTAGTAACCTGCAAATGTACTTTCACAAATAGCAAAGGAAACTACCTGTGCATTTGTTTAAAACTGAGTGTTTTCACCAAAGATACAAACTAGGTTTTTACGGAGTATTTTGCTTTTCAGCACCAGGTTCCAGCTGCTCTAACAGTTGGTTCCTTTTGTAACTGTCTCCAGTTACTTTTGAAAGCATGCTCTGTTTTCTGCTCACTGTAGAAAAACCTCAGAACATTTCTGCAAGAAATCAAAGGTATAGCTTTTTCTCCTCAGGTTCAGAGTGCAGTTCATAGTTTTAAGATGTCTTCTCTCCAGAGAGAAGCAATGAATGTACAAAATTGTTTCATTTGCAGACATACACCTCAGGTTTACAATCCTCTCTCTTTCTCCTCTATTTCTCTACCACTCACATCACCCAAGAAACAAAGAGGTATGCCAGGCAGACATTATAACTGTCTTTGCTAACATCTGTTACAGGCCAATTTCAATGCTATTGCTACTTCCTTTCTCGTTCTGTATGTATGAGTTGATATTAATCTCTCCAAGGAAAGCAAATGTATGAGTCAATGTGTCTGAATCAAACAGGCTGAACGAATGAAACATATGTATAAAAAAGCATGCATTATGTTTGTACATTCAGGTTCTGTGTTGAGCATCACACATGGTGAGGAGCACATTGTGGAGGCCACATCCAGCTTCTTCAAGAAAGGCAGAGCAGCCAGAGGAAGAGTCAGGGAGACACACCCTTCATGTAAGCTGTCACGGCCTTCCTTGAAAATAAGGTGTGGGCAGTCTCTGGGGCTGTGATGATTGTCTGCTCTGCTGCCACACAGGTCTCAGAGGAAAGGACAGGCAAACAGCCCTCCCATTGAGCCAGAGGAGCACAGGAGGAGGGGGACAGAGCATCAGAAGGCTTCAGGAACCAGGGCCAAAAGACCTAAAGATGTGGTGGCTGCTTGTGAGGTTAGTGCCCAGGGTAAGAAATTGCTTCCAAAGTAGGATGTCTTCAGAAAATACAGCATTTCCATCCTGGGAAAAAAAAAAACAACAGAGAGAAGGGGAGGTACTTTCAGAAACCATTTCTGAAAATTGCTGCTGAATGGATGTAGTGAATTTCTGCCTTTCCAGCTGCTTCCATTTGACCTGCCCTCGCAGAAGCTGCCTGTGGGAGTGCTGTCTGTCCCAGTGCTGCTGGGGGTGGGTGGGCACTCACTCACCTGCTGGCTGCCATGGGCTCAGCTTGGTCAGAGCCGCTTCCAGCCCCACGTTTCCTGGAGCATGCCCCAAGCATCCACTGAGCAGACAGCGCTTTTACTCTCTAACCCTCCCAGCCCAGTTCAGCCCCTTGTCAGTAAGGCAGCCTGCTGCTAGTCAGTGAGTAATGGCCATAGCCAGTGCCACATCGACACTGTCCCTGGCCCCAGTGCCTCTCCCTCCTCCACTCATCCATCTTACCTGTAATTCAAGTCAGATGGGTCACAGCCAGCCACCTCCAGTCCTAGCAGGGACAGCCTGTTGGAACAATTGCAGCAAAACAATAAGAGGAGATAGGAAGCAGTGGCTGGCTTGTAAGGGAGAAGGGTGATTTGGCTGGAAGGTGTGAGGGTGATAGATACCTTTTTGTAGTGTTCAAATTTGCACCTTTCAAGATACGGTGTACTGTGGCTGAAAGCTGCTCATTCTGCCAGGCCATGTGACTGTCCTGTCCTGTGCTGAGTGTGAACAGTGCATGGCCAGGGAACTGGGTCTACTTCATGCTATGTAATGTTCTGAAGACTGGTGTCACTGCTATTTCACTTTCTTTGATAGCAATAGGCATTTTTACAAGAGAAAAATATGTACAGGAAGCTCTCCAAGGTCAATATAACACTCTAAATAGCCAGATGCTATTTCCCTGTGAATTACAAGGTTGAGCAGCCAAACATTTCTTAGTCATGTAAATTATGAAAATTCTGAGAACTGCAGTGCAGACAAAAAAAATCTACGGCTGCTGAATCATTTTCTCTGGTTCAGAAATGACCATATCCTACCCTTTTGTTCCAGATTTTATTTGCATTGCATGATTGTGTTTGTTCCTGTCAGATATAGGGATGAAGTTAACATCTTTGCTTTAGGATATTGTTCTTTTATTATCAAAAAAGGCGTTCAGCAGACTTGCAGAGATTCTTTTCAGACTTGAGGAAAATAATGCAAAACCAGTACTGAGCTATTCCTTTTAAGCTGTCTGCAGTTAAAGTGATTATTAAACCCCAGGACAGGTTTAAGGGTAATCCAGAAGAATATTGTTTTCATCAAAGCAATAGTAAAGTCATCTGCTTTTTCCTTGTTGCCTTAGGACTGACATTAGAAAATGCATACCAAATGAAATTGGGAATTATTTTGCTCCACTTCCTTTAAAGTTCAGTTTTTATCAGTTACTGCTTGTAGTTATCTGATGTAAGAAAGACTAGTTCCTCTTTGAAAAATGCCATGCACAGAGGTGGCACAAACAGGCTGAGGAAGGTGGGATTCTCAGGGCATCTTCTCCTCCAGTCTGCCCTCAGCAACAACTGAGTCTCCAAAGCAGGCAAAACACTGGTAAGGTGCACTCAGAGATTTTCAGTCCAAGAATGATCTCCACATACCAGATTAGATGCAGCTTCTACAACTCATGTTTATCCCTCTGAGAATTAATGCTAGTTGATAGAAAAAAAACACCAGGAATGGGTGCCTGGGCATATTTTAAGCCTTGAGATATCACAATTATTTTTATTACATCAGAAACACTATGACTTCAGAAGCTGTTTCATCAAAGATAAAGTCAAATGACAACAAAGTAATAATGGAAAATATAGGACACAGCATTTCATGAAACAATTTATATCAGGATTGTTCAGGACAAAGTGAGTGAAAAATGCACCTAAATTAGAATAATTAGGGTTAATAGGCCCTTTGCATTGGCATGAATGATTATTTCATTCACTGGTCCAAATCAGTCTCTTTGGGTTCCTCTGATATTTTTTTTAATTTAATAGAGTGTAAGAGGATAATAGCTGAAATAAACAGCACTGCATCTGGAGGAGGTTTGTTGTCCATATAAACTCAATCATTAAAGTTAATTCTACTTCATTCACTGTTTCCTCAGTTTGATCATCCCAGCTGCTTCCCTAGAGAAACATTTTTCTCTTTTTTCTACTTTTTTCTGTTAATCTTCCTTGCTCTTACATGGCTTCTTGTCGTGGTGCTGTCAGCAAGATGATGCCTAGTCCCAATTAGAAAGTCAATCAATATTCACATAATGAGGGTTTGAGCAAAACCATGTCATTTAGTTCAAAGACATGGATATATTACTGCAGCTATTCAGGATTCAAGTGATTTAGGGCACCTCAGTGAAAAAAGATAAAATAAAGCTGAAAGGCTTAGAGGTAGTTAATTGTTACTATGGCAACTTCCTAAATAAGCTTTAGATTCTAGTCATTTTTCAGTTTATTTGGAGGCAGCACAGGATCATTAAAGATGAAACTTATTTAAAGCTCAGAACAGTTCTTGGATCTTATAGTTTCCTGCTGTTCCTTGTTAGAGTTACTTTAAGTTTGTCCATCTCAACTTTGAACTGTGTAAAAGAGCAAGATGCAGCCTGCACAGGTTAAAAAATGACAGCACGTTACGTAACGATCTAATTTTAATTACTTTGGCAATTGTATTTTTACATTCTTACATCCCAGTAGGACTCTTTTAAAAGTGCTGTGTGGGAAAGAAGTGGTCCTCAGTAAAGAATGCTCTCACCTGGTACATTAAATGAAGCGATTCAGATCTGATTTTCAACAAGGGGCTCTGACGGTGAGTGCACCTTTGTCACCTGGTAATACGGGGTGCTGTCCCTGGGAACCCGTCCTTCCACAAAACCTCCATGTATGGAATACTGGGGCTACATTTTAGCCTGGTCCTTAGCCAGTGCTGCACCAAATCTGATGATTAGGACCCAGAAGAAAGGTTGCCGTATCAAAATCTTGCCACACTGAGTGTGTCCATTTGTGTTCTTAACGTGAATGGATGTATTTGGCCTCTGTAGGGCTGCATCACTGGGCAGATCTAAAGAGCCTTCTACAGGCAGCAATGGAGATAGCACAGAGGAGAGATGAAAGAGCTGGGAAACTCCCGGTCACTGAACATTATTTAGGCGAAGATCCATATCAGCCTAAACTTTTTGCATTATCTCGGCAGCCATGTCACTTCTTTAACCACTCCATAGTGCATGATAAACCAACAGAGGCCGTGGAATAAAATCGTGTCTCAGTAGGAGACACCCCCTGGCTTCTCACAGAAGTAAATTCATAGATCAGTTTTCACTCTTCTGTAGGCTGGAAATCTCTGAAGTCACTGAGTCATAACTGCAAAGTTGTCAGGGAACGATGCCTTAGGTGTGAAGATACTTAGAAGACACCCCTAGAGGTGAAGGTTTAAGCACTGTAGACTAAAGTAATGTGTTCTCAAACAAAAAAGCAGGACAAGTTACCTGGCTGTGAGCTCAGTGCTCCGAGGGTGAACAGCAGCTTTGCAAATATCTTTAAACCAGCCTCAAGGATATTAACTGAGCAGGATGGGGAAACTGAGGTGTGCAGGTTACACTCAAAAGGAGGTAAATGAGGACTAGAAGAGTGACAGACAGTTTTGTACCTGGCCAGGAGTTAATATGCCCTTGTCATTAGATAATTCTCTTTCCCCCCACCTGCAAACCTGTCTGTGTTTCTGTCGCACATTCATGGTCCTTGATATGGGGAGTTACCCAGCCCATGAAACACCTGGCTGTGTTTGACAGGCTCAGAGTGACTCTAGACTTTTTCCATAGTCAGTGTGGAGCCCTCATAGTCAGGGCTTTGCCAGGCCATAGTCCGTTCCATCCTAGCAATTAAACTACAAAAGAAGCCAGGGAATTAGCCTGTTTCTGTCCCTATATCTGGAATTATGAAACAGAGGAGTGTTGAAAAAAACGTTTCTTAATTCATTTTCCAAATTAAGTTGCTCTGTTCATCTAAAAAGAGACAAGGCCTTTGTTTTGAAGTATAAGTTGAACATCAAAATTTCATTAGATAAACCTCTCACAATGGATGCAAATTCAAATTCAGACTGGTTCAAGGTTACTTCATCAGGCTTAATTCTGTTGGTCTTTCCCTCTTGTTTTGTCCTCAGATAACTCCTCCAGACTGTTTTCTGATTTAGAACAGTAAAAATGTTCCTTCGAATTTCACATGATTAAAAAGAAATGTGCATCCAGCTGCAAGAGAAACTGTTTTCCTCTCCCATCTGAAAAGGCTGTACCATGGGTAGGGATTCTGCATTGCCTATTACTTGCACCACTCCTTTTCTATGGAAATCCAGTCTCCAGAGTTATAATTCAGGGAACTATAGTCAGGAGTAACTTAGCTTAATTTATAAGAAGAGGAAAAAAAATACTTGGTGAGGAAAAAACAATGGAGAATGTGGTCTGATCCCAAACAGGCTAAGCATTTTTTATTGTATTTTCTTTTCTTTGCTGTTATACAACCACAGCACCCGGCTGTTTGCTGTGTTGCAAAGCAAGTATTTTCAAGGTTAGCACAGAAGTAATCAACCACTCAATGGGGGTATGAATATTCATATCAAGACACGTTATGAGAAAGTAGATAGAGGCAAATATGCAATTTAAATATAGACTACAGCAGGAAATGGGACATGAAACAGTAATTAAATAGTGAAAATTACATGTTATTTACATAGGTAAATACACTGCAGGGGTTATGCATGTGATCTTTTCTATTAGCATTTGTTTGTTTGTGATTTAACCCTGATTTAAAAAGGGAGGATTTTAAAGCATGAAAATGGGAAGAAAGGAACACTTACTTTGAACCAGAAAATCTGCATTGCTTGAAGGATTACCAGTTTGGGCTGTAAGCCAGGTTTCACAGCTAACGTGGATCAGAATAGGCCTGTACTGCAGAAGGTAGTGGTGTCAGTTCTCTGAAACACAGGCTTTCTCCACAGACCTGCTTATGCAGTCCATTGCTATTTGGGCTACTGGAAGCCTGTAGGTGATGGCAACAAATGCCCAAGCTCCTATTGCCCGGGTTAGATGGAAATCATATGGCACTACTGAATTTCTAGGGGGAAGAATATCTGGAAGGGGACAAAAGAATTTGTTTTCCTTCTTCAGGGAACACCTAGTTTTAGACTGTTTCCTGCTTTTCCTTTCAGAAACAGAAATATGGCTCTAGTCTATTTGGATCAGCACAAGCACACTGAGTCTCCACAACCATCATACCAAAGGCAGGAATACTAATTTTTACTTCTACTCTGAACTACCCCATATTGCTAGATTCTTTACCTTATGTCTGTTTTTTCCTGCTCCTGTAGCTGAAGAGGAAGGTGAGAGAAAAGGCTTGACTAATGTATCTCTTCTCTTCAGCCAGCAGGATTCTTGCCTTACCATGACCAGCTGCTATGAACACTGAGTTTGTTAATAGTTTCAGATTCCCAGAGAAAATGGATACTAAGGAATTAATGAGAGGAAGAGGGATGGAAACACATCCGTCTTGCAAAGGCTCATTTCTTCCTTAGCCTTTTGCCTCTGGGTTGCTTTTGCTAGGGTATCTCTACTGTGCTTGAGTCTGCAACCAAGCAAAACAACTTCAGAGTCCCTGACATTTATTTATTGGTGAACACATGCAGTGGGTAGCTGCGACTACCATGCTCCATGGCCACGCAAGTATCCTTGTGATTCTGGGTGATTCTCTGCTGAACAGGCAGTCATCAGTCAGGTCAGGGAAGGGTCTGCCTCTGCTCCTTGGTGTAGGCTGATCTTTGATGTTGCAGATTTGCTGGCTTCCTATTCTTTGCTTTTCTTTCCCTAGGATTTTACAGCTTTTCATGTCAGTGTTTTCCTCTTGAATCCCAGAGCTTTAAGTAACCCCATTTCAGCAAATACTGTTGTAGTCTATTGTTTTGCTTTTCCTAGCCTGCGTGGCTTTAGCTCATAGGTTTTCTCACACCTTATCAGTATTTTTCTCTAAAACTCTGCCATGGTGGCAATTGTGTTGTGTAAAACCAGGCTGAGGTGCATAGACAGCCAAAGTCCTCATCCACAGGGCACGAAGGATGTATCTTCAACCCAATTCACATCAGCTGCCCCAATGACATAAGGAACTGTAGAATAAAGCTCAAGGGAAAATTTGCAAGACAAGTACATGACGCTGCAGTGCCATAATGTTTTCAGGAAATTCCTTTGGCAGGCTCCCGAGCTGGCACTTGGCAAATAACCAGATTCTGGCCTGAGAGGGCACTGCCCTCCTGCAGCTCCTCGGCTTCTTAATACAGAGAAATCCAGATGTTTGACAGGGACTGGGTGGTTTCCCAATGGGCAAGTGTCTGGCGTTCTGTGCAAATTCCTAGCTGGTCAGTCCTGCTCCATTTTTAAGGTTCACCCAAAAGATGGGTTACTGTCTGGGGTTTTTTTAAGACTTTAGTGTCGAAATCATAATAATGCAAGCTTTGTCCTTGGTTTTCTTTCATTTCCAGTTTACTTTTCATCAACAGAAAAGTGCTTGTGGATATGAGAAAAAACCCTGAAAACTCTTCCTATCTTTTATGCATGCTTCAATGCACACGTGCTCTGCGTGAGAGTGTGGATCTGTCCTCTGTAGAGTGCCTGTATATATTTGATTTGCCACTTCCCCTTCTGGAGGTGGCAGCACATTGGTCCTTATTCTTTATAGAAAGTTTATTACTTTTTGTAAAGTATCTTGAGACTTTGTGGAGTAAAAGAGTGTGTTGAGATAAAGATTATTTATTATTCATCACTCCAAATGCATTTGTTCATACATCTTGAAGCTGGGAACAGTGTGTGATAAGAGACAGCTGCATAGCTAGGACTCTTCCTGCAAGCATGCAAATTATTTTTCAGAGCTGAAAAGAGGTGATGGGCCTAAACAAACTTTTTTCTTTTTTTTTTCCCAGCTGTATCAGATAGGTCAATGAAAGCTATTACTTCTCCCCATAAAACATAGCACAGGGAGATCTCCAATCTGTTGATAACAATCCCATTGTAGCGAAGAGAACAAGCACACAAAAAAGGACACAAGAATGTCATAAAAATCACTTAGTCTCAAATTTGAATCTTTTGTATGAGAAAGGCCTCCTGCAAACAGAGGTATCCCTTATCCCTGTGTGCCTAGCTTCTCCAAGTAAAATTGCTTAAGGCAGCAAGAGGCAATTCAGCTCAAGAAATAAAAGCAAAATCAGTCTTCCCGCAGAAACTAGACATTTTGTGAAACCAAATGGAGCAGAGTGAAGAGTGGATGTCTATGACTGAAATGACCGTGACAAGACAATCTCTCTGTATGTCAGATGGATAAAATAACAACAGACCCTGCTGTGGAAATTCAATTGAAACTCACTCATATCAGGCCTGTGGGCTTTCTCAGAGAATGGAAATTAAGATTCTAGTAACTCTTCTCCACCTGTTCAAATGTGTCCCAGTTCTCCATTTTTCCTCATTAAGGAGACAGTGAGGATTAAACATCTCCTGTTGCTTTTGGATCCAGTTTGAAATTGTTGAGTATTTCACAGGAAGCAATTTTTTGGAGGATAATGCCTCTTGTGCTGAAATCATCTGAGCGCCTGTGACATTTCAGACTGAAAGAAGGACAGAGTTCCACAGATCAAGGCACTTTCATTCCAGTCAGTGCAGTCACTTCTAGAGACTTTGACACAAAAATATTTTACTCCATCTTATTGTTTGGCAATTAAGAGGAGCCTCCATGGAAGGCAAAAGCCAATTTTCCTTTCTCCTGATAACAGTTTCGTTGTCAGCTCTATTCTAGGATGTCTATTCTAGGATCAATTCCAACGGATTGTTTTCCTCCATTTCATACCATTCAGGATGAGGAAGTGTTACAATGGTCATCTGAAAGGGCTTATATTTATATTAAAGATAAGTACAAATTTCAACAGTGGTTTGTCTCTGAAACCTGCAGGTGACTTTTTAAATTACAGACATAAGACAAAAGAGATCCTGTTCTGTTCCTTGCTGTGCTCAGTAGTGCACAGTACTTTGATGGAGTCCATTTTCAATGAATAACTCAGAGAGAGACAAAATCTGACCTGTTCACATGAAGAAGACACTGCTAAATTTCAGGTTCTGCACAGCTAAGGAATCCATATGGAATGTTCCTCAAATTACAGCAAAAAAACCTTTCCAGAGTAAATGGGCATCAAATCAAAAGTCCAGAGTCAACTAACAAAGTCAACTCGACTAAAAATTCACAATTGTAAACATCAGGAACCAAGCTTCACCTTCAAGCATCCACATACCTTTCAAAAATATCCTCTTTAGTCCTTCTCTGATTCAAATCTCCTATCTCTTTTCCTCTGTGTTAAAACCTAAGAGATTTGTACTGAACAGATCATAGCAGAGGGTCTAATCTCAGGTGAGGAATTAAAGTAGCACTGTACTTAATTATTTCTTAAATAATTTTCTTTCACTTAAGATATTTTTTTTTTCTTCTTTTCTGTTTTTTGCTCTCAAGAGTGATCAGCTATTTTTTAAGGCATTAACTAGCTTATTTCCAGCTTAGAGTTCCTATGTGCAGAGGATTCTGCTCTGCAAGACATTCTCACACAGTAGACATTCTGGCATAAAATCTTAAAATCCTTGGTTTGGGGAACAGATTTTGCCATTCCTCTGCCTGCTGCCCAAGATAGGAGCAGTGACTGTCTACGACTCCTAAATGCTGTTTCAAATGATTAATTCATGCCTTACACTCAAGAACACACAAAATATCATGATGAACTTTTGCAAACAGGAAAACAATATCTCCAGGTATTTGTGTTCAAGATTTGATTTATATAAATGACATTTTGCATGTAAATATGCAGCCACTCATTTCACTGCCTGCCAAGAGGCATTTCAGCTAAATACAATGATGCTCCCCTTAATCTAAAATGTCATGTTCTTATATGCACCTACTGCAAAGGTTATCACACACATCTGAAAGTAAACAAATTCTTTGGCAAATAATTAAGCCTCACCAAATTTTTGTCTTTACTTCCTGGTTAAAATAACTTCTGTCAAGGAATATGAGTCCCCAGGCAAGCATCCATCAATTTTGAGCACCTGAATTAAGATGATATGAAAATACTAATTGCCTTCCATTCACCCCAAATAGAGCTGAGTCCCAGCTCCAGGGGGATTGAACAGATGCGCTCAGAGAATAGCAAGCCCTGGGCTAAATTCCTGCAGGCACTCCTGTTTGTAAAGCTTCCTTGGAGTTTTATGAGAAACCAAGGGCCTCACTTTCTGTCTTTCCCAAATCTGGACTTGCACTCAGAGCCCTGCATGAAGAGATCATTTGTAACGCGAGATTGCACTGGCTCAATGTGTCTTCAGATCTGTATTTCTTCAGAAAATCAGGAGTGGCAAACATCACAGAGCATCTCTTATTTTCTCCTTCTGGAGTTCAAAAGGCTTTCAGGCTTCTGATCTATAACCAGAAGATCTGATCTGCTGCTTCAATACATATTTACTGAGTATCTCTGATGTGTCTATTGTCCGCTCTACAGCTACTGCCGCATGGCTTTCCAGGCCCCAGGATGTTTCCTCAGTACTGAGCCTGCAGCAGAAGTACCTCAGGCACTCCCGGTGATAATGCCTGTATCTACTTATACATTTGGCATGTTATAGATAGTTCTGGGGAGAATATGAAACCCGGGTTCTGAAGGAGAAATTTGAGTCATGATGATTGCATGAGCCTCACCCTCCTGCTGCAGGATACTACAGTCACTGCCTTCGTTGCTGGGCAAACTTCATTCCTGTCCTGCTATAGCAAATGTCTCCAAATTTCAGTTAGATTTTTCATCTTTTTTTCCCCCCTCTACATTCTTTCCCCCCCTATATTAAGTAGTAAAAGTCTGAATTATTGATCCCTTCTCTATCAAAACAACGCTGCGCTCTGCATTTTGTCACAGGTGTATTTAAGCTGCTGCCATGGAACTGCTCTCCTACAGCGTGACATTGCCTGCAGCTCAGAAGTCACCTTTGTTTCCCCTCCTAGACTGTTGAATGGGAAGCCCCAGTGAGGCCTGCTCATTTTAGTCTCTCTCATGTCAGATACAATATGTATACATCTTGTTTTGTGATGTTGAAATAAAAAAAAATAAATTGTAGCTCTCCAATTACACGCCCAAATTTTCAGTTGAGCCGTCTCAGACAAGATTTCTTTTTCCTTTACACAAACACATGCTGTACACAAGGAGGAAAAGAATAAAAGGTCTGCAGTCTGAGGAAATTTAATCTTTTTCACTTTCAAACCTAGCAGGGAAAAAGGACTAAAATTCCAGTCTTGCTTCTCTCCTTTTCACTTCCATGCATGTTGAACCTTTTATTAAAAAACAATAACAACAAAGAAGATAGAAAGGAAACATAAAGAGGAAATGTTCTTTCATTTTCAATCCCAACAAAATTGATGGTGTGTTTCACTGCAAGTGCTAAATTTCTCCTACTTCAGACTGAAGGAATTTTTTCCAAAATCAGATGGCGCATATATATGTTTCTACCATAAATTAGGGGAGCCTATACAGGTTGCTACTGTTCAAGTGGTGTTTATTTTTCTAATGTGATGGCTAAACATCACTCTTCTGCTCTCCTTCAGCCCTATCTGCAAGCTAAGTACCAAGTTTATTTTCCCTCAGATGCTTTTCAGTAAGGCATGCTTTCAGCATTACGAGAGGCAGCCTGTTTGAGTAACTGCTAAAGGAAAACAGCATTCAGGTTTTAGCATACAGGGACATAAGCTGTAATCTAACTGCTTAAAAGGCTGAAGGTTTGCTCCTGAGCATGGATCCAAACCTCACACAAACACAAGGACCACATACATGTCCAGCAAAGTTCTCAGGAGAGTCTGTGCCCTGCATTAGGGGAGGCTGCTCAAAGACAGGAACAGGTGGGTGGCAGCTTGCAAACTATCAGCTTTTTTAGCCTGAGGAGTTTCCCCCACCTCTAACCTGCTCCTGTGATGGATGCTGATGAGGGTGTCAGGTCTCACAGGTGGTGGAGCTTCCCAGGAGCAGCAGGAGTCCTTTGATATTTTGACTGAAACAAACTTCCTTCTTTCTCCTGCGAATATCAGCAGAGACATTTGAGAATGAGAGAGGCACAGCTGTGGGATGTGGTAACAGTTTTTTGGGACAGGAAAGGCAAGGAGGGATGGTCTACTACAGAGGATGAGTCAAATGTTAAGGCAGTGGAAGAATCAGTCACCTGCCTGCACAGCTCATCCTTCACCCAAAGCTTTGTTTTAAATCTGAATTTTCCTTTCTTCTAGACCTTAATTCCCTTTTCTCCCATTCCACCACTATTGTAAAACTCAGTTTTACCTACAGAACTGAGAGGTCCGTTGTGAATCTCTCACTTCTGTGCCTGTACCTGGAGGTTAGTCAGTCTCCAGGACTGAAACAGTAGAGGTAGAGTTCTAAGTAGATGTCTCTATCCTGTAGTTGTCAGCTAAGGCTGCCCTTTTCAAGGGATCCCAGATTATTACTCCTTGAGCAAGAGCCAACATTCCAGGAAGAGCTCAGCCTGAGCCAAATCACCACTTGTGCTTCTTACTTACTCTGTGGTGGTAACCTCTGGCTTAAAACCACATTTGTGGCACTTAACTGTAGAAGAGATGATGGGCTAAATTGCTCCCTGAGTGGCACTCACAAATAAATATTTGAACTGATAAAACAAAAACCAAGACTCTGAAGCAACAGCAAAAGCAGCAATTAGTTTAAATTTGTCACTGAAAACGTAAATTTTTTCAAGGCTGAAAATAGCTCAGCTACAACATTTTGCTAAAAGCCAAAAGACACCATATGAGCTGTTTTCCAGGATTCAGCAAGGGGAAAGAAGATAACACAGAGGACACCATGGAACCAGCATTGCATCCGTTTCAGCCCTGGTGTTACTCTGGTTCCAGATGGCATCAGGACAGATAGCAGTTCAGCCTCCTGGCTGTGTGGTATGAAAGAGCTGGTGAGGAGCAGTGGTGCTATACAGACACCAAAGTCCTGCCTGGGGGGATCCTCTCATTAGTTTCAGCTTCATACTGTGGTACCCACCCTGCCTTCAAGATCTGGGAACAGGGAGCAAGACTGCACTTGCAGCACATTTTGATCATCATCACTGTCAGAGCAAGGATGTCCTTTTCTGTAGAAAAAACTGTGTTAAGAGGAACACAGAGGTCTGGACAAACATAAAGAAAACACAGAATGTTCTCTGATGTATATAAACAGCCCCTCTGCAGGTGATTGTATGCTGTAAGCCCACTCATCTTTTAAACTCCCAGCTGCAATGAGAATTAGAATTAACTTTTTCATAGATGTTATTAGAATCATTCACATGGAACTGCCATTCTGGTGCTAAAATCCACGTTATGTTTTACGCAATTTCAGGTGTGTAACGTGCTTGTGAGGTTAGGCCCCAGACTGGATTTTATAATCAGGCTCTTTAAATCACTATCTCGTGCCAGGTCTTCCAATCTAGTGCTTTCCAGTTCTTTTCTTGGATTTGTAACTTTCCCAAAATTATCTAAGGGAGATTCAGATTACCTGTCGTTAGGCTGCCTTCTCTTTGAGGATCTCTGCATGGCTGCCCACACCCCCTAAGGGAATACAAACGCAAACCCGCTGCCTGCCAATGCCTGCCAACCGCCAAGACCTTGGAATTAAACTTTTGCAATATTCAAATATATTGCATCAAGTAATATGTACAGAAAACCTTTTCACAAGTGAAACATTCTCAGAATCCTTTAGTAAGTCAAGCTACCTTTTATTTTAACAGCATAGTTAGTGTTTTCCACATAATGTTTAGGTGTGAAATCATTACCATGAATAATTCAGCCAGGGTTTTTTATCTTTTTTTTTTTTCCTATTCACATTCTCCATTAACAAAGAAAACCTGGTGAGCAGAGTGCAGCAAGAACACTAAATTCATGAGATTCAAAAGTAAAATATATATGCTGATGCGTTTCTAAGAGTGATTTATTATTCCTGAAGTACAATATAATTACTGCACTTGTTGATTCTAACTTTATTATTATACTTGCTTTGACCTATTTGTTAAAAACTGCTTGTATATAATGTGTTTCTTGTACAAAGCAAATCTGTGGAATGGAAAAGAGCACTGCTGACATTATTATGATAGAGCGAAGAAAATAATGTAAAATGAATTTATTAAGAGTTTAGGGAGTATCAAAATTATAACTGCATCCATTTAACTCACCATTTAAGTCAATTTGCTTTCTTCTTCCATCAGATTCCTGCCTCATTCCCTGCTCTTGACCTTTTTTCTCATGCCCTACACTCACTCTGTAGCTAGCTATTTAATATATTTTTTTTACATCTTTCTCATTCATTTTGTAACCTCAGTGCCTTATTAACTGCACCACTCTGACTCTCTGTGGATGAAAATATCTACTAATGCCCTCAGAGGCGTTTGTTTGTGGTTGGTTTTTTTTTTGTTTGTTGTTTTTCTTTTTTTACTATGGAATCTGAGCACCTAATATAAACTGATGTTTTTATTTTAACACCACCTCCATGAGATAAGTCTTCTTTCCATTTTACATATAAGGAATTGAAGGATAGCATAAAGGTGCAACACTAAAAGATGCAAAGACAGGTTTGTTTGGTTTACATCCGATTTATAACACATAGATTAGCCATTTGGCTCCTTTTCAAGTAACCATTCTGCAAGCAGAACTGGATATCCCTTGCACAAAGAATGAAATGCACTTTGATTAGGGCCTCTGGTAAGTACTGGTTTTCATTAGTTGCCCAACAATACCCATGAGGGGTTAGTTTTGGCAGAGGTAAAAAATGCTGTTCTCCGGAGCAGACTGTACCCTTTTAAACCATAAGACTTCTCTTCTTTTCAGCTCCTTGTCTCACTTTAAACACGTAATGCTTTTTGGCACAGATGCAACACGAATGACAGAGGTGCCATCACACCCCTCAGACCAGACTCCACAGCTCACATCAACAAAGCACAACTAGGCAATGAAATTCTCTCATGAAAGCCCATACCAATACAGGTCAGAAACGGAGGTGATTTTAAGCATGTTCTCCAGTGGAAACAACTCTCCTATCCCTTAATAGGTCACAATATTTTAAGTCCACTTGCCAAACTACAGGGTTACTAAATTTCCCAATTAAGCAGGTTTAAGATATTTGTGTTACAGATTAGCCTATGAGCTTTCTCCCAGGATCCTTCTGGTTAATGACAGAAGAGTTTTTCTTGGTATATGTAAAGCTTATGCTGAATATGATGCTAAAATGTGTCAAAGCCATAAGCTACTGCTAATAGGTTCCCATAACTGACAGTGTTAAGAAACTAGAACTGCTGGGTTTGGAGTTTCAAGTATATCAATAATCTCCAGTTAGGAAAAACTGGCCTTGGCATTTGTAATGTCCTGTATTTTTTTTAGTATTGACTATTGCATCCATCTTTGAAATATGGTTCCAAGAAATTATATGATTTAAAAACCAGCTGATTTGATCAAATGGACCAGTCCCTATATTCCTGTGAGTTAGTCTGCAGGGAATGCAATGTTTTTAAATGTATTTTTGTCTTTAGGAAACATTAACATTTAACTGTGTTTATGGGAACATGAAAATTAGACCTTTCTCATTATTTCATGTTGATTTTTAGAAAAGCTACATCTGGGCTTTTCCTTTCATAACTGTGATTATGAGCTGATTTTTGTCTCAAAAGTGGGGAAAAAAATCTCCATTATTTATTTAGTTAATTTAATTGAGTTGCACTAAGCATGCTTTTGAAAAGATAACTGTGAAGCCAATATTACAATAATATTAGTTGGTGGAAATAAATGAATTCTAATTTTTGGGTTAATTAATGGGAACAGCTTTATTAGGAGAAAGGGATATTCAGGTGTAGATTAAAGAAAAGAATAATTTTGAAACTCTGATAAAATCAAATGAGATTTAAATCAAATGAGCCTTAGGGTGGCTAAATATGTGGAAGCATGGCATCAGCTGTGCAACTATTTTCTTCTTTTAAAGAGGAAAAGAAGGAAAATTAGTAAACCAACCTTGGCTGTAATTTTGTAGGGGTTTAAGCTAACTGTTGTCCTTAAAATGCTCAAGGCTTAGGGTCCATACAGAGCTATCACTTATCCAGCTGGCAGGGAGGGAAGGTTTATTAACTTTCTTTGTGTTTCACGGAGGCTTTGCTCGGCACAGCACAAGTGTATTGTATTCTATTCATCTACGTGAACAACAAATGAAGGGCTTTAACTGTTGGTTTATGATTGTGCTGGGAAGGAATACGTCTGGTCTATTTTTAACAGCTTTGTGTCAGAGAAAGAGATGTCTTCTTTTCAAGGCTTTTCAAAATAGAGAGACCTTAAAAATGTACTTCACTTTATCAGCTCACAGTGCTCATGCAAACAGAAATGAGACAGGGAAGAACAGGAAGGTCAAACTTGCATAAACACACTGTTGCATATGTTGACTGCCAGGAGAAAGAGCAGCTTGCAGCTGAACTGAATGCATTATGCAGAGAAGACGGAAGATGCTACTCTGGCAAAGTCAAATTTCTCTTTTATGCAAGCTCCCATGTGATAAAGCTTAGAACTACAGTTTCCTTTTAGTAATGTAGGAAGCATAAAGTAAAATGGATTTTTAAGAATCTGGCAGAATGTTTTTAAAGATAAAGGCAAAAGGAACTTTAGAAAGCCTTTGTTTTAAAGTTGATCATATATATTTTTCTGTTTCTGTCAGCAAAAAGCTAAATTTTCTAGCACCAACCTTCTAATAAAGCTCTGTTTCTTTTCAGGAGCCCCATTTGCTGCTGCAGAGAGGAATCCACTAGAAGCTGACCTCCTTATCTTGAATTTCATATGTAATGGGGAGCTAAATCTGACACCAAATGATTTTAGGAAGAAAATTCAAAGTCAAACCATTTCCTTTGAAAAAGCCATTTGAAACCTTTGGGGAACAGATATGGAAACATGATTTAAAACTCATTTCCCCCCTCAAGTGATGGGGATTAATTTCAATACATCCAGTGTTTACTATGCACAAAGCATCTCCTCCTCTCTCACCACAAGCCCTGGACACTTTGCACTACTCTTTCATTCTCTGCTTCCTGTGAAAGTGCCCCTTCACCCTGCTTGTGTATTTCAGATTTGTTTTTATCTGCAAGAAAATGCCTCTTCGGTTATTGAGACTAAGCCTGCTGTACCTGTGGGAGCAGTGCCTGGCCTTGGCTGTGCTGCAGTGAAGCAGCACCGCAGTCCCACCTCGAGCTGTGCCAGTGACGTGTGACCCTGGCTTTGCTTTGGGCACCTCCACTGACGATACTCAAGGACTGGGGCAGAAGCTGTGCTGTCTGGCACTATCTCTACTGGAAAGCACCGTTTGTATTTGTAATGCAAAGCAGACATGATTTCAGAACCTGATCTCTGACAACAAAGGCTGTAGAAGATTAGAAATGCTTAGATTTGCAGTTCATTAAAAAATGTATTTCCCTCTGTAAAAGGAATTGGTTTTCTCTACTCATTTGCCTTGCTTCTCTCTTGAGTGTGTATTTCCATTTGTGCCTTTAGTGTATTCTGGTAGTTCTATGAACTGTGGATTTTTTTCCCCCCAATTAGTTCCTCTGGGACTATTTTATTACTGTCTTTTTGGCATTTAAAATATGTAGATTATATCATTAATCCCACTAAAGTGCAGGTAAAGTTGTTAATACAAATTGTGAAAAAGCAGTGCAAGGTACAATAACTAACGTAATTATTTTCATTATCAATACAATTATATTTTTCAGTTGTTGCTTGCTTAACCTTTCTATTTTTTCCCCATTTCTTCATTAGCTCTAATCTACTGCTATGAGAGGCAGTTCTCTGCTTCTTCAAGCAACATGAAGGCAGAGGTGGACAGAACTATTAGCAGAGGAATACAAGCCTTTTATCCCTCTCTCTGTCTGGCTGAACTCCAGTGAAGTCAGCTCAGCCAAGAGAACTGTTCATTTTCCTAGGGGGATGAGCATTTGGGGTCTCAGTTTATCTTCCAGTCCAGAATGGTTTTACTGAAAAATCATGACAATCTATAGGCTTGTAGGTAATATCAGGAAAAAGAGCCACAAAATGCCATTTCATCCCTCGAAGTGTCCCAGGAATGATTTTAAAGGCCCACCCTACTCTGTTTCACTGGCAGGCTCCCACCAGTGACATTTTATCAGTACAATAGAGCAGCTCTTGCACCTGGCCATGATGGGCAGCAAAATAAGTCAATGCTGTGAGAACGGCAAAGTGAAAATAAAGATGAGGAAGTGATTTAAGACAGGAATTCAGAGTCAAGAGGAAGGTTTAATTTTAGTAGGAAAGAGAGAAAGCTCATGGGGGTTCACATAGGCTAATTCTTGTGTGACACAGCTAATTTGTTTTGACTTGAAATTGGGCTGTATCTGATGGCACCTCCCTTTTTGTCCATTCTAAAGGAGTGATCACAGGAAGACTGTGAGCTGGTGAGTCAGAACTGAAGGAAAATGCTGGCTTTGAAGCCCACTAGTCCACATGAGTTCCCGCACCTACACTACAATTGGGACTAATCAGTGGATGATGTTTTTTCCTCTGGGATTTTCATGTTGCTTTCCAGGCAGCACTCATTTGAACTAATGCAAGAAGATACTTCCAAACCTCAATCTATATCCCTAATGGTAGCAATTCAAAGTTGAACTTATTGATTTAAATTAGGGAAGACTTAATTCAAAAGGGTTGTATCTGTAAACTGATTCATCCACATCTAACCCTGGGATTTCCTGATCTCTCAGTTAGAGGAGTGAGTTAAGAAACTACAATTCTAGTCTTACTAACACTATTTCAGTACAATATGTGTTGTGGGATCACGTTCATCCTGTGTATTTGGTTTGATTGTCTATCAAAGAAATCTAGAATAATAAATTAGATTTTTTTTTTTTTTAATATTAGGTTCTACAAAATCCTTTAAAGTTTCCACATATTTATGTTTGCGTGTGCATGACTCTTTGTCTTTCTTTGGTAAAATGTCTTCTAACTGCATGAGGCTGCAGTTTGTGAAATGCCCGGGGAGGGGGCTACGTCAGTTGAAATTAGGGTGAATTGTGCATGAAGCACATATTTTCCTCATAGACATGATCTCAGCATAAATGAATAAAAAATATTTGTGCAGTCTCTCCCGATGGGAAGCAAGTGAATGAAAAATGAGAAGCATGCTTAATCTGTGTGATGCCTTAAAAAAGCACACAGGAAGCAATTTGGTCTTTCAGACACATAAGGGTTGCAGAGCTACCCTAAAAGAAAACCCAGTGTGCAGCTGCCATTCAAAAACTCAGCCCTCCAGGCTACTTCACTGAAAGGCTGAGGTACAACACAACTTTAGAGAAGCAATGGAGAAGAGATAACAGACAGGTTTATTCTCTAAATGAGCAGCAAAACCCCATTAAGTATTAAAAATGATGACCATACAGAAGAGCAGATTAATGTACAGTTTGGAAATGAGTCCTGATCCATATCTAGTGTTTAGCATGTGGGCTGGATAAAACCTCAGAGCCTTATTTTTGCACAGATTATTAAAGATTGTATTAATTCCTCTAATGCCTAGGAAGCAGGAATGTGACTGAGTTTTCCCACTTATCCTAAAACGGTTGGTGGAATCTCAAGTTGAATCCTGTCAAGACTAGAGTAAAAAAGCACAATAGGGAGAACTTTTTAATCCCTTTGCTGGCACACCAGACAGCCTCTGCAGGGGCCGCTTTGCATGCGGCCAGTGTGGTACCCCTTGATTCTGCCCTCCTGAGCAAAATAATCATCTTCCAAGATTCAAACATACTTTCTGGGCCTGGAAGCCAATTCACCTTGTCCCAGGTAGTCTACAAACTATACGGAATGGCCACGGATGTAAAACAACCAGAATGAATTATGAGATGCTGTTAAACAACACTTTAGTTCTGGAACTTGGGAGGGGAAAGGTGTCTAATTAGTAAGAAGTTAGAACAGAAGGAAGAATGAAGAGAGAACAGTAACGAGGCAAGGGCAAAAAAGGAAGCAGGTGTTTAGTGATGCCCATGATGAATACAAACATGTGAAAGCAATTCAGGAATAGGCAACCTCTAATTGAGCTTTTTTTTTTCAGTGCCACTATCTTATTGTAAACAGCTGAAGGGAAAGCTTTTTGAAAGAAACAAGCATGGCTCACAAGAGAAGAGGAAACAATATTCATAAAGCATTTCATGATCATCAGGCTTTCTAATACAATCCCTCATCCCAAATACCAGAAATGCTTTGAAGTCTGATGGCTGCTCTCTCTCTTCTTCCTCTCAAAAAATGTGGTCTTCTAAAGATAGCATGTTATCCAAAAAAACCAAATTTTCAGATGTTGCCATAGAGAGTTTCTTTCAAGTTATGTCAATTAGTTTGCTGTTTAATTCCATTAAAAAGAGTCTATAGGTCCACAATCAGCTATTAGCAGATTTTGTTGTGGTATACAATATGTAGTCCCCAAACATGGGACAGCAAGGAAGACACAAGTTTCTGTGAAATGACACTGGATATCAATCATCCTCTAGGAATACCAGGGAATTACAAGAAAGTAGTCTCTGACTAATGTTTGTGGCAGTAAAACAATCTCATGTAAAACATAGATTTATTCAGATGTCAGCCCAGTGGTCATTCCTTATTAGTAAATCTGTAGCAGCTGAATGTCTTTTCTCTGAATATGCTGACCAAACCCAAGCTCAGTACACTGTAGTTTGAACACAAAGCTGCTGGAAGAAGATACAATTTCTACATGAAGATTTAAGAACTCTCAGCACAAATACAAATAAACTACATATATATTGCTTAGGAATAGGTAAAAAACCCTTTTGAAACAATAGCACTTTTTCTAGCTGAGAAATGTATGTCAAAAATTAGGTCTACTGTGGAAAAGGCTTTCGAATCTAATTCCCTTGATGACTTCCTAAACTATGGTCAAACAAACCAGCAGAACAGCAAAGGTTTTAGTTAGAAGCACTCACTGTCCAGAAGTTCGTAAGACTCGTGCTTCTGTAAGGCATCCCATGGCTGGGATGTGACATTGGGACATCTGTTGACCTGCACAGTGCTGGCTCATGGCTCTTGCTGCATGCTTGGCACATCCATCACCTGCTCCCTGCACGTGTGCTCTCTAGGGTAAAGAACAGGTGCCAAATACAAGTATGAATGACTACCTCCTTATCCATCCTTTTGTTGTAGGAGGATAGAAGGAGGCTGGAGGGCCACTCTTTACTCCGAGGGAGAAGGTCTGGCTGACTGTGTGACTAGGCAGGCTGGACCATCCTCAAGACTTCAGGAAGAAGTCCTGTCACAAAGATGGGCCTGATGTTTTGGATTTAGAGAGATGGACTCTGGTTAAATAATTGCATTCAAATTCAGCAGATGCATATAAAGTAAAGCGACTCAAAGATGAAGCTGTAGAAAGGACAGTATTGGTGAAGTGGGCTATTAGCTTTTTTCATAAGCAATGCCCTCTTTAAGAAAATCTTTGTTACCTTAGTCTGTCTTGCTCATGTTTGCTTTCCTGCTGTATTTGAACTATAGTAGAAAGCTCAAAATCACATGGATTATACCATGTTAATCTCAGGCCTCCATGTTTCTTCCAAGGTACCCATGGGAGATCAGGACTTATTTATTTAAACGTTCTGCTTGGCTTTGAAATATTATTCCTACTAACCTCTGCACCACTATAGTTTGGCTTCAGTTACAGGTAGGATTTTGGCAAGGTACACATAGTAATCTGCACTTGATGTATTATGTTTTTCACACATGAGAAAAATCTGAATTCTGTGGAGAACATGTGCTAGTAAGCTGACAGAAAAACCAAAGAGCATGAAATTCAGATGTGTTTGGTTGGTGTTTTGCTAATCCACTTAGCATAAAGCCAAGCACAGATATGCAGCCAAATGGGAATTGTCTCTGCATCAGATCATGAGCAGGTATTAAGGTTTGTTTTCTACCCTTTTCTATGGACTGAGTCATGATATTACACCAGGCTCACCTGGGAGCTTTATTTAGGAAAGCCACTGCTTTTATAGGGATGCTATTAGCCCCACAACTCTATTATTACTGCTTCATTTGTGTGAAAATACAGCACATTTGGGCACAAGGCATTGTGTTTCCTCCATTGTGTGATGGTGCCTGGACTTGTCTACAAGAGACATCGCTGGCATTTTTTAACAAAAAAGCTTTGGAGCCAGGACACTGCGGGTGAGGAAGCCCCTTTCAACTCAGTGCTCCTAAGCCTGTGCAGTCTCCATGTCACAGAATGGAACGAGCAGCAAAAGCCTCTATGAGCAGTGGCAGAATTTCTAAGCATGACCCAGACACCAGGCAGAGCTGCGCTGTCACACCATGGATGGCTGAGTGCATGTACAGCAGCCAAACTTGAGAGCCTGTGCAATTGTATGCATGGAAACTGAAGTAGCGACAAGGTTAGATAAAAGGGGTTGTGACTGAGTGATGCCTTAATATTGGGGAAATGCCATAAAAGGGAAGTCCTCTTGCACATGGCTCTAAGTTGTGTTCCTTTAATACCTAAGAAATGCCAAATGCCTCTATGGTAAGGGATTTCTACTTCAAGGGAAACAGCAAAGGAAGATGAAAAAGGTAAGTGCCAAGGAAACACCACCATGGCAGTGCCTTCAGGCCCGAGCGCAGCTGGTGATGCCCAAGCAACCCAGGCGGCAGCACACTGAGGTGTGGAGAACGTGAGCTCTGTACTTTGTTATTTTCTGTTTTATAGCTATGTTTAATGGGTGAATTAATGGATGAATTTGCTGTTATGGCCCGATGGTTATTCATAACAACTTAAGCTACTTTCAAGCTCTACTTAATCTCTGGGTGAGGCTTGGCAGGGAGACCCTCTCTGCCTTCAGACAGTTTTGGAGCAGCACTGTTTCCTCTCTTTTACATGGACTAGTTTTGGTATCCTTCAGCCAGACAGCCTTTTGCACACGTTTCAGCTTTTGACAAACGGGCTGCCTTGGCTTTTAAAAGACTGCATGCCAGGTAGTTCATCCTGCTCCAGAGAACGCATGCTACCGCCTCCTCACGCAATGCTGCTTCGCCACCCGACGCCGCGAAACAAACCAGAGCTCTGCTGCCAGCACGCGCTGAGGGCCAAAGAGCTGTATTACCGATCGCACCAAACACGCTGGCACCGCCAGCTGAAAACCTGTTTAGTGTTTAGTGCTCTTGTGTCCTTTCAGCGCCTCTTGCCGCTGAGGAGACAGAGCCACCCTCAGGAGGGGCACGCGCTCCGCGGGTCACGTGACGCGCGCGGGCTATTTAAAGGCCGCCGGGGGCATGGCGCCCTTTTCCCTCCCTCAGGGGCGAGGCGGGCGGCGGCCGCTGTATCTGCTCGGTGAGTCCTGCGCGGGGCCGGGCCGGGCCGGGCGGGGCACAGCGGCGGCAGCAGTTCCGCACCGTGTCCATCCCTGCTCTGCCCGCTGGCGGCGTGCTCGGGGGTGGCAGAGGGCGGGCAGTGAGCGGGCAGAGGGCGGGCTGAGGGCGGGCTGAGG
>VZRM01009862.1:2088129-2332301 GCA_013397955.1 Grantiella picta
CCTCAATTAGCTGAATAACGGTGTTAATTAGCGGCAGGAATGCGAATTCTTGAGGAGGGATGATTGAGGCTTCGTAATAGCCAGGCGTTCGCAATGCCTCCTGAGTGCTGAACGTGTTGCCCGGGAGTAGCACTGTGCATATGGGTAGAATTACTCTTGCAGTGCCAAGAGTTTTGGGTACTCAGGCTAACAAGTCTTCAATACCACATAACTTCATGGTAAGTGTTGACTAGCATGAATTCCAAATAGGACCTTTTTTTGCTTTGTCAGGTGGTGGAGGGGATTTTTCTTTGTGTTTCTTGGGGTTTTTTGTGAACTTTTATCCTAATGTGTGGCTACTTCAAACAAAGTCTCCAAATTTTGAATATGAAAGTAACATCTGGTTTGTGCTCAATGCTGTTGTGAGCAGGAAATGCAGATAAAGTTTTGTATTTTAACAAAGCACTCTTGAATTGTCATTCTAATGAAAGTTTCCTACATCCCAATTATCCTAATGTCAAGCAGGGATTTGCTAGCTCTTGCTTCAGCTGAAAAAGAAACTTGCGAAACATTTCAGTGCAAAACTATCCCTCTGGATGACTGTCCATTTTAATAGCATTAACTAATCTGCAACTTGCAGTTTCTTCTACTTATCATATTTTAAAGTCTCTAGGCAATGCATAAAATCTCTTTTTAGGTCTTCAGTGCAGATTGTATCAGGCATGGACTATTACTGATAAGCTGACACCCAGCTTTTACACATACTCGAGAGTTCTCCAAGCTAAAGTGGTGTGGAAAGGACATGCTGACCTAGAAGTATCAGGAGTATCTGTAGTGTTTCATTGGGGTGTGCATTTGACTTGGGAGAGGGCTCTTTTGAGGCCCACATAGTGAATAATTGTACAACATTTCCTGTTGGTTTTGCTTCTTGGATTTAATCTGTATTCCTCTTGTGGTTTGGAGTTGAGTTTCTTATACGTTTCTGCTTTTTGTTGTATTGTTTGCCTGATGATTCAAATAATGAAGTCTTTTCTCACAGTGATACACTGTTGTGTATCGCTGTGATAAACCTGGTTCTATATAAGAAAGAAAATTACAAATAAAGTGTTATGGAAATTTATTTTTACGCTGGATAACTATTTTTTGTTTTATCAGTGTCTATAATTGTTATGCAGATTACCTGACAGGGAAAAAAATCCAAACCACCAATAAAACTTGCCTTCCTTGTAAAGTTTCCCCTCCTTCTCCTTCTTCAATCATTTGCATTTTGAATGCTCCAAAGAAGGATGGTAAACTAAGAGGTGACAAAGGTGATGGTATTGCCATAAGTCAGACTTACTGTACAGTTTTGTTGTGTTGTGGCACTGCAGTATTGCTCTAGCAAGAATCAGAGAAGGAACTGTGATGAGAGTAATTGTTGGAGTACTCAGGGATAGTTTTATAGATGTGGATCCATCAACTTACTGTTTCTCTTTTACGGTTACCTACCTGACATTGTCTTGTTTTTCATTTTACAGGGTGGGCATCTTTGCATTTCTATTTATAAATTAAAATTTGTTTTAAAACATTTCATTTAAAATGAATTGTGATTTTTCTGTAGCATCTCTTCATTTATTTCATTAACGTGAACATTAGTACTGCACTTGCCCCAGTCATGCAATATTTGACTATGGATCATGTAACTGAAGTCTTTTTAGAGCACAGTTCACTTAAGTGAAGACACAACTGCTAAGGTCTTAGAGCAAAAGGCCTCCCAAAGGCTTGAGAATTGTTGTCAGCCTCTCCTGCAAGAGATATGCTATTTCAGCCAGAGGCTCCAAGCAAGGAATACAAGAGCTGTAGCCATAACCTTATGCCTAAGCTCAACAAGTCTTTGAGGGGAGTTAACTACCTTCAGTACAATTCCCATCCTGTAGTCACCTTGCTCTGCACAGCTGGGTTAGAAGTGTCTCCAACATATGGAGTTAAAGAGCAGTTAAAGGCCTGTCCAGCAGTGTTCTGAACTGCATGAGAAGCAGGGCTCATATCATGCTTTGCTAATTTAGCTGGCACTGTTGCCTTTTAATAATCTGCCAGGTAAAGTAGTAAAAGGTAAATTAATCTGAAAGGTACAGAACTTGTGGCTGCTTTGTTCTCTAAAAGCCAACCAAACACCACAGCTTATTTGTTTCAAGAAGAATTATGTAGAGAAACACCTGGCATTGCTCACAGGCGTTTGGAAGAAATTTGTGTCCTGCTTTGTTTTTTTTATATTTTTCCTAGTGAGTATGACTAGCCAGAAGTATTTTTCTTAATATTTTAAGGTTATGGAAAAGGAAGAAAACAAGGTAGTTATGGTCACAGGTGGTAATGAAGATTGCTGGATTTAGTGGTTATGGAAGCCTGAATATGTGACAAGAGATTCAAACTCAGAGTCACTGGACTCGTTTGTGGTGGCTTGAGATGCACAAATAGTGGAGCTCAACTTTAAAGCGTGTTGTATATTATTGTGATCAGAGGGGGGGAAAAGAGGCAACAAACAAAACCAAATTGTAAACCCTTGTCTTAGTTTGCCTGTCTGTGGAGTCCATCTGTAATTGAAGCAGGTGGGAAACCAGCAATCCTGAACCAACAAACTGCAGCAAGTCAATTACTTCTGCATGGTACAGACATGACAAATAGAGCTAATACCAGCTGCTTGCCTCCTGTACATAGAGACAAAAGATGAGATTAAACCTGGCCATCAATTAGTATGGAAATACTGGAGCATCTATCAAATATTTGACACTTACGAAACCAAAATTTGTTCAGTCTGGCACTGCTGGAGGAGCATCTGGTAAAAAAGAGCAGGGCCTGGAACAACTTCAAACAAAATCTTGTTCCTGGAAGGGTATCGCTATGGTAACTAAGTTATCTTAGCCTCACTCTTCCCTTTAAACTAGCCAAAAAGCATCTAAGTGTCCCACAGGTAATTCAGATTCACAGAATAAGTTTATCTTTTCTAGTAGTGAAAATATTTTGGTGTTCTTTTTCAGATAGCTTACAAATCCTTATATACTTAGAAATTAGGTCTTAATATTAGAATGACTAAGGAGTGAAAATGAAAACTAAATTCAGTGTGGTGGTTTCCATGGCATTTGTCACTTTCGGAGTGAATATTATAATGAATACTTGCGAAATCATAGTGGTGGTTTATTTCTGCTGTGTAAAAGGCTGAAACATAGCCCAAGGTTTCCATCATGATTTGAAAGTGTAATATGCTGAGTTACATTATCTGTTAATTTTCTGTTTTATTTTTCTTGCAAATTATACCTCTTTTAGCATAGGTATATTATAAATCTTACCTTGAAAGCTGTGTTATTTGGCAGAAGATGAAAGCATGAGTATACTGTCATATTCATGGTCTAATCTTACTTCTAAATTATGTTTCATGGGAGTATGATTTAGCTACAGCTCTCCTGTCTTTTAAATGGAGATAGAATTTGCTTGTCACATAAAGTTGTTCTGAGAATTAATTGCTTAATGTGGTATGTATGCCCTGCTTTGAAAATTATGGCATATAGGTGATGAACATCATTACCAGGTAATTATTATTAATACACTGAGTTCTAATTAAAGCAAGTATTGGTAGATGAAGAAAGTAGTGTCTGATTGCCCGTTTTGATGTCAATAATACTACAGTCATAAACCTGATATAATGGGGTGAGGAAGCAGCTGTGGGAATAGCTGCTACTTTTAAGGAATCCCTTTCATCACTGTAACCTAATGGTAAAATGAATACACATTTTAGCATTTACACTGTGAAGGGAGTGATAACTGTAAATACTGTCAGACAGGCAGATTTAGCATAAACAGAAATGAAATAGGGTCCTGCACTTCTTTAGATAGGAGATTGTTGATCTGGCAGCATCTTGAGTTGTCTGTTGTGACCCCATAGGTAAATGATGCTGAGTTGTGTAATGTTTTTGTTGCAAGCAAAATGTCCAATGTATGTGTTAAACTAAGGGAATTTATTAAAAAGAAGTATCTTGGCAACTGTATGTATGAATGTAAGCAGTTCATTGTGTTAGAATAGGAAAAGCTCTGACCACTGACCAAATTATTAGGAGTTTAGTATACAGGCTGGGGGTGAAATTATGAAAGTGGATATTGCATGACTAAATTTGAGGTACATTGAAGGATTTCTGTGCACTTGCTGTCTCAATATTACAGTACTGGAATTGCACAGGTAAAATTATCTGCTCTAGGCTGGGTGATTATTTAGGAATGTAAAGCAGTGCAATTTCATCTGAGACCATGATAACAGTTCCTTCAGTTTCAGTAGTGCTGCAGTTAAGCAATAATTATAGCCAGCAATTAAAGCACCAGAGTATCTTACCTGGTATGGACCTCCCAGCGCAGTAGCTTCTAGAGAGAATTTGCTAAATTCATATCTGTGGGTTTTTTTGGGGAAATGTAACAAAATCCTAACTCCACAAAATGGAGAATTTGGGAAGTTGATTCTTTAAGCCTTGTTATTTACATCCAAAGCCACCTTATAATTCTGATAACTGTCAGGATACTGAGAAGGAAGTGATTAACTGTTTCTTTCCACTGCATTGCAGATGAATCTGCAACTAAAAGGTTACTATTAAGTAGCAATCTTAGAAGAGCTGAATGTGTGTGATGTCTTGTAGCTTCAGAAAATGATTGTAAAATACTGTCCCGTGTTTCAGGGTATCTCTTATTCATCAGTGATCAAACATAATGATTTTCATAGTAAATTTCATGGAATCACAGAATATCCTGAGTTGGAAGGGACACACAAGGATCTCAGCTTTGTTAGACTTGAATTCCTACATCTGACCATTTTTGTGGGCTCAGTGGAATGATAAATATTGTTAAACATTAATTTATTGCAATAATTCTTGATTGATTTAAGTGATGACACCTAACAGAGTAGCTTTTTGTGTTAACCAATTTGTTTAGATGGGTGAAGGTAAATAAAGAAGCTCATTTAATATGTACTTTACCATATTTAATTACTTGATACCTGCTGGTTTTTCTTCAAATAGTAATTCTGTTCTTTCATCTTGCAGCTCCAAGATTAGGAGGCAAAGAAGGGCAGTGAAGCTGGTGTAGGGTCTGAAGAGGAGCAGCTGGGGGAACTGGGATTGTTGAGGAGAAAAGGAGGCTCTGGAGGGACCTTGTGAATCCTTACAAATTCCTGAAAAGAGGTTCTAGGCAGGTGGTGTCTCTTCTCCCAGGTAAAAATGACAGGACAAGAGGAAATGGCCCCAAGTTGCAACACGGGAAGTTTAGATTGGATATTAGGAAAAATTTCTTCACAGAAACACTTGTCAATCCGTGGAACAGACTACCCAAGGAAGTGATTGGGTCCCAAACCCTTGAGGTATTTAAAGGACATTTATATATGTGGCACTTAGGAACATGGTTTAGTGGTGGGCTCACAGTATCAGGTTAATGGTTGGACTTGGTAGTGTTACAGGTTTCTTCCAAGCTAAATTAATCAATGTCGTATTTACATGAATTTGATTAATATAGTCAAGCTTTATTGGCTGATTTTCATCTAGATCATTATAAAACAAGTCACTTTTCTGTGTTCATTTGCAAAATTCTTTCGTAATGGAAACAATTAAAATCAGCTTTTATTAAAATTTGACATGCTCTGCAATATTTCGTTTCAGACATGGGGTTTGATTTACTTTTTCTGTCTTCTGGTGTCAAGTATTTAACTGGTTTATGGAATAGGCTGCATTTCTAGATTCAACTTGTACAATATTACTTTAAAGGAATCCTTGGTTTCAGTGAGATCTCATGGGCTTTGTCTCTTCTATCTGACAATAACATTTGGAATATAGGCATAGCTCAAGAGGCAGTGATTCAAAAGCTCCCTCCTCATATAGTACAAATATTGATGAGGAGGGGTATTTTCCATTTTCTAATGCTAATTGTGGGAGGATGCTTGCAATTTATCTTGTTACATTAGGTTTACAGTAAAGCCAGTTGAGTTGAAAGCCAGTTTAAATAGCAGTCCTGGGTTAAATTGTTTGTAATCACTGCATGTAAAGGAGGCAGATGCTGAAAAATCTGACAAAAACACCCAAACTTCTAAACTTTTGGTTCTGTTTTGCTAAGTTATATCAGGTGTAAAGCAGATTTTGAAACAAATGTAATGGGCTAAGAGAGCAGTTCTTCCTTTGGCTTTTGCCCTTATTTTCTAGGAATCCAGTGTTGTGATGGATTTCAATTTAAAAAGATAAAAAGCCCACAGGGAGGCAATAAGGTGCTATCCAGTTTTGACATTTCTCAGTATTTTCATTGCTTGCCACTTACTATACCTGGTAATAAATTTTGGAAGTAGAGTATTACTTGGAATTTTACTGATGTTTGAAGTGTTATTTCTTACTGACATTTTTGGCATAGACCTCTATTCTTTTTCTGCATTTTTCCTTTCTACAGTTCTTTGTATCTTTATTCATTGGTACATGCAAACTTCAAAGAAGGAGATCATCTTTAATCTTTTGATTCTGCAGTGAGTTGTTTAGGAAAGAATGAAAAATGCTTTGTTGATGGAATAAAAGTAAAGCATTTTCATACAGTAGCTTGTGTAGAAGTCCCAAACAAAAAATGGCATCTTACTGTGGCAAGTTTTTGGTAAATAAATAGAATCTGGAGCCTAATGTTCTACTAATGTAAGCAATGGTGTTGGTGCAAATGTAATGATGGGGGTGCTTGTTAACACATTGGTTGGTGGGCACAGTTCCAGCTAGTAGAGGACGAGTAACAATACTCAAATAGAACATCACTTGCTCTTTGTTCTGCACCTTCAAACTGAATCACAGAAGAAACAAAAAGGAACAAAATAAACGTGGAAAAATTCCATCTACCAGAAGCCTTCCCAAAATCCCAAGAGGTGAAAACGACACATTCTTTTCTATGGAGAGGTGATTGTGGTAATGCATAATTAATTAGGTATGTATGATGAAGTCAGCATTACATGGGTGTAAAAGACCAAGAAAACCAAAACTCAAGGTGGCAAGTGCAGTGTGAGTAAATGACTAGCTGAAGATCCTTCATAACTAAAAAAAAGTTGTGGAGAAAGTGGGAACAGGATGAGCTAGTTTCAGTTTGGAGGGTTTTGACCAAAAGGGAATTCTTCCATCACGCTAGTTTGTGCTGAAACGAGTTCAGAATAATGAGGGCACTGTGAAAGTTTTAGTTAGAAAAGGAATATCAAATTTTTAGTTGGGCTTTTATGGTTTCTCATATTTTTGGTGCAAGTCAAGTAATCAGAGCTTAACTGCTGTTTGAATGCTTTTCTTGTATATTAGTGGATCCTGCATTGAAAACAGATAGAAAAAAAAAGTCAGTTTGTCTTCAGTTATCCTAGTCATGTACAAAGTTGACACCTGCAGCAGTGTTAAAGGAGCTGGCATGATGAGAGAGGACAGATTTAGCATGAATAACATGCAGATTATGGGACATAAATTTTATTGGTTGACTGTTTTTGTTTTTAATGGCAAGCTGCCCATAATGTACGAATAAAAAGTTTCCCTCTAATTCACTGAAAAATCAGCAGCCTGAGGACATGCTGATTTATCCTGTGTGCTCATGATCCTGGTTATTCCAGCTACAGTCTCCTGTCTCTGGAATGCTACTTGTTTAGAACATGTGTATCATGCTGGGCTCTAAAGCAACTCCACGTTTTGTAAAACTGTACTGGAGATCAGGCATTTAATCACACAAATTTTAATTCTTCATGCTTTTAGCATATGTTTAAACATAAAATTCTTTTAACTATTGATGCTATAAAGTTTTAGAGATCCCTCAGAGGGCTATTTTAATCGTAATTATGTACCTGCTGAAAGAAACTGTTAATTACTAGTAGATTCATGCTCATGCTCTACCTTGTTTTCATGCAAGGTAGTTATGCCAATACTACGTTGTTATACCACCTGAAACTGTTAGAGCAGTGTTGGTATCTTTCATGGTTCTGTCGTCCAAAAAGGGCCTTATTACATGTGCATGCAAATTCTGAGTGAATCTCTGAGATAAACACAAACAGATTGTTTGTTTGTGCCGTTTCTCACAAACTACCCCTTCTACAGGTGTCCTTGAATTCTTTTCTTAGTCATTGATTAATGTAAATAATATATACTTACCTCAGCTTTTGGGTGACTCTACAGTTTCAATTTTCCAAGGCTCAGGCTAGTTCATTACTTTAGAATTGCTTTTCCATAGTTCCTCATTTAAATGATGTGCTCACTCCATTGTTAATTATCTGGCTTTCTCAGACAAAGGTAGTAGTAGATGTAAATTTTATTGCTCTACTAAGTGATTATCAGTTAGCAGTGATAAGAATTCAAAAGCTAGTCAAAGCCTTGAATGCAATTAGTTTGGTATTCATTCGAATTTGGCAAATGCCTTTTTGAATGGAATTTTTTTTTCCCACAGTTCTTTCTAGGATAGTTCTTTTGGTTTTTTTTCTTTTTTAATTAGTATTATGCTTAGTATTTCCCTATGGGTTTCACTGTTGAGATGTAGAGTGCTAGGCTTTTGAAAGATAGTGATCTGAATGTGTTGTTCAGTACTTCATTGGAGAGGGTGTCATGAGTCTCCAAGGGACTAATTGTGAGCCCTGCTCTGTGAATAGCCTGGCTCTGTCATGGAGAGGACGTCAGCCAGGGTGGCTGGTGAAATTTCCCTCTGTTGTTCCCTCAAGTTTGCACCTGGGTTCCTTTGACCTTTGGTAGAAGTCCCAACTCATTTTTACCTGTGCCATTGAGCTCTGTGTCCATTTTCTGTGACTGCCACCTGTGAGGTACGGCACAATTCTGAAAACCTATTTTTTAGAGGGAGTGCTCCACACTAGTATAAATTTGTACAAAACGGGGAATTTCTTGTCCACACCTCTTTCATGCTGTCCTAGCTATTTATTTTTCACCTTCAGTTGCCAAAGTAGTTTAAAAAGTGCACTAGTTCAACCTGACATGAAGATTTAGATAAGGAAGGATCTAAACAGAGAGTGTTATGCTCCTCCCCATAGTCTTTCCTGAAGGAATCTCTTGCCATGTGCCTCTAATTAATAAGAAAGTGGGTTTTGGATGCAACTAGAGGTGGAAGAATCTGCTTAAATCTGATGGTGGGTTTTGGACATTGGCCAAAGATGTTTAAGAGTGCAACTGTTTGGGTCTTTTTGGGTTTGGGTTGTTTTGTCTTTTTCCCTGCAGTAGGAAGTCAAAATTTTCATTTTGAGGAAAGGTGAGGCTAAATTAACTGTGTAAGCAGACAATAGTTGCATCTTTTTTTATTACTTGAGAACAATTTAATTTTATGGAGGTAAGAATGATATGAGAACCTTTGTAAGGGCAAAAGATGAAACTGTTTTAATTGTGATGAGAGAGGAGTGGAGACATCCCTCTTCCTTGTCATAAGGTTTGCTTTTCAACAGTTTGGTACATAGACTGTGTAGAAATCCTTTGGTAATAAAATGCAGGCACGTGATTCTTGTGTAGCTGGCACAATACCTTTTGAGATGCTGAATTGGGAAAGGAAAAAATTACCTGTATTTACTGACAAAATTTAAAAATAGTAATACTGCACTGACTGAATGTGATTCAGCAGAAGGATCATTATGAGGGCCCTGTAAGGACTCCAAGGCTCCAAGGACTAGTTCAGGTCCTGCATAGTGCTAGTTCATGGGGTGTGGGTCACTTTTCACAACTGAAAATACAGCTATTAATATAACTAAATACTGGAGAAATATTTTTGGAAGCCTTAAATACTTCAGAAAACTTGGAACCTAGATGTTGTAGAAAACCTGAGTTTTCTGAAGCATTACAAAGTGGACTGTAAATAGCTGGGTTTGACCCTTCTAGGACTAGTTTTGAAGACTTGTAGAACTGCTGTGCAGAAACAGCATGGAATATATTTTTCCTCTGAGATCTTTCCACGCCTGCATGTTACTGGTCTAGAACAAGAGTGTCAAACTCCTGCTGTATGCACTTTTAGTTTGCCTGTAAGGCTGTGTGTGTTCATCAGGTCTGTGCATTTCATAGAGTTCTTCTGAAGTTAGTGAATGACAGTTGTTTTGCAAGGTTTGTTTGCTGGGCTTATTATTTAAACTCTCTATTGGTGAAGGGAGGGAGTTGCTAAAATGTCAGCTGCTCGGCATGAAACTCCTGGGAGGTAGGATTTACAGTCCTGACCTGAATCCATGCAACCTCTCTGAATACTGGATTGCTGAAGTGCTGCCTTGTCAGTGTGAAATAGCACTGTGCCATCAGTATGCCAGCAGCAATAAAGATGTACTGCAGCTGTCTCATGAATGCTAAATTCCCATGCAAAGTTCAGGTAGAAAGTTTCGCATGCATCAATCATGTTTGCTCTTTTTGTAGCTATCTCCTGGTTCCATGTGCAAACATGTAAAAATAAACTTTCAATGGTTAAACTGTATAAAAGAAATTAACATTGGAGATAAAGCTCTTGGAGAAGTTAATGTGATGTTCAGTGCAAACTCCCTCATTGATTGATCCCAAATGACATTGCCCGAGGATTCAATAATTAAAGACCCACTTAGCTATTTTATTCTAAATTACTCTTGTATTGCTCTCTCTCCTGCCCCTGAGTAAACTCCACAGTCATTTAAAATGGCAGGATTGATAGTGAATACTAGTGGCCTTACTGATTACATCTCTATAGTTAAATTACATGTGCTTTGGACCATTTTCAGACATTGAGGGCAGCTGGCATGGAAAAAAACATGTCTGCATTATGAAACTGTTTTACTCTCCAGCATAAGGAGCAGGTGTGGGTAAAATTCAAGCTGACATGCTTTTTCTGGGAATGATCCTTGTTATCTGCTGTCTCCAGGGAGTTGTGTAATGGGGTGTGATTTGCTACATGCAAAAAACATTCGAGACTTAAAAATGTGACAGTCAAAACAAGTTTCAATGCCTCTTAACACTGGTGGTCTCTTTCCTGGCATTGCTTAATTTGGTAGCATAAATGTACCCTTGGATAGGGTTCATTTTAAATCTAGAAATCTAGTCCAAGATGTTGGGCAACAGCTGATATATATTCTTCCTATCCTAACTTCTCTACTTGAATTTCCCACTCAATATATAAGCAGTGCATGAGGCAGACCTGTGCACAAGTAGATGATGTCAACCCTTTGAAAGTACCTGTGCTACCTTGGAGGAGATATCTGTATAGGAAGGTTAAATACTAGTTTGAAGAAGATAGTCAGAAATAGAGAATAGAACTGGGAGATGCAGGTTTCAAAATAGTTGTGAAAATTGTATGTGTGTAAGATGGGTTACAGAAAAGCACCAAGATAGAGCCAAGTAAGGAGCACAGCTGTGGAGTGTTGGAGAAGGAGCCTCTAATGGAAAGTAAGGCTCTGGCCGGCAGTGAAGGAGAATCAGCAATGGAAAAACAAAATAGGGCATTGTAGTGGTGTTAAAAGAAGGCCAAAGTAAATGGAAATTGGAGACCAGAGTTTTAAACAAACAGAAAATCTTGAGTAGTCTGAGGACCGGTTTAGTAAAATTTAGCCATTTAAAAGGGTGAATCCCTCCAATTTAAAAATCAATTATTTGGAGGACTTTTAAGAAAAATCTCACCTGAGTCTCTACTCTGTAGCAAGTACTTTGTAATTAAATTCTAGTCTGCTGGATTCATATTCTGAAAGATGTAAGAATCCTTGCCTCATTGCATAGACAGTAAAATAGAAATGTTCGTTTCTAATAGATATATAAAGCAGGAAGGATATTTTAAAATTCCTGTCAAATCACTCCATGTAAATTGCCTAATCATATACCATAGCTACATAATGTAATGTTAAAACCAGCAGAATTACACCATTACAGGAATCAGCTAGCCCTGTTCCAGATTACAGTGTCTTATAATTACAATATTTCTTCATCAACCCACTCCATGCTGTCTCATATCTTTGGAATTGTTATAAGCATTTATCTCTGTATAGGTTTTCATCTTCTTAGAAATTCATGGTTTTCAATTTTTTTTTTTTTTTTTAAATCTTCTTTTGGTGAATGCTGATGCTGGAATGTTGGGTATATGCTAGTTCATGTAATGGAGAAACAGAGGCCCTGTTTATTCATGAGTACTGAAACCATAAATTTGATCAAATGTCTGAGAGATTTAATGTGCTTAGTGCCAGCTCAGAAGTATAGAATAACTTTATAAACCATTACAGACTCTTTGCAAAATAAAGTGTGTTTTAGCTCTTAAACATCACATCCTTTTTTTCTTGAATACAAGGCTTTGTGCCATTTGAAGGAAATACAAATCAACTAAACTTCTCCTTGCTCTATAGTGATCTCAATTTCATTGAATTTTTTCTTTCTGTGGAAAGAGCAAGTTCTTATCTCAGGGAAGGTTGTTACAGTGGCCCACTGGTGCAGCAGTGCACCTAAAACCAAAGGTTACACCAAGCCCTCCTTGCACTGAGATAACTTCAGCTTGCTTTGATAACTGATGGTCATTCTTTACAATATTCCCTGAGCTCATTGTTTTTGCCCTTCTCATCCGAGCTGCCTTCTATCATGAGGTTGCAGTTGCATTCCTTGGCTCAGACCAACTGAATGATTACTGGTGTTGCACAGTCAGCTTCATACATTGTTCATAGGAGTGACCAGCCCTCTGACAGAACCAAATCCTGCAGCCTTAGTAGTTTCAGAGTTACTTGGGGTGACTTCAGAGCCTCTTCAATGGAAAATGCAATGGAGGAAAAGGTTGTTTGGCTTAGATGGGAGATGAATCCGTTTATGCAATGCAAAGCATATCTGACCTCCATATCTGCAGGTGACCTGGGGAAGAAGTTTTGTCTGTGACTTTGACTGAGGCTAACCAGGAAAATTCTCGTAAATGCTTTCTTCATAGGAATAAGGGAAAGGATGACTTCAGTCATAGTCCATTCTTTCAAAGTAACCAATCTCTGTGTATTAGAACTTGCTGGCTTGGTCAAATCAGAATGGCTTGCACAGACCATTTTCAATTCAGCAAAGCTGAGGCAGGGCTCTGACAGATCCCTGCTGGGTTTCTAGCTGGCTCTCCTGCTTCAGCCTTTGGCAAGCTGCCTGGCAGGTTGACAAGCAACAGAGAACATGACAAACTAGGGGATTCTGGCACTTGTTCTCATCGCTCCTTGAAAGGTGAAAGCCTTGTAGGCTTTTTAAGATTCCTGATTCCAAGGCAACTTGGTAGGTGGACTGCTCCAGACTGAGGACTTGCTTTTCTTTTTAAGCTGTGGCATAAGAATATAACTAGCATCAATGCTGATCAAAGATGACAGCTTTTTAAATAGCTTTGCAGAAAGATAGGCAAGAAAAAGTTAAGAAATATGTTTTGCTAACATGTGAAGGGAAAGCCTTTCTTGATTTGACAAGAAAGTAAATACATGCTATTTTTATTAAATTAAAATTTTTTTTTGACATTGTTGCTCCTTAATAGCGAAGTCCAAACTTAAAATTGCAATATATTACCACAATAAGACTGTGTTAATGGGCTACTGTTCATTTTTGTCAGTAACTGCATATCAGACATTTTAAATCTTGTTGCCACATATGAATTGGGAAGTTTATATGCAGAGTAGGTCAAATGAAATGGAGAAGCTTTGTTCTCTGGCACTTGCCCAGTCTGATAGTTTTTATTACTAGACTGTCCTATGTTGGCTGAATGTGTTGAAGGGAGATGAAAAATAACAAACTGAAGGCCTGAAGAAACTATTCAGTAATGAACTGTTAGTCCAACTTCTGAACTAAAACTTTGGCATCCTCAAATAACTTGTCATATTATAGATCAGTCTATAGAGTGGCAAAATATTAATTGGGCCCTGCTAATAGGGGTTGTACTGTCTAGACTGATGGATCCTAACCTTTCTCGTATCAGAGTGAATTCAGAACCAGGTTTGGTTCTTTTGAGAAAGAATACATCTCATACTTGGAAAGACAACCTACCACCACTTTGCTTCCCCAATCATGCACGATAGCATTATTGCTCTATGGTCTCCTCTGTCTTTTCTATTGGTGCTTTCAGTGTCTGAGGTCCCATCTCCCAATAAAGACTGACAGAACAGAGAGAGTGTGGATTTTTTTTCTTTTTTCAGAGGTAGAAACTCCCTGCAACTCTTCTTTCCTTTCCTGAGGTTGCCCTGGGCTTTCTCTATTTTGTTTCGCTTCTGACTGCTGATTCAGTTGAAATGTAAATGTATTCTGAGCATTTTTTTCTAAAAGGGATTTGATTCAGGCAGATCTCTCAATTTTATATATGCCTGAAATATTTGCTTTAAGAGAATTGAAATAAATTTGCAGTGCCATCTTATATGTATGTCTTCAAACTCTGTTAGCTTTCATCGCATTTTGATCAGCTACCTGCTATTTTGCTAAGCACGTGATTTCTGCTCATTTTTTTATGTCAGGTAGGAAGTGGCTATGAACGTGTTCTCAGCATTGAAGGAAAAATGTTTTCTTTCAATATCATTCTGTAGTCTTAATTCTCTCTGGGATGTACATCATACAAACCCTTCTTGACCACTGTTCTAACTTCCCTTTCCCCTACTAAACATTGCCAGGTTTGGCTTCTTATCTTGCCCTGGAGCTCTTCTGCAATTTCCTATAATATTCCAACCATACATCTTTAAATTCAGTACAAATTGGCAGTGCTCCTGCAGTCAGCATGCATATATCTTTCCTTTCTTCTGCCTAGTGCTGCTCCTCCTTCTGCAATGTATCTCTGCACTCTTTTCTGTCTTTAGGAATCCATCCTTTCTATAGACTTTATTCTGGAAGTTAAGCAGTTCTGTCAGTTTCCTGATTAGACCAGGTCTTACAGGCTGTAATTTTCTTCATGTTTCTTCCTAGATTCACACACTTGAATTCCTCCTTTCTTGTTTATTGTGTCTTTTGCATTCTCAGAAAAAGAACAGAAGGATCCAGATGCAATGTGTCACTGTCTTTTAAATGATCATTCTTAAACCCATCTTTTTCGCTTGCTAGCCATGGCCTCATTATTTCTTTCTGGTTCAATAACAGTTATCCATCAGTGGCTTTTTCCCTGAGTAATGTATGTTTGTTTTTATCCTTTTAAACCCCTTTTATTTTATTTCTGATCCAATGTGTCTGGTATCTACAGTGAATAGCTAATGCATGTCCTCTTGCTCTATTGGAATAAGTTGATATTTCAATATAAAAAGTTTAAAATAAAAACAAACAGACAAGGAAATACAAAAAAGGTGTTTAAGTTACATTTCCCTTTACCTGCATTTGAAATTATGTTCTCCTTATTTGTTTAGCCATCTTTTCATCTGACAAAATGGCAGTTTTATAAAAATCTGTTTAATTGCCAATTTGTGCCTCCCAGAATATTAACAGCACTTTTGTATTGTTGCTACAGAAAACTATTTAATTTCTATGTCAATAAAAGAAAATAAAAAAAGTACTGGGCTTTGTGCTGTTGGATCATTAAAATGGATTGGAAATGAGGCAAGGGTCAAGAGTGAACTTAGGTTTAGCTTGATCAAAAGCAGAAGCAAAGCAGTAAAATCAGCAAATGTGCTCTGGAACAACAGCTTATGTGTGATTTATGCTAATTTCAGTGATCCCATAGGAATGTTGCATGTCAGGGTAACCACAAAAAAATCCGGAAGGTATATCTCTAGGAATGTGGTGGAAGATTTTAGGTAGGCATGTAGGGCCCTGATTAAAGTAAGAAAGTAAAAACCTCAATGTAGTTTAACTTAATGCACATTTAACCCAACGTAGCTACTATTGCTCTTACCTGACCTGCCAGCCCATAAACTGGCTGTCTTTCCAGCTTTGGCCCACCAGGGGTTTCAGCCTTTTCCACTGCAGCCAAGAGATCAACATGAAGACTAAAATATAATCCTGTCCTCTGTTGTTCTTTGATTTGTTACTGCCCAGTCATAGTCATAATTCTGTGCATCCCTGTGGAAACTCCTTTCCACTGGTAACGGTTTGTTGTAATTCTCTTGGAGGCCATGGAATCAACAGAATCATTGTCTGGTTCAATTATTTATTTCATTGCTTGTTTCTGGACAGGCATTGCCATCTTGCTTTTTATTACTTTCCTTTTTTCAATGTTGCCCTTCATGCACAAAGCTGATCCTTAAGCCTATCCAATAGTCATCTATTCTGATTCCTAGCATGTGTATATTCAGGCTTTTATGGGAGGCTGTGAGATCACGGTTTGTGATGGTAAAGCTAGCTCAACAAAGCTTTTCTGTGTTTTCTTTGTGTTACTTCACTGGATTGAGTATGTGGGTTTTCTGTACCATTTTTTGGAGCTCATGCTCCCCATCCTGTCCAGAGACAGGGAGAAATCTTACAACAAAAATAATTGCAAATTATCTGTGCAGCAAAGATCAGTGAGCCTGTGAAGTTCTGTTTGACACACAGCAGTAGGACATGTGCTTTCATATCTATAAAAGTCAATCTGAAATGGTTATTTTTTTTAACCAATGGAGGTCGATGTGTGTTTCAAAAAATGTATTTTAAATTATGATCTGGATGCTATTGTGCTTCATGGCAATTGCAACAGCAATCTCTGTTGGTTTCTGCTGAAATGATAGATAGAAGCATAATTGCATAATCCATATAATTTGCATGTTGGCCTCTCCTATGCATTCAGATCTGATTAAAATAATCTCCTCTGCCATCCTGTTTGTATATTTGTAAAGGTCAAATGTGTGATTAGGCTTGACTATTCAGCTGCAGGATATAGAGGACGTTTTACAGCATCTGTAATGTGATATGCACAGAAGCCTTTCTGCTTATAAAATTACACCTATTGGTCTTGAGGGTCACGGGTGCATTTTTTCTTATGTACTTTGTGCAAGTGGTGGTGTCAAATCCAATTGAGCCAAAGGGTGAAGTGTGAACCTGACTAAAAGGCTGTGGTGTTGCCGTGGCTATGCTCAATATTGAAATGCTTTTAGTCTTGAGTCAATTATCTTCTTTGATCTTTACACTCATGTTGCACTCAGAACACTTAGTGCAATAGTTATTTATGGGGAAGTAAATATAATTCCCATTATCTTTCCCCTCTTTGAACAAGCAGAACATGGTTCTCAGAACGTCTAGTGCAGTATCTTTGAATGCTGCAGCTGTTTTCTCTGGGCCTGTGGCCCAGCTGCAACTGCCAGGGTAGCACTTGGATGTGTAAACCTGCCAGTAGTTACCAAACATTGTGTGTGTGTTGTGTTTTAAGTAATTTTGACAGATACCTTTTATGTTCTGGAGAAGCTAAAAGGACACAATTTGTCTTTGAGAAGTGCAGTGGCATTAACACATTCTGTGTATTTCTTGTGGATGTATCCGTCTGGATATAAAGGAATTATTTTGACAGTGGCCTTCGATAGAACGTGAGGTACTCAAAATTTTATTCTAAGCTACATCCCTGTTTTAACATGGAAGCTGGAAGCATTGGAAATGTGCAGTCCTGAAAGATACCAAACGTGTGAAGCAACAGAGGTTTAGATTCAGGGCTGGGCCCGAGGAGGTCTGAATTTAATTAATTTCCAGATCTGTAATAGATTCTCTACGTTATTTTGAAAAAATACTTTTGTCATTCAATGCCAGAGTGCTCTTTTCCTGTGAAGAGGCAAAAATTTTCCAGTGCTGCATGCAGTTTTGTACAATCTCCTCTGGCATCCCTTCATGGTTTTCTATAAATCAGAAGCCCCTGTGGCAATGATGCTCTTTGTATCTTTTTGTACCATCTGACAGGTCCAGTCAGAAGCTTCCCAAATTATGTTGATTGTTACTTTAGAAAGGATAGGAAACACTTAAGCAATCTGACTTTTTTCTACCTAAAGTGAACTTCTCAGGGACTCATCAATAAAGCAAATCCAAGGGAGTCTTTAGATTTGTTCTCAGTGACTCTTGCATAACCAGAATCTATTAGCAGCTATCAGCACGCGGATAATCTGTGTGAAATGAGTTGGTGTTTACATCCTGTTTTCTCATCTCGGAGTTACCTTATCCTTTTAATCAATAATGTTGCGTTTATTCACAGTCTCTGAAGAGACCAAGAATAGAACAGTATTGAAAGAATGTGGGTGAAAATAGAAAGGCTGAATGATGGATTACATGGGTATTCCGAGTTAGGTTTTGGTTGGTTTGTACCTTCAAACACCATTTATCTTGGTTATTCTATGAATGAATATATACATTCACTTTTTTGTTTTTTAAAATATTTTTTAACAAAGATTCCTTCAGATTTCTCTTCCTGGTTCAAAGTAAAGCAGAATAGTTACACTGAATGAGTGTGGTGCAATGGACAGATGAGACCCTTTCAATTTCTTTATGTTCTTTCCCCTTGTAGTCAGAATCCTGTGGCTCTCTGGGGAAGAGATTTCACACAGTGTGAAATAAATTCCATCTGGCAGTCACTTCTCCCATCTCCACATCCAGAACTCATTAGAACTAAACAGAATTCTTCAAAATGAAATGAACTTTCCTACTTAGGCAGTGATTTGGATCCATTCGGTCCTCCTTATGCAGGACCTTTTACATCCTTCAGATGGAACTTCTCAGTTCTTTAAAAATGCATGAAATGGGAAAATTGGGTGCATTTCTGTTTTCCACCTCTGTTAGCAGATTCTTTTGCATGGCTGCATCAGCGACAAACCACAAGCTGCTCCTTTACAAGCCTGAGTCCCACCTGAAGATATTTGCTGTATGAACCTAGTTTTAGCTGACATTAGTTTAAAGCCACTTTCATGATCCCAGTATATGAAGCAGCTGAAATAATATATACAAAGTACACGGCTCTTCAAGGAAGCCTAAACCATACACACCCCTCCATGGCACCTAGTGGTATTACAGGTGTTAACTACCTACATCTGTGTTAATTACGGGTGTTAACTACCTGCAGGTATTTTAAGAGAGACCCTTGTATTAGTTGTCCTGTGTAGGAGTGTTGTGATTGAAGAAAAGTAGTCAAAACTTTAACTATCCCTGCCTTTCCTGATTGTCTCCTCCCATTATTAGAGAATTTACAGGTGTTTTCTCTTACATCTGAAATTCTGGATTGTATACAGCTGGATCTGATTTGGCAGGGCAGTTGCAGTTGGTCAGAGCACTGGTATGATGCAGGTTGAAGTAGTCTGTTTAATCTCGCCAAATTAGTAGTCATGGGATGAAATGGTGGAGGGCAGGCACACCAGGATGCTGATGGGACACATGCTCTATGGAAAATGAGTATTTAAAGAAGGCTCTTAGGGTGAATGCAGTGGCTCTGTCTCTTGAAAGAAGAGAAAGCCTGTTTTTATTTGCTGGTCTGGTCAATCTCTATAATTCTGAAGCATATTTTAGGATATCAACCTCTTGCCTTCTAAGAGAAAATTATTAGAAATTCACTGTCCACCAGTTATGTAAGCCTTCTCATAACATAAAAGGAATATGCTGGCATGACAACTGCTCCCATCCTTTTCCATTGCTCAGAACAGGGGCTGTCTAGGCCCTTGACAGTCAATCATTGATCATCAGCTTCATGGGATTACAGCAAGCCATGTAAAGGCATTAAATTATTAACTTCTGATTCCTGAAAGTCTGTGAGTTGGTTCTATTGCTTGTGGGTTTTGTGGACTTTTGCTTTGAAGCTCCTTCTGTTTTGCTTCAGTCTATTTTGGTCTTATTTTCCTTTCGGGTTCAGGTTTTAGCTAATTGTTGGATTATGGAAAAAGTGCTTGAGATATCCTAAGGAACTGATCTTTCCCTCTGCAGCTGTGTTACATGTAATCAGCTGATCCACGGTTACTTCAGTCTCAGTTCTGAATATTACCAAGAGCAGTGGCAAGTTTTTCCTATCTCTAATCTCATGACTCTTCAGGGTGTTACTTCACCCTGCCTACCTTTTCTATTATCCTTTTACTGTCTCTGCTTCAGTACATTTTCCTTTTAGTACTTAGTTTTCTCTAGCAAATAAATTGCTTCTTCTCTTTTTTTAAAGAGACTTATCTGGCTAATGTTCTACTTTTTTAGCTCTTACATAAGTCAGTGTTGTAAACAATTGGCTGCCAAAAGCTTTTGTTTATTTTCCCAGAACCCTGAGACTGAAAGCAAAGAGTTGATATATGTAAAATTTGACCCTGCTATGGATACAAGCAATAGTCTGTCTGTAGAATAGGTTATTTTGGTTTTGAATGATAATTTCCATTAAAAGTTGGTTAGTTCATGTGGAGATCTATGAAGAAGGCATTTATATGTTTGTGTGTGTGCATATATGTAGTAGTTATTTTTATATAAAAGGAAAAGTATTAAACAGAGTCCTTTCTGGATTCTGTTTGTATTTTTCTCAGGATTGGCATTATATATAACGAGAAAAAGGTAGAAGAGAACAAATTCTAGGAATAAACCATGGTGCCTTCATTTGTGAGGCAGCAGTTTAGACCTGGAAATGTTTCTGTAACCACTGTTTGAAGCAGAAGTTTTCCTTCAGCTCGGTGGTTAAAAAAAGTCACTGTTTTGAAAAGTCTTAAATCTTGATGCAATACCTAGACTGATTCTGTTCTCATTAGCGCAGCTTTTTAGTCCCCAATGAAATTGGTGTCCATTACTGTTACACAATTTCAATCCGGTGGCACTTTACACCTCAGTAGTATAAATTACCATGAGTATGGATTGGCAGACTTAATTTTTCTTTTTTACAAAATCCTTAAAATACATGGAGGCGTTTGCTTAAAAAAAAAAAAAACACAACTCTGTATATCCCCAGTGTTGAACTGCTGCTAATTGAAAGGACATAACTGGCTCAGAGATGTTAATGGGAACAAAAGGTGACCATTCAAATGGCAAGGTTATGACAAGCCCCTCTTACCATTTCCTTACAGATACTCTCCTCAAACGGGAAATACCCGATGTTTAGCAGCTGATCAAAGCGGGTGTGCAGTCTCTGAGCAACATGCTACAGTTTCAGAAATCGTTTCTAGAAAAGTAGCGGCTACTTCCCGAGGGAAAGGTAACCCTTTGCCATGTGAAACAAGATGAGCCTTCCCTTGAAAGCTGTGAAAAGCAGCAGGAGCCCGCGGTACTTCTCAGCTGGCAGAAACATCGCCCTCTTCTGGGAACACAAATGCAGAGTAAGTTGATGAGAATGTTTTTCAAAAATGTAAATGAGCTGCTTTCAATCCTTTTATATTTATGACTGTATTACTGTGAGGCTGTTAAGAGTTTTAATTTTGTAGTTACCCCACCTGCTGTTTCATTATTAAAACCTTGGGTCTGATTAATCAAAAATGTATTCTGCAGTCAGATCACAGCCGTTCTAGAAAGTTTGTAAGCATGACTATACTGTGGAAGCTATGAATGACTGAAATAACTTATAAAGTTTCTGGTATGTTTTTGAGTGTCTTGTGAGGAAGCAGTATGGCAAAATAGGGGTGTTACACCTAGAGTTAAAAGAAAAACATCATGCTGCTGTGAGGGATTTTCTTTCCTTTCATATAAAACCCTCCCACCCATAAACACTACAAGCAAAGGGAGAGTTCACCTGACAAGTTATTTTCATGAACACTTGAAGATGTAGATACCAAAAGGATATGGCTGACAAAATGGCAAAAATCATGGAAAACCTAGGCAAATTCAATCTCCTACATCATGTAGCTTTCATGAATGCAGTTCTGTGTCTCTAAGGGAAACTCACTGAGGCATTTGTTTTGAAACACAAATATTGTATGAGGAGGGTATTAATGAATCTTCATGCTTCACTTAGATCAATAAACCTCTTTACATCAGTGCTCAGTCTTCACTGGCTCCCAGCTTTGCTGAATACTTTTCTTACAACAGAAAATGTGATGAGAACTTTTCGTGCAGTTCACATTTTCATGGAAATCTTCATTTGATATCTGAATAGTCTTCACTGTCATGTAGCCCCCGGATAGTTTAATTGTTTAGTTGCTGTAGAATTTATGCTTCCCTTGTTTATGTTTGTACAGAAGCTAACACCAGAATATTGCTATGTATCTAGACTTCTTTTTCTTTACTGCAGTTGTTGGTAGCTTGTATGTGAGTTCCTATTATTATTTTTTTCATACTGGTGCAGCCATATCCAACAAGTTTAATGAGGTAAAAAATGAAAGCAGCTCTGAAAAGCAAGTTTGAGGACAGTAGTGTCCAGAGTTGAGAAGGACAGAAGGTAACAGCAGAGAGGCTCACAATGAGGAGAGAATTCATTTGTTACTTTTTCAGCACAAAGAAATATTAGCAGAAACAGTGTAGATGGATACATTCTGCAGAGTAATGGTTTCAGTGCAGCTGAACACTGTAAATCACAGCTTTCCCTAGTCCATTAGACTCAGAAGAGGATGAAAACAGCTTGTCTGATATCTGGAGCAGCTAAGAGCAACAGTTAATATTAATTCATGAGGAATATGCTGTAAGAAGTCTGTCAAGATTAAATTTACAAAGGAAAATTTCCAATCATATTATTACATTTTAAAGAAATAAAATGAACTTGCTTTTGGGAGCCTAGTCCTTAGTTGACCTTTCTGCTTGCAAAGCAATTAATATAGTGCTTTGGCAGTACAAAAAGCACTGGGTAATGGCAAAATGTTCTGGGGAACTTCGAGAAAGTGAATGGAGTTTTTAAAAGGAGTAAAAAAATGCTAAAAACAGAAGTGCATCTCACAAGCTCATATTCTAGTCTCACATAATTCACTTCATCCTGTAGCAGCAGACTTGGATCCAGGTACATATGTATGTCAAAGTTCTCCCTTACAGGCTACATGATATGACCAAGTGAACATTTGCTGCCAGCACCTCATGAGTCACAGGGAAGGGACCCTCCCAGACAGGATTTCTCACAGCCACTTCTTGCAGAGCTCTTTCTCAGTGGTTTTCACAACAATCTGATCCATAGCAGACATGGCTGAGCCCCTCAGAGGACTTGCAGAGCCTGCTGGTCCATTCAAGTTGCTGAGATGTGCTAACAGACAGATTGTTCCTCCTAAGGACAGAAGGATTCTGGAATCCCTATTGAGGCAGCAGTTGAGACTGGCCTTGTACTTTGTACTTCTGTAGGGAAATAGGCTGGGTAGAAGTTGGACAACCAAAGGAGTGTTTGGTCTGAACAAGATTTCTTGCCCAAACAATTGTGGTCTTGTAACCACTCATTTATGTGCTCTTTAGCTCAAGGAAAGAGTGTACTTTTCTGAATATGTTTGATGTACCTAGTTAAAAACTAATACCAAGCTGCTGGAACAAGTCGCCCAGCTCCAGATAACTACCCACGTGTTCTGGCTGTAGTACATGTGGAAGAGGCAATCAGAGGAAGAGGCAGTATGATAACATTTCTTGCTTTTGACTGTATTTCATATCCCAGTGCTATCTGTGGCAGAAAATGTGGCTGGCTGTTTCAAAGGGACCTGATTGCTAAGGCTCTTGTAGAGAGGGGATAGGTGCTCCTATTCCTGCTTCTGGCCCTGGCTTGCTTGCTGATGCCTTACATCATTAATTTAGAATACTCTGGTTTTGGAAGCTCCATCAATTTTTTTAGTAACTTGGGTATTTAAGTCTGATGCTTAAAGTTAGCATTGTTGTCCTTTTTTAGCAATAGGGGCACATATCTTAAAATTTTTTAGAAATAGACAGCATCAAAGAAATGTGGTAGGGTAATGAGAACCACAGCAGTACTGGGCAGGGGAAAAACTGACATGATAATGAGTAGAAAATAGTTTTCCAAGAATTAAGGAGAAAATTACCTGGACTGCAGAAACACAAGGTATAAAATTTTGCATTCTTTTTGGGTTTTATCTGTCTCTTCAGTATAAAATGTGCAGTCTAGCAATTCCAGTTAAATACAGTGACCTGGGGAAAAATATCAACATTTATTAAAAAGCAGTAAATTACACTTGCAGAGCAGTTACATTGCAAGGGGGTCTCCAGTAATGATGTATTCCACCTTTACTGCTGAAAAAGGGTTGAATTAATATCAACATTGAATTTGAAGTGAAGAAATAACAACTCATTATTTTCTATCTAATGCATTTACTTCTGGCTGAAAATTTAGAAACAAAAAATGCAAACTCATAACACAATTCTCTTTGTCTTACTAAGTACTACCTGATTCTCATCTGTGTTCAGAGGCTTTGCAAAATCAAAGGGAGCCCAAATGTGTACATATTTATGGTATCAAAGCAAGTTGTGTGATGGTTGGTAATTTTTCTTGTAAGTTTTCAGGAAAAAAATTATAAAACTGGTTTTGCCTCATTTCCTTACCTGTACTATAGCTGTACCATTCACTGGGTTCCTATGGATAAAATTCTTTGCTTCTGCCAAAGCAATTTTCCTCCAAAACCAAGTTGTGCATGCATTTAAGATAAAATTTTACAACTGAATTGTTGTTTAGAATGTTACTTAATGTATTATTTGAGGTAGTTCAGAAATACTAATAACACTTTAAAACTGGAAATTAGACTATTCCTGGCCTCAGTTCTATTATCTGGAGTAGATCACTTGAATAAAATACATGTATTGAATTTTTTAAAGTATGTTTTGGCTAGAAGTTGAATATGGAGAGCATTATGCATATGTATTAAAATCCTTTGTGTGCGAAACTCTGAGGAACAGGAATAACAAGTCCTCTTACGTGTGAACATTACAGCATCCATTTCATTAAAATATGCCTGTTTTATCAGCTCCATGCTGGCAAAATATTAACATTTAAAATTCATTGATACTCTGTGATCTAGGATTAGATACCATTTTGTAGGAGGTTTGACTGCATTCAAATTCTGCAGTGCTTGGTGGGTAACGCAGTGGGTTGTGCTTTGGGTCTTCTGCTCCACCTGCTCATCAGTGCATCTTAATGTGAAAGATGTTACAGCCTTGGAGTGCTGCTTTATCTGTCAATTCAGAGTCACCTCTGCTTGAGGAAGCTATGCAGAATTGGGAGCATCTTTGTTATGAGCCCCTGGGGAACCACTTCAGGCTTTATCTTAGCACTAGGATATCCTGGAGTTTCTAGTCCCTGAAACTAGTGACACTTTCCCAAGTTTCCTCAGGGAAGGCTGCATAATTTTAAAGCAACCTTGACGTTTACAATTCTCCTATTGATATTGGTGAATAATCAAGTCCCAGCCAGACAGGCACTGCCTGGGGTTTTCTGTATGTGTAGTCATATTTCTGAAAGCAAAATAAAGTATGCAAAATTCCCTATCTTAATTGGTGCCCAGGGCATGTGTTGGTCAGTGTTAAAGCTCTCCAGAAAGCTTTAGTGAGTTTAAAATTCATCTGAACTTCAAAGGATTTTAGGTCTTATCAGATCAGGAAGGAGGGGAGTGAGTGGAACCCAGTATGTGCAGCATGTACAGGTCATTCTGTGATCACATTTTTTAATCCCCCCTGCTCTTTAGAAAGTCCAGGGGAATAGTTTGTAACTGAACATCTGATGCAATACAGGATACAGTAGACTTTGATAGGTATAATGTATCACTGCAGGAGGTCTCACTGCTGCTTGCAGTCCCAGGCTATGAATGTGCTAGATACAGCTTGAGACTTGATTTGATTCATTACCCAGCCCTCTGACTGCACCCATACAAAACAGGCTCAAAGTGGTATTCTTTGACTGAAAGGCCACCTGGAAGGTGGATGTAAATACACTATAGGAGGCAGGCAGGTAGAGCAGTTACAATCATAGAATGGTTTGGGTTAGAAGGGACCTTAAAGATCATCCAGTGCTAGCCCTCCCTTTCCCCTGGAGGCCAGGGATGCCTCCCACTTGACCAGGTTCCTCAAAGCTCTGTCCAGCCTGGCCTTGGAACACTCCCAGGGATGAGGCATCCACAAGCTGCAGCCTGCTCCAGTGCTTTACCACCCACGCAGTAAAGGATTTCTTCCTAATGTAGTAAGAAAGGCTTGAATCTTCTGTGCTTCTCTAACAGTTTGCTTGTCCTTTCAGCATTGCAAACCTGACCCAAATATCTCTGTTGGTAGTTACTGTGTGACATTATGTACATTTGTTACAGTCCTCAAAACAGGAAAGTAGGCGAAAATTTTTTTAGACCAGTTGGACAATAACATGAAGTCAGGAAAAACATTGTATGTTTGCTCAACACAGGGAGGCGAGTCTCTTGTGCGTGTGTGCACAGTTCAGGTGAGAAATTTAAGAGCTAGGAGGGAATCAAGTGACTTGACAGCAGAATATCCTGGTTGTGATTAGTAAGTCTTGGAACAAATAGGATGAACAACAGAAAGCTGCTGGTGATAATTCTGGCATAAAATGAAGAGAGAAGGGAGAACTGTTCTACACTGTAGGAGGTGGTACATTTAGGAAACTGGTGAAGACTGTACAAGTGAGGAAAAGAAGGGAGAGAAAACACCAGTGGAACCCTAGACAGTGTATTCTTCCTCAGGTAGAACACAACAAAGCTCTATGGATATCAAATAGAACAAAAAATAGAACAAATTGACATTCCAGATGGCAGGAAAACTACACACCTCCCCACACACTCTGCTGTCATGCATCCCCTCCCACCACCTCTGCCTAAACAAAGCAAAAAAAGCCCTCCCTATACATCATGTACTTCATGACTACCTTAGAACATAGAGTATTTGTAAATACAAGATGCATTGGAATGGAGAATGGTGATTTACCTTCTTGGGAAATTTGATTTTGTGCCAATGCATCCCCCTCTGTAACACAGAAAACACCAAATTTCCACGACAACAATGTTGCATTTTGTTTTCAAGAATATAAAAAAAAACAAGAATAAACCTCAGAAGTGATCTAGAAAAAGAAACCCACTGGTTTGTCAATACTAAGAATTAGTCAGAGGAAGGAGTTCTCTTGAAGACCAATCACTTATAGTCTTTAGGTACAGCCACTAATTGTGTATCTCAGAATATGTCAGCTATGTTATTATTTCCCTGAACATATTTTAAAAGATTATGTGATATTCCATTCATGAAAAATGGGAAAGAGCTGAAAGAGGATATATGAGACACAGTTTTACAGTGATAATCTTTAGGTTTTGGTTTTGGGGTTTTTTTTGTTAGACTCTACCCTTTGATACTGGTATGAATAATGCAAAAAGGGAATGCCCTGACAGTTATTATAGATTCTGCTTTTTACATTGCTTTAGAGTTGCTGATTGTGTTCTGATACCATGGAGAACTGATGCAGAGAATCTTTAATTCCAACAACTGTTGCCATTGACCAGCACTCTTCATTGTAAAAAATTTAAGTCCCAAGATTTTGCTGGTGGAAAATGGTGCAGGTTCATTTATTTCAGTGGCATTGGGCAAATTCATGCCATCTTAGGATTTTATAGATTATTGCATCTAAAGGTGTATATTAGTGCTCTTAAATATTTCATTAATGGAAGATGATAATTTATATCAGGATAAATTATTACATTTCTTTAAAAAACCTCTCCATTCTTTAAGTGCTTCAGCTTATTTGCAAATATTGAGGAAATTGTAATGTTGGGAAAAAAATCTTTTGAAGAGATATTTTTGCTAAAACCAGAAAAAAAAATCTGTGAAGAAAAAAGGAAAGATAAAATGCAAAATCAAATACTACAAAGTCAGTAAAGCTGTGTTGTTCTTTGTCTCTAAGGGAAGTTTCTTTGTCTCTAAGGGAAGAAAATTCTGAAGCAGAATAAAAATTCATACAAACAATCAGAAATTACTCAGGTCAAAAACAGGTGAATCCATAAATGTTTTTTGAGAAGAAAATTATTATGATTGAAGAAATAAAATAACAGAATTGTTAGTGAGGCTGTTAAGGAGATAGAATTGTCCAGAGTTGCGCTGTGCATATCAAAAAAACATGGGAGGTTTCACAGATCCCTCACAGATTAAGTATGGTGGGGTTTAGAAAAACCCTTTCAAGCAAGATTGCGAAAAGCAAAAAGTTTAAATCAGAACTCAGAAATGGAAATAGTCCTGTTAACATAAGGAATTTGCACTAGCTGTGCATCCCTGTGAAGTCAAGGGGAAGAAACAAAGTATATTTGGAGGAATTATTGTCTGACTCACATGGTGTCTTTCAGCACAGTTTGATCTCCATAAAAGTTCAGCAGGGAACACCCAGTTAGTTTTGACTCATTGCCGCAAGGAAGTGGTCTTCTGATTTAGTGGTATTTTTCTTCAAGTTGTCAGTATGGCTTGTCACTGCCTGCTTGTTACTGGAGCTGACACTCTTCATCATTATTATTTACTACCACCATGTCAAAAAGCCCTTTTGTGCATGGCATTGTACAAAAGAGACACTGTCCTGCAAAGTTTACAGTTTGTATACTGAGAGGAAAGAAATGGGTGATTTTAGGGTATGTAAATTACCGTCCTTAATGAATCACCAAAAAAAAAACCTGTTCCTCCTCATTAACCACAGAGGGATTCTGCAGTGATGAGCACTGCCATAGGATCTACACGGCTGGCAGTTAGGTGAGATGGATGTCCCCCAGTATGTCACAGTGATGAGCCCTGATAGGATGTCATCCCTCACTGGTGCTTACATCTTTAACAACTTTATATATATATATGTCATGTTTACATGTATTTAAGAGAAGACAGTTGCAGACAACATGTCAGAGAATGACTGTAGAGAGAAGAAAGATATATCAAGTAGTATTGTGGAAATGGGAGGGTGTCAGTATGGAGTGTCTGGGCTTTCTCTGAGTAATTCTGAGTACTGACATGAACTCTTAGCAGGCTCTACTGGACTTCCTTACACCAGCCTTTGATCTCTGTTGTATTGTAGCATACATTTATAGGCACTGTGGTTTATACAGTATGCATTTTATATGCTGGGAGGGGTTTTTTGAGTGTATTTTTTTGTTTGGTTTGGTTTTCTGTTTGGGAGGGTTTTTCCTTTAAATAAAACATCGTAGCAGAAAAGATTCTGTGATATGACAACAACAACAAAAAACCAAACAAAGAAAACCCCACAACAAAAACAAAGACTTGTATGTTCCTTAGGACCGTTAAAGGACTGGTGCCATCTTCCTTTTGATCAAGAGAAGAAGCCTTGCCTAATTTGGCAAACACAGGCTCCTGTGCGGTCTAACTCTTACCTAGCATCTCTCACAGATCCAGAGAGAGTGCATCTGTGCCACCTCCAGCTGTTGCGAGCTGGGGTAGAATTTTTGCTGGTGATCCAAAGTCAGCTCTGCTGCCTCTGCCTGAGTGTCAGACTACAACAGCAGTTATTCTGTGCTACCAGGATTTTGGGAAGGAACAGGATGGTACAAATAAAGACAAGAAGCACGTTTCCCATATCCTTATCTCTCCTCAACATGTTTCACAGAGGACTTCTACTGAATGAGTTGTTGCTGTAGCAATACTGATGAACAGAATGAGGAAGAACCTTTTAGGGAAGCAGCTGGCAGCAGCCTGGATTACACCTTCCACATGGAGGATAAGTAGGCTGATTGAAGCTGTCTGTCAAAGCCTGGCTAGAGCAGTTTGTTTCACCTGGCTTATTCCACTACAAGTCAGTGTCATATTTTAATGTGAATTAGTTTTTAAAGCTGGAGGCTGGAAGGAGTTTAGTTCGTTTATATTTTCTGTACAGCATGTAGAGATAAACAGAAGGCAGTGTTAGGCACTGGTAGAATATGAAGGCTGGTGAGCCATGTGACAATGTACCTTTTAAACAAGAAGATTCTAGAATGCACTCTATACTATGAGTAGAGAAATGTGTGTTATGTTATGATGCTCTAATGGTTCTTGATAGAGACACATAAGTTTGTATTAGTTTCTATAACAGAATACAACTAATATATTCAACATGCTTGTCAGGGCTTAAGCTCAAATATTTCAAGAATCCTTTGTTATGTTGTGGAATACCACTATTTGTAGTGAGGATTCTGAAGCAGGCTAATGATGGTGTATCCAGAGCTCTCTGAAAGATGAAAGAGAAAACGGGGTTGACTCAGTTAAGTTTTGGGTGCAAAACACCCACTTGGTCCTGATAGTAGTAGCTGCAATTAGTTCTTGTTCTATCTCTTAATCATGACATAAGCCTGTCAGTGCAACAAGACTTGCAAGCTCTTTACCAGATTAATATTGCTAGTAGTTAATTGATGAGCTACAGCCCATATTCTGGTTTTGATAATCTATTAGTAGAAGAAAGTGCTTGACTTTAGGGAGGTTGGAAACCTGTTCTTTAGGATTAATTGTTTTGGAGCACTTCTCAAATACTGGCTACGGAACATCAATATCAGTCTTGCACTGTGTAATCTTGCTTATGTGCAGCCTAGTCACTCTTTTGTATATTTATTTCACTTTACTCATGATTCAAAGAATAGACAGAAATGGATTGGAGTTCTGTTGTTATTTGTGTTTCTTAAATAGCCACTCAGTGGAAGGAGAAAAAATTGCTAGGAAGCTGGATGCCCAGTGAGATTTTTGCTAAAACAGATACACAGTGAGCACTGATACTGTAATAAGAGGGTCATGGTGGTTCAATTTGAAAGCAGGCTTAAGTAATTTGTCCAAATCTAGCCTCAGCTAAATTTTGCACATCTCTCATGATTTACTGCTTTACTTAAGAGTGGCTGTGGATTGTATTTTTAGTAAGTAAAATAAAATAAAAGAATGGGATGTGGAGAACAGGAAAAAAGTCAAACTTTCAAGATTAAGTTATTTTCTTAATGAAGTTTTTGCATTTTTCACACTTTCACTAGAACATTATTGAAAAATCTCTCCATGAAAGATGAAAAGAGTGCCACTCAGCATCCTGTTGCTCAAGAGAGCATAGTCAAAAAAGAAATCATTGCTATTGACATGAAAGTTTCTAAAATCTTGTCTAGTTTTTGACTGTCACAATGATGCTTTGTATGGAATATACTTAAGGACATGAAGGAAAGCCTTTTTTGTGTCTCTGTGAAGCCAATAGAGTCAATTGGTCTATCTGATGCCCAGCATCGTTAAGAGAAATCAAAATCAAAACTATAGTAATTGAGTCAGTCTTTCATTCAACCAGTAACAGAGATTTGGGGTAATTAATTAGTTTAACCAGACACAAGAATATAAATATGAAAGACTGATACCTATGGAATTTACATGTATGGAACAAGATCTGTGTAGTTTCACTCTTTTTTTTTTTTTTTCAATTTCTTAAGGATATTGTGGTTAGAAAATATTGATGAAATCAGATGCACAATTTCAAAGCTGGAGCTTTCATGTTCCTGCCCTAGCTGTTCTGGTATTATATAATTTAGAGATATGAGACAAGTAGCAGCATTGAGTTGCTCCATCCTCTCTGTTCCACACTAGTGAGGCCTCATCTACAGTGCTGTGTCCAGTTCTGGACTTCTCAGCACAGGAGCTGTGGACACACTGGAGAGAGCACAACAAAGGGCCACAAAGGCTACTAAGGGATTGATTGCAGCATCTCTCCCCTGAGGAATGGCTGAGACATCTGGGTTTGTGGAGCCTGGAGAAGAGAAGGCTCTGGCGAATCTCAGTGTATAAATACCTGAAGGGAAGGTGCAAAGAGGAGGGAGAGGATTTCACTGCTGCCCAGTGCCAGGACCAGAGGCCATGCGCACAGACTGAAACACGGCAGATTTTGTCTGAACATCAGGAAGCCTTTTGCCGGGAGGGTGACTGAGCACGAGCACAGGCTGTCCAGAGAGGGCGCAAGGCTTTCATGCTTGGCAATATTCAGAAGCATTCTGGATGGACATGGTCCTGCACAGCTCTCTTTTGTTGGCCCTGCTTGAGTGGAGTGCTGGAACAGATGACCTCCAGAGGCCCCTTGCAGCCTCAGCCAGCCTGTGGTTTACCTTGCTTGCGTAAGTCTCTCTAGAAAGCTCTAACAGACGACATTTGGTAAATAAAAAACAGATACAGCAGTTAGTTTCCTGCACAAGTTTCAAGACTAGAATTATTTCTTATATAGCTTTTGATTTTCATACACGTGGTGTAATTATTCCTAATTTTTGATCACCACAGTTGGATAAAAGATACAGGAAATGCACAAAATGCTGTGATTCTCAAGGCCAACAAGGATAAGCCAGCCAACCAAATAAAAATACTTGTTCTATCTGTCACAAAAGGCAGAATAATACAGAAGAAATTTATGTAAATGAAGTTTCAGGATAGGAGTAAGAATTATTCAGACACCAAAGGACTTGATAATAGACCAACATAAACAGAAGCATCTGTCTTTCTGAAGTGCTGGCTGATTAAGAAAATTACTGCACGTGTTTAACTAAGCTTTTCTACTAACCCTAGGTTAGTGGTGAGGATTAGAGGCTTTGTACTTTTTTTAATGGAGAATTTTTAATTTCATCTTTGTGGAAAGGTGCCTAAACTACCCTTTCGTTTACGTGTTGCGTTTGAATATTATTTGTATATCTGGAAGCTGAAATGCGTAAGTAGCTGTTACTAATGGGGAGAAGGGTTAGAACAAAAACTGTTAGAGGGCTTCTTTGCCTCCTGCTGATCCACCTGCGTAGAGAAGATTCTCTAAGCACCTAAATCATTGGGGTTTAGTGTCACTTGGCATTACTGAAGCAGCTATTGCATTGTGCAGAGGACAATTTTTTTTTTCAAAGACAAACTCCTTTTCTGCAGCTTCCACTATTTTCTTGAGGAAATACAGGTGTTCAGCAACTCCTCTGAAAGAAGTCACTGAATTCTTGCAGGCTGTACACAAACACATAAAAGCATAAGTTTGTCAATGTTTTTAGAAGAACATGTGTGCTGGGTTTGGCTGGGATACAGTTAACTATTTCACAGTAGCTGGCATGGCGCTCAATTTATGATTCACTGTTGATAACACAGGAATGTTTTTGCTATTACTGATCAGCACTAACACAGAGTCAAGGCCTTTCTGCTCCTCACCCCACCAATGAGGAGGCTGGGGGTGCACAAGGAGTTGGGAGAGGGCAGCTGACCCCAACTGACAAAGGGCTATTCCATAACACAAGGTGTCATGCTGAGCACAGACACCTGGGGAAAGAGGAAGGAAGGAAGGAAAAGGGATGATGTTTGTCTTACAAAGTACCCACATGATGGAGCCCCACTCTCCTGGGGGTGACTGAACACCTGCCTGCCCATGGGAAGTAGTGAATGAATTCCTTATTTTGCTTTGTTTGGGTGCACAGCTTTTGCTTTCACTATTAAACTGTCTTTATCTCCACCCACGAGTTTTTCTTTTACTCTTCCGATTCCTCCCCCATCCCCGCCGGGAGAGTGAGCTAGCAGCTGTGAGGGGCTTGTTGCCGACAGGGTTTGAACCACAACAAAGAGCACCAATAAAGGTTTTGGGAGTAGACTGCTGTAATATTGCATGCACTTGAAAAATTCCTTTCATGACTGAACTGAGCAAAGTGCTATGGGGATGTAAGAAATAGTCCTATCCCAAAATCCACTTGCTGATTCTGTGTTGTAACCTACGCTTACAAAGAAGTTGTGCAGTATGTGCTATGTTACCTTCGAGAAACCCACGATTTGCCAGTGTAACACTGAGCATTTACTCCTAGAGAAATACATTGTTTGCTTCATGTGTGCTGCAGCCTGGCACGCTAGTGGGAATAGCTCTAGAGAGCCCAGCAGGCTGCTGCCATAGAGCAAACTGAAGCAATGTCACATTCCTCTTTTTTTGTTGTGTGTTCTGACAATAACCAGAACCAAAATGAGCTGGTTGAGTGAATTCCAAATTTTAGCAAGCTATTCCCTTGCCGAGGAGCTTTCTGGTGGTGGGTAGAAGGAAGAAAACAAACCTGCGGAGAAATGGCTCTTAATGATATCATAAATTAATACGGAAGTTACATAAACTTTTCTAAGGAAAAGACCCTTTAAGTACTGTGATTCCTCTCTCCTCATACCATTTCAGTCAGGAAATAGTAGAGAATATAGCATATCTGTGGAGTTGAGTACTGTAACATAACCAGATGTATTTCAGGTGTACCATCAGAACTGATCTTGCATTCTTTCTACATGCACCTGGATGCTTCCCACAAAGCAATGCAGTACCTATAATGAGAAAGCTTAATCCTCAAAGACTTAATTGAGCAAACTCACTTGAGAAATTCCTTTACACCAGTTTAAAAAAGTTTATGAACAATGGCTTTTCTCTCCTCTACCTTCCCTTGGAAAAAAGAGATCCATTAGAGCAAATCAATCGGTAAATTTCACAGTGTCTTAAGTGCTTAATGTTTTTCTCTTCTGTCAGGGTTGTATTTTCAAGCAAAGCAATTGAAATACAATATCAAGTTAGCCCAGGTGGAGATCCTTCCCAGACCAGTGTTCAGGAGACAAAGAAAGTTACTTGCATCTCTGGAAGGTGGTTTGAAATCTTAGAATCTTTTCCTGTTTGTTCTTCCCCCCTACAACGATTGCTATTTTGCTTTGGCAACAGAATTTTCAATTTACTGGACACATAAATGTAATTTGGAAGCTGCAACTCAATATTGTCACCTCCTTAGCTGTTTAATGAACCAGCACTTCCCTCCTCTAACTTTAATGGATTGTTCTAGAACAGAATGAAACTTATCCACAAAGAGCAGCAGAGAGAGCAATTGCTAAAAATTTCATCAAACGAAATTTTCAAAGCTCTTTTTGTCAATTTAGTGAGTTGTCTGTAAAGCTGAGACACATTTGTTTAATTTTATAGTTTTGTTTAAAAGGTTTTACTTAATGTATCGACCTTCATGTGTGTGACACACATTAAAAAACCCTCTGTTCATTTCAGGGCAAGGTTTGCTCCATAGCCCTGTGTTAAGTAGGGAATAATAGCCAAGTTTACCTATTCCAAAGGAACAGCTGGATGGAAAATTTTTTTATTTCAACCAAATCACCTATTCCTTTAAGGAATCAGGAATTTACTGAAATCTTGAATGACCTACAGCTTTTTTGTTCAGGACAAGCCAGAAAAGAAGGAATTCCTTTTTGCCTAGCCTTCTTAGTTGTGCAAAACATCAGAGTTCCCAGGCCCTGTATCTGCAATGCCGCCAAGGACTGATTTTTCCAGCCCTTTCAATGGATTTTTTTGTGTGTCTTCATGGTTCCTTGAGGCCAGAATGCATTCTTTCCTAAAATTTCTGTAGTCTACAATTCCATTTTTCATCTGGGCAAAGAGCAGTTTGGATTAGAGGTGAACAGCTGTTAATAACTCTTCAAAGTGAGAAAGTCAGCAAAGTGCATGAACAGAAATAACGTTCCAGGAATAACTTATATGAGGAAAAGAAAAGGATCAAATTCTGTCAGTTCAAACACGTCTATGAATCTTGCGATGCCTTTTTAAAGGCAACACACAATTTGAAAAAAAAATCAGTGGAAAGGGATCTTTTTTTCATCTTCCCAATTCCTTTTGTCAATAATGTGTTTGCATATGTGCTGTGCCTTTGTATATATCTGTATGTGTTTGAATATTAGCATGTTTTTATACATATATCTGTATCCACACTATTCTCTTTCAAGTTATGAAAGTGTTTGCTGTGAAAACCCATAAAACTGAAACCAAGCACTGACTTTATAGGGAAGATGTATTCTACTAAAGGGTCATAATTTATAGGGAGACCCCAATATCTAAACAGTTGTAGTGATATTTTCAGGTGGAAGATGTGCAGTTGCATCACATCAGTGATGCCAATAAATAAATGCAAATAGACTTATTAGCAACGTTACACTATTAGCTCAGACCTTTAATGTAGAGGCATCATACCAGTTGAAGGATTAGCTTCTTTTTCGTCACTAAGCTAAAGTTAGTTTTTCATCAAGCCATTTGTATGTGGCAATATTAACTTGTAAGTTTAAAAATCAGTCTTCCCTGAGTGTGAGCATAAATATTGTCATAGCAACCTTTGTACTTCATTGCTTTCTGTTGCAACAATCATTTAATTAGGAATTGAAATTAATTTTAAATAGTTTTGTTTAAAGCAGCACTAACAACTCTCACAAGCCAAAAGATTTTCTAATAGCTTGAGGTCTGGTTGTGTTTTTCATTTTGTCTGTCTAGAAGTTTGAAAGCAGAGGTACCTACTGCCAAAACAATGTATGACACTGAATGGTGTCTTACTCCCTGTCATAAAAATATAGAATAGAACATAGAATTTCAGTTAACAGTTAAGAAATGAAGAAGCATGCAAAATTTTAAAAAACCCAAAAACAGATTAGTAGCATATTGAGAAAAAAGTTTTGCCCCTAAGCTAGCTACCTAATTTTATATCAATATTGATTCTTGTTGTGCACCATGTTCTACAGGTGGTAAAATCCTTTTTTAATTATAATTAACCTCTGGGTGGGCAATGAGCCAAGAACTCTCATTTCCTATTACTGAATGCTTTGGTAAGATGTAGTTGTTCGAGACACTGTGTTTTTCATCTCTGTGTTCTGTGGCTCAAGTTAAGTGAGTTCAGAGCTTGGCACAATGGTTACAGTATGAGAATCTAATTTTACTGTTTTCACTGTACTGTAGTGCAGGATTGACTATACAGGCACCATGGCCATTACAGCCATATGGGACTAGAATCAAGTAAACAAACAGTTCAGTTTTCTATGTGTACCTGTGTGTGTGGATATAAACATACATATTTAGATAACATATAATGTCTAAATACATCTATTTTCATATATTACGTAAAAATTATAATCTCAACATTGTTATTATCCCAAGTCATTTATGTTTCTCTTATTTAGTTATTGACGTTATGATTTCCATCTTGATTTTATGTTCTTGAATTAGGTCTCATCTTTAGTTTGCTGAATTTGTTGTGTCTTCTCCTGTAAAATAGGGTATTTTTGAGGGTCCAAAGGTATTGCTTCCTTTCTGGTGCTCTACCTGGCTCAGTTTCTTAGATATCACTACTCAAAAAGAGTTACATTGTGAGCACTGTACAGTGTGTGCAATTATGAAGATTGCTTAGACAGCAAAGCTATGGAGTGTGTTCTCTTTCACTCTCGAATGAATTTCTAATGACTATCCATAGTCGTTCAAAGAGATCATTTTCTTACTAAGATAATCTTTTATGTACCCACATTTTTGTTACAGGAGCCATTATTGTGCTTTTCATGTCTCAGCCTGCTTTCACCTTTTTGAAAGGCTCCTTGATTTTGCTGCTTTCTTGTCTTAATTTTATGTGGCATTCTGTACCTGAGCACTTTTGGCAATTCTTGAGCAAGCTTTCCCTGTCTGCAGAGAGTCTGTTTTGGCTCATCTTACTTCCACAGTGCAGCTGGGCATGCTAGATTGAATTTTTCTGCTTCATACATGCCAGCTGCCAGACCTTAATCTCTTTCTAAAACCAAGAATTATCAAACTCCTCAACTTTTTCTCTCATTACAGTAGCATGAGGCCCATATGGCAGATTTACATAGGAAGACAAAACAAAGCAATTCTGCAATTATCCTCAAAGCAAAGGCTTCTGTGTTGAATCAGACAGTCCCACTACACAGATTTTAGTGCAGCAGTCTCGTGTCTTTCTGACAAAGTGATAGATTAAACTGGGCACTGAGAGCACTGAATTTTAATCTGGATTTCAGCATTGACTGCCTGTGTGTCCTATGGCTAGTAATTTCACCATTTGCATTTTAGATTGTAAGGCCCCCAAAATGAGGACTGTTTGTTCCTGTCTTGCTAAATTTGCACAGTGGTGCTACAGTAGGCTCCAAACCTTAAGCATTGCTGCATCAGAAGTTTTCTTCAATCACTGAAAAGGTATTTGTGGCCTGAAACAGTCTTAGCTACTTCCATGTATTAGTGGAACTTGCAAACATTTATAGTGCAGCTCTTGAGTTTTCATTTACTCTGTTTTACTATGAAAGGATTAGGGATGAGAAAGCCGAAGAGCTGAAGTTATATAATGACTATAGTCTGTCCCCTAGAAGGACATGGTATCCTTGATTTGAGGTGAGGCTGCAGTAAACCAGCAAGTTCTTCCACTTCTGAGAGATGCGAGTTGACAGATAACATTTTAAATGCATATGCTGTTATTACGCTAGACCAAGTCAAGGTAGAAAAGGTGGCAGGAGTATAGAATGACTGAATTCCAATCTGGATTGCTGGGGAAACATATTAATTGCAAAACGGTATTGCATTGTTGCTACTTCAACATTACACAAATTGCAAATTTTGTTTTGAGGATGAATTGTGCAGCAGCAGGAAATCAGAAATATGAAGGTGTGACTGGTTCAGCACTGTTAATACTAATCTAATGGCAAAAGTGCATTTCTCACCACCAGTCTTCCTGAAGCACCCTTTAAAAATTGTATTTGTACTCTGACCTGATTAATTAATATAATGGGTGAGATCTTCCCCTGGATCCTCCACAGTATTACTGAAAATCTGAACTTGACATGACTCATAGATGGAAGTGGTGGGAAAGCCAGCGGAAAAGGATTGCCTTAGTGAAGCATATATTTTGCCATTTTTATCCAACATTTGTCAGTGGGGAGATGAGAGGAGAAAGAAACAGAATGAACTAAAAGTGAAATATATGTACGACACACCACTTTTCTTCAAATGATTTGTTTTCCCTCTTACTTTATTATGGCATATGTCTTTGTTCTTTAGCTTACAGAATTATATAGAAACATTTTTATTTCATAATCAGGAATACAGATCATTGATCCTTAAGGTTGTTTCCTAGTCTTCTGATTGTATACTTTTTTTGTAAAGCAGCTCCTATTAAGCAAGGTATTAATCCTGGTGAATTCACAGGCGTAGGAGGGGGAAGTCAATAGTGATTGTTGCTGTCCCCTTTTTGTTTCTGCTTTGCAATTCTACCTTGGAAGTCACTCAGCAGGCCCTTCCTGAGAGCTAACATAAGGTAAACAACAGGAAATAGTGTAACTAAATGACCAAATGCTACTTGGTGTTGAAATTGTGAAGCAATTTATGTTGTGGTTTTCATCTTGGCCAGCTGCCACTGTTTCAGCTGTCAGTTGCATCCCCAAAGCTGCACTGTTTTATCCAGCCACAATTCCATGTGTTATGCTGATGTAAGCTGACAGTCCAACAGGTGCTTTGACTTACATAGTTCCTTCAGTAATCTAGCTAAAGATATGAGGAACAGACCATTAACTGCGTTGGGCTCAAAGACATCGGGAAAAATACAGTATGAGTGAGACTTGAAAAATGTAATTAAAAAGGCGTATTTTTCAGAATGCGGTGATAAAAGTCCTCTTAGCCAAGCACTGTCATCCCTTTATCTAATAAGAAGACAAAAGTAAATAATTTACTGCCTCTTTCATGTGCACACTCAGGGTTGGAGGCAATTCTCTCAGCATGAAATCTACTAGGAGAACAGGCCTTTATGATTGTGTAACTCCAGTAACTTCAGTTAGCAAATTAAAGTGTTTGGATTTCTTTACTAGAGAAACATACAAAATATTTATTTTATTTATTAATTGCAGAGAGAAAATTTTCAGGATTAATGAGACTTTAAAAAGAATGCACCGTTTTCTCTTTTTGGCTACACTCTGGTCACACTCCCCTTTTTTTTTTCCCCTCTGGTTCTATTTTTCCTATTTTCCAGTGAAATGTGAAATGCATTTCTAAAGTTTCAGTGCTCCTAAGCTAACTGTTTTAAGAAAATACAGGATATCATGACATTCTATATAAAAACCTTTTTACTTGCAGAGCCGTAACCATAATTTTGGGGCTTGTGGGGGTCTTTTTGCATGTGCACTTAAGAACAAAATGTAGAAAAAACACAAACCTCTTTATTAGCACTGTTGCATTGCTTCACCTGAATCCCAATTAACCTTCAGTTTATGTGAAGCAGCAGGCACTGTGACCTTGCTTGCAAGTTCTACAAGTTTTATATGAGCCATACCATGACCTTACTACCTAATAAAAATATATATTTAAAAATAGACAGAAAAGTCAGAAAGGAGAAGGACCTTCAGAGTGGCAATACTACTTGACATCACATGTCCTTTTCTCCCCTAGCTCTCATTGTTCCTTACCTATCTGGTTGATAAATAATCTCTGTGTAGCTTGCCTCTTGTATGAAAAGGCTCATTTGTACCTGCAGCTAAGGAATGGGTTTATTTTTTGTATGATCCTTTGTCAGGAGTCCTTGAAATGTCTCCTTATATTTCAATTATTTTGTGAAATGCTGGGTATACTTATCTTGTCTAGGACGTCAGGAGGAGAGGGAGCTCTTTTGACACGTGGGAAGCAGCAGTCAGTGTTACAAACTGTTCCCACTATCTGGATGCTGTGGAGCAAGGAAGAAATGTAGGTTATAAGAACTGGGCTTCTGCCTCCCTCCTTCAGGTGGCCTTGGGAACACCTGGTGGATGCATCCCTACTGGGAGTTTGTGTGTCACATTCCCTGTTTCTTAAGCATGGTGTAAAATAGCTTTTTACTAGGAACCTCTACTGGGAATAGTTTTTTAGGGAAACATGTGGCAAGTTTTACACATCTGAAAAATTAGAGAATAGGGCAGGTATTCTTTCAATTAGGATTTTGCAATTAATAATGCATTCTGTCAAATTGCTTGTGCCTGTCGATGTTGGAACATGTATTGAGGAACTTCACCTCTAAAGTGGCAAGCATCCTTGAATCAAAATCAAAGGAATTGCATGGTTCTGGTCCCACACTGGTGCAGGAGCAGATGGACGAGAGATGAATGCTACCTCTATAGGGTTTGCTGGTGAATAGCTGTTCTCTGTGGCCAGTGCTTATTGCTGGGATTGTACCAAACTCTCAGCCACATGTCTGGCTGAGTTATACCAATAGGAAGCATGAAGGTGTTTCCTTAATTTAAGGGCATTGAAACAGTCTGTAATAAAGGGCTTGGCATGAAAATATTACTGCAGCAGCCTAGACAAGGTTCACTACAGTGCCTAAAAGTGGGTCTTCTGTCGCTTGTAAATCCTCTCTCAATTATGCTATTTGATCCATTGTGGAAGCTGGACTTGGGTGGATACATTAGCTCACTTTATGACTAATCACCCGTGTCCATGCGGGGTGATAAACCAGTCTGCTCCTTCACCACTCAAAAACCTGCTGACAGATAGCAGAGAAATAGCATCAGATGCCAAGCAAGAACTGATATCACTCTAATAAGCTAAGGGAGAGATTCATGATTCACATCCAAGGTCTTACTGTATCTTGCTTTCTTCTCTAAGACGCAGGAGTCTGGCTACTGAGCTTGAATATCAAGTACAGCAGAACAGCAAGAAATCCTTCTCATTTGCTCGTTGGGCAAAAGACCTGCTCCTCTCCCAGCTGCACTTGCCAGCTGTGCTCCAAGGGCAACATGGAATTACCCAGTTGATGGCAAAAGCTGTGCATCTGCAGACATACCTGTTTGTCAGGAAAGAAACATCACCTTAGCACTAATTACTGTACTTGAAATCTAATTCCAGCCTAAATTGCTTAATATTGGCTTGTCTGGCAGCAGGCTCAGGGAGATATCTTGATGTAAGTAAAAAAACCCAAACAGAAAGACGCCTCAGACACAAACACTCCAACAACAAAAAATCCAACCCAAAACACCCAAAAATGAAACAAAAGCTCTGAAATAATGAAAACCAACCAAACAAAACCCCAACAAAAGCAAGTCTCCACACTGACTACACACTAAAGAGTGTGTAGAACCAAATTGAGACTGATTTCCCCACTGTAAGATCTGGAGACTGACCTAACAATTCTGCAGCAGATTTGTTGTCTTCTACAGCACTAGTCAGGTTCTTCCATAAGAAAGTAGGTTTTAGGATAATACTTGGGCTTACATCACAGTAAGTATTGTAGACTTGCCAGTCTGCAGTAATAAAGATTTGTTTAATGTTTATATTCTAACGATCGGTTATATGGAGTAATATGTTGTCTTTATATCAAAAGCTTTTGTTTAATTTGTTTTACATTAAAGGAAGAGGAAGTATCTAAACTACAGCTGTTCAGGTAACTGAAAATGGGAGCAGATACCCCAGTATAAATGACTACATAGTAAAGCAGCCAGTATGCTTAAAGGCATATAAATAAATTAAAAATAAATATATGGAAGTATCTAAAATAAATTGCATATGTATTTTTCATATTTCAGGATACTTTTTTCCTGTCTAGGCTGACAGTGATACATGTTCTTGAATCTGGATTTATTTTTATACTTATCCACGTACAGCGTAAACCTGAACTGAAATTTTTTTGTCTTGCTACATTGCAAATATACCTGGAACTATAAATGCCATGTGCATATCTGTTTATTGGATTTTCATCCAATTTGGAGTGGAATAAGATACCTTGGGTTTCTTATAAACTCAGTTTCCATTAAAAATGAAATCGGTATCATACATGGTTTACAATTCAGTTTTGTTTGTAGCTGTTTGTCCACAAGAGCTTTGTTTTGCTCCCTTTTGTTTTTTCTTCCAATTGACAAATCTTCATTCACATATCATGCCTCAATTTTCTGAAAAGTCTCCAAGCCTTGCTTTAATACCTTCTGAGAGGACAGTTTGTTCTCGCTTGGGCTGTTTCAGCTCATCCCATTACTCTTCTGGTGATTGTTTCTTGTCTCTTTTGTAGCAGCATGGGGCTTTTCTTTTTGCTCCATCTCATATCAGAAGAGTGCCATCTTGTAACCTTCTAGGAGATGTCATCTTTCCTCCAGTGCCAGTATCAGTGTCATCCAGCTTGTGTAAGCTCTCAAGACCCCAGGTCAGCAGCTAGGCAGGTTACCAAGCCATGAAGTACCTAAACCTGCCTGTTTGTGACAGCCTTTTCAGAGAAACTGTCCACAAATGATTGTGTCATAAATGTTGCTTTCTACACAGACCATATTGAGATATCATAAGGCTCATTAGACTGTCCACTGGCTGCTAATATAAAATTTATTCTAAGATGCAATTAAGGCCTTAATTTAAGGGCTTTGTCTATTTTAAGACCTCAGTTGTTTCTCTCCTTCATTCACAAGGGAGTGTGCAACAGTCTCATCAAAGGACAGGGTGTGAGATTGTGTTGCTGTGCTAATCTACCTTATGGGACTACGGCAGCTCAAGGCCACTGTAGTGTTTTTTACTGCTTTTATTTCCCTTGCAGGTGATATCTTTGGTCGAATCTATTTTTGCTGTGCTGAAACTTGCCACAGCAGGTTTTGGAATGCAGTGCCAGGATTACTCCCACCTTGTGTGCTAGCTGGCATTGTGTTGGCCATCAGGGTTACACTTCTGTTCCTTGCACTCTGCTGTACTGTGACATTTTGCTGCCTTTTACCTGGCTTCCTTTTTTTTTTTAATCATCCTCTTTCACCATCATCTTTTTTCCAAGGACACTTGACCTTTTTCTTGGCTCAGCCACTCTGGTTTTACTTTTTAATTGCCATGTATGGAAGCATCAAACTGAATCCCACTCATTGTCTACCTCTAAAGAGGAAGGTGTGATGTTTCTGTAAATTCCCTCTACTTTTTATTTCTCCTCTGTGTCAAGTATGATTTATTGACTGGTCAAGATGCTATTTTAAGCACGCAGAATACATATAATAGATGTTTGTAGCAGAGGTTATTCTCACTGCTGTTGGGGTCATGGGCACAACAAAAAGAAAAAGCAGAGCATGGTTATGACTCTGGGGCTTTTGTGCATTTGATTCAGTGTATGGGTTACAATGAACCAAAGGTGAACCAAGTCCTGGAAGTTAAACCAAGGTCTCTCAGCCAGCAGAATATCAATGTGCAGTTAGAGGCTGTGCACCAACCAAACTGTTTCCCATGTCCTGTTAAATGTCACAGTCATTAGAAGAAACATAGCGGACTAAGAGCGGTAATAATGAGGTCTGCGTGTCTCTCTGCACTCTGAATAGCTCAGTGTGTCTTATTTTCCCACCTGTAGTGCTCAAGTGCTGTGCACAGAACATCATATACTGTGAATCAGAGAAAAAATCATGGAGAAATAAGATTGCCACAGACATCTCATATAAAAATGTACTAATTAAAATGAGAAATGGCTGTATATAGAAGGTCAGCGTTATTTCCTTGGTCTCAAAAGCAAGGCGATGTGTTCAGGTATCAGGCACCCTGAATTGGAACTGAACTCTGTAGAAAGTTCTGTGACCTGGAAAGTTACCAGCACAATCTAGTTGAACAGGGCAGGTCTTAACTAGGGCATGAACACACGTCCTACAGCGGGGTGGATGGGTGAGAGAATATCCATGCTTGCTTTTAATCACGAACGTATGGAAAGGGAAGGTTGCTGTGAATTCTTCTTCTTTGGACACCAGTTTTCCAAGAAATTTTTTTTCCCCAGTTATGCTATGTGATGAGAAGGCAGAACAGGGACTGTGTTACTAAGGAATCAGATTGTCTCAAACTGAAAATAATTATAGAATTTAATATATTCTTAAAAACCCCAAACCCACAAAGCAATATTTGAATATTTTCTGGACCCTGGTGACTGATAAAAAAGTGGTATTTTGCTTCATGGTCAAGGAAAGAATAATTGAATGTGTCTTTTTAAACCATTCTCATTTTTCTTTTTTGTCAGCTAGCAAGAAATAATCTAAATGGCATTCAGATGTTGTAATACACAAACTGTTTTTCAAATCAATGGATTTGGGCTTGATATTCTTTTAAAAATTGACATAATGTTTTAGGTATTTATGGCAATTTTCTTATGGGAAAAGACTTGCTACATATTAAACTTCTTTTTGGAGCAGTGGGTAAAATGGAATATAGGCTTGGCAAGCATTTCTTCCAGCTAGCATATGTTGGATGCCAAGGTACAAGTAGCCAAATTAATTAATATTGCTTCCTGGACACTATTGGAAATGTTTCGTGTCCATCCTTTTATGCTGACTTTTCCATAATTATTCCCTCATTCCACAAACAAAAAGACACTTGAACCTCTTCTTGCAAAGCAAAGAAGGAAGCATAAATAGAAAAGTAAAGCAAGACTATGCCCAGAATTTTACATTCAGCATCAGCTTTTGACAACTTCTTGAGTGTATGGAGCCAATGTATTACAATATAGTCAGTCTAGCAGTCTAAACAGGACTTTGAACCTTTCTTGAAATGTAATCAGTAGAAAAAACTCACATTCAAGGTATTGGAGAAATCTATTTCAATAGCTACATTTTTTTGTCTCCTAAAACTCAGTGCTGAATTAACATTGAAGTTATTAATGGAATTTAATGGTACTGGTTGTTTTCCGAAACAGACAATTATGAATTCATAATCATTCAATTAGAGAGTTGAAGAATATAGTCCAGGGTGAGATTTTCAATGATGACAAGACAATAATCAGTAAAGCAGACTGCTCTGAGTTTTCTCCACCGTAATTGCAGAGGATACAAAGCAATTGCCCATTACCAGGTCTGGTACTTGAATGCAAACAAATTTTCTGCCTTCTCCAATTGTCCCTCAGTGAAAATAAAAGCAAAATGAAAAAAATACCCCAAAACAAACAAACAAAAAATGCAACCAAAAAACCCAAACCCTACCAAATTTATTTGAAAAACAAGTAATTCAACAGCTAGATTTTCAGGAATGCCAGATCTGCAAAATAAATTCTTTTATTAGTCTCATTTTTATCACTTCCAGCAGATTTTACCATTTATTTTACTGCAGATGATTCAGGAATATTCAACAATATTTCAGCAGCTCAAGTTTAAATGCCCTTTTTTTTAATGTGCTATTAATTTTGGTTTTAATTACTTTAAAGGACAAGCTTGGGTTCAATGATCCTGCTATCCAAATAAATTCAAAAAATAGTTCTAAATGCTTTTCCAATTTATTTCCGCTCAGACTTTGGGAGTGAGTCATTTTAAGATGCTGGTTTGATCCTCTCTGTGATCTGACGCTTTCTCTAGTTATATCAAGAATAGGTTTTTTCTGTTCTTTACTAAGGATTGTCATCACTCAAGGAGCTTTGGTCACATCTGTTTGGAGATTAAAGACTTCTAATGCGGTTTCTCAGTACTGAGTGAATCACTTTGCTGCTAGATTTTTTCCTTTTCTTCCCAGAGTTTAATTGGTACTACATCTAAAGGCGTGCAGTGACCACATTTCCTAGTGTCACTTCCACCTCACTCCCAAGTTTGCGTGTAGTTACGCTGTGAATGGATGTGATGTGTCTAGAAGTTTGCACAGCTTTATTTCATCCTCTTCTGTGTGCCACAATGAAAATTAGGCCACTTCATTTGAGACCAAATGAAAAGTTATTATCTTCCTCTGTGCATTTTTCAAATTTGAGTTGCCAAAACCTCTGTTCAGCCCCTTGTTAGATTTGGTTTTGTGCATTTAAGAGAGGTGTTAAACTTGGATTTAAATGGATCCACTTAGGTGGTGTGTTTAGTCAAATGTTGTGTCTTAATGTCATTTTGGATTAGCAGCTTGCTTGTGTGACAGGCTGTGGAGAAAGACACACAGCAGAGGAAAACACATTTTTTGGAAGTGACAGTTGAGAAATGCTTCTGCCTTGGGGCACATTGCAGTCTTACAGTTACTGTGACTTAATGGCTGAGCCACAACTCTTAGTGTGAAATCCACCTTGACTTCGCAAGAAATTAAGTACTAGATTCTGATGTAGATCATTATGCTGGCTTCTGACATTTATACTTGCAGGAGATTGCCTTCTCTGAGTGGATTGAAACAATCTGAGTTTGTTGAGTTTTTGGGGTTTTGTGGGTTTGGAGTTTTGCTTCTTTGCTTCCACATAACAATCTTTCTCTGGTCTCTGTGGGCAATCAGGTATGAGAAGAAAGACTGTTGTAGTTGCCCGTGTTTTACAACTTGCCTTCCTCTGCATCGTTAATATTTTTCTAAGATTAGACTCTTACAGTTTCTGGCAAGTGAGTACTGAGCTTGTAATAAATTTAGGAAGTGTTGAATCTTAGGAATTAGGTTTATGGGACTAATTCAGGATTTAGCTCCCTCTCATATAGATTCTGGTCACTCATGATTTCTTATCTCTCTAAGCTTTTTCCCAACTGATTCTGTGATTTAAAATAATAATATTATGGTAAGAGGACCACAAGTGCCTAATTAGACTGTATGCCAGAAGAGCATTCCATTGGTAATTAAATATGTCAGCTTAATGGAGTAGGTGTGACTTAAATGTATTAAACCACTGGGAAGTCATTTGAGTTGCCTTCTGCACATGAAAGGAGTGCAAAGAAATCTTTCCTTCAGACCATTCAAATTCTTTATGGTTGTCATTTTCAATTGTTCTTCTGTCAAACATACATTCCTGCTTGCTACATCAGCAGTTCTTGAGGTCAAAAACATGTCCATTTGTTACCAGTTTAAGGTTGCTGATCATCTGTTTTTGTAAATTTGTTCTCATTATGTAACAGAGGATACAAATATCTGAATCCGATGAGTTTTCTAGAAAAATGGTATTACCCTGGAGATGTGATCACACGCAACTTTCTGGCCTTCTCTCTAGAAAAAAGAAAAAAAAGCGAAGCAAATTGGTCCAATATGGACCCAAAGTGAAATGTGATTTATTTAAGGTAGGGAAATACCAACATAAATCACGTTACAGAAGCATATGTCATCATTTCTAAAATAGAAGTTGGTATTAAACGCCTGCTTTATCGTTGCTGCACTGATGTAGTAGTGGGAATGAGTCTCAACTCTGTTTCTTTTGTTTTGGTCCTGCATGTCAGTGTGCAAATAGGATTTATGCTCAATGAGACACCAACATACTGAAATTCATAGAATGGCAAAAACTTGACTCTTAGGAGAGGCCCCCAGAGAGCTGTAATCCAACCTCCTGCTCAGCACACATCCAGTTTCTGGTTGCTCAGGGCCTTTGTCTAGGGAAGTTTTGACTATCTCCAGGGATTTCTGGGTAGGTTATTCAGCATTGTTGCTTTTTGGGAGAGAATTTCTATGAAAAATCAAACCTGCAGTGTGAGAGCTCCATATTCATTCCCTGTACCAAGTCTGCTCAAGAGTAAACCATAAGGAAAATAATTTTTCCTTAGAAATGAGGCTGGTGTTATTACAGTGTTGTTATACTTCTAATCATCCAGCATTTAGCAATGGAGAAATTGTTACACCTGGATTCCTTTTTGGTGGTCAGAGAAAGAGTGAACGTTTGCTAAGGTGCTGTGAGAAGCACCATGTGCAGTGACCACAGCAGGACTGAGCAGGGCCTGAGGCTCAGTGCTCTGTGGGGCCGCACTCACTTCTGAACTCCTGCAGCAAAGTTGCCCTCCTGGCTACTGTGTCTGTGCCCAAATGTTTCACATTCGGGCATTGCCAAGTTTACATCTACACTATAGTGCAACCGCAGTTGCACTCTTTAGTTGGCAAAAAGCAATCCTATATCACAGCAAACTTAATTGTTATAGCAAGTGGTTGATTTAAACTGACAAAATTTGTTCCTTCTTTTTTCCTGATTCTGCTGGTGCACGATTCTAGCTTTTTTAAAGTTTATCTCAGTATACCTCAGATTTTCACCTCTTGAACCTGCATTGCTTTCTATTTGTGACATGAAAATTAGTTGCCATGGAAATGATTGCAGCAGGAGCAGAGGATCTCTTAAACAGGGGACTTAAAAAAAGATTGCATATATAAGCAGATGGGCTTAGCAATGAGCAAGGAAGAAATATCACCTAAAATCTAAGGTGTAAGGGGTAGGGAGGCTTGTTTTAAAAAACTCTGTCTAGGTTTTCATTTGTATTGCAGCATCATCTTAAACCTTTGCTGATTTCCTATAGCACTGTTTGCCTGTAGGTGTTTACCTGACATCCTGAATTACATGAAAGCGTATCCTTACATCTATGGTGACTGAGTACCAACTTTAGCGAGACACGTGGTAGAATAAATTGCAGCAGGTAAGCAAAAGTTCCTCTGTACGGGGGGGCAAGTGTAAGAACGAAGGTTCAAGAGGGTTCCTTTACAGGTCCAAAAAATGATGCAGCCTGCATTCCCAAATTTTGTGCAACAAGAGCATCTGTCTGATGAGCACAGTGCCAACAGCCTGGAGGACTGGTTTTCTGCTTAGCTATATTTGCAGTGTTTTCTTGTCTTAATAAGGATCAGACCTGAAATATTTCTAGGCTAATTCTTCTGACTGGGATAAGAATGAAATAAAATTCATGGTGGGACTGTCAGGCTTTCACTGGGATGGCTTTCATTCACGTCATTGACACAAAGATTCTCCTAGACTCACTGGAAAAAATCAAATGCAATTTTCATTATGGAGGATTGTTGTCTTTCTATCCACATATCTATATCCATAGTGATGGGAAGCTGAAGTCTCTTTGTGCATGAAGTTAGGGAGAATTCTCAGTAGATTCACCTGTGGAGTGATTGGTGATACGGACAATTTCAGGGAAAAGTCAAATAGATTTCATGGAATGTAGGGAATAATATTTAGGTCTGTGTTTTGCCTGAGTATAGTTCTAGTCTGGACATTTTAAAAGGGTATTTACAGATGACCCTTTTGTTTGTCACTGTAAAAAAGAAAAAAAAAATAAAAAAAGACAATTAGGTCTGCATGTTTGCACAGTGATGATATTGAAAAGCACAATCATCTCCTGCTAGTACTCAGAACATTAGTCCTCTGCAAGGTGACTGAAAGGATCACATGAAGGCTGGTTTGAGTTCTTATTAGAAACAAACCTTGTTTCGCCATATCTTTTGAACAGATACTGGGTTTGACCCTTTCTTGTGCAATTATCATCTGTAGTGATCATGGCAAAACTTCATAGGATGTCCCAGGTAAAAGAGTTTGACTCCACCCATAACCTGGGAGGATGGGCTTTAGTTAACATACTGCACTATCGGGACAGAGCTGCTGTCTTGTCATGTTGCGGCACTGGCTTTCACTAGCAAAGTACAAATCCAAGGAAATACCTCAGAAAGTTTCACTTGCAGTCACTGGAATAAAATATTAAAGACAAAAGTTCAGCATTTACTTCAGACCATTCTTTGATTCCATTTCTTTGAATATTTTAGTGTATAAAAATATCTGTACAGAGCATGAGATGTATGTACATGAAGAATATTTGTCAAAATCACATTATGAATTTATACAGATGAGTCTTTAATCAAAAGACCCAAAACTGATGGTTTTGCTTATAAATGGATTTAAAAAAATACAAAGCACAATCCAAGTTAAATGAAAATGCTTGATTTTTGCTTTATATACTCAAGATAAAGGGCTCATCAATAATCCCATCATGAAAGATTGTTTGTAGGAATGGGTCTTCAAATAATTAAATTATGACATATTGGAATATTTTAAACTGCTGAAGGCCAACTACAAATAGAAGACTAATTTGATGCAAATTACTTGCTTTAGCTGGGGACTTTCACAGCAATGGTCAATGTCATCAGAGTTAAGGAACATCTTATTCTTAGCAGCCATTTCTCTAAGTTTACAGTGAATTTGAGCCAATCTGTTGCATCTCCATTTCTATTTCCTAGAAGCATTCCTAGTCTCATGCAGTGAAATTTTTTTAAATACTTCTTTAAACTATTTTTGACTGATATTTTAGTTTCTTTCTTTCTTGATAAGCATCTATGCAAAAGATGGAAATAATTTCTTTCATTGCATAGGTACATATTTTCTATTGCTTATATTCTAAGACTTATCAATTCTTCATTATTATCCAAACATATACTATCATGAATCTATGATGTCTAAATAGCTTGTATTCAAAGCCTCCTGTTTTCTATGTTGTTTTTTTAACTACATACATGTGGTTTTCAAAAGAAGTATAAAAGTGTGAAGTTTTTCCTATTTCTTACCCTACAGCTGATCTTTTTGGGCACAGTTAAAAGCAGTCCCTAAACAAAAGATTCCACAGGCCTCTGTACTTAATTATGCAAATAGAGTATCACCGAAATTCCAGTATTCATGGTGAATTCATTGTTTTTATCTTTTTTATGTACCTTCTAACTATTTGTGAATTGTAGAAGGTGCTTCCTTCCAGTGTCTGTATCTAGCAGTCAAGTTTGTAGATATCTGAATCCCTGAGCTGAGGGGTTACATTTTAGCACGGAAAACCTGAAGATTTTGAACATAAGTAATATTTGGACATTAATAACCTTAGAGGTCTTGTCCACCCTAAACAATCAATATCTTGTTGGAACCTGGGGAGTGTGAGTGAGGTGTGGCTGCTCCATGATTAAATTCCTTCCTGGATAGTGACTTGCACAATGCTCCTGAATGATGCCCCACAGCTTTTTCTGGCATCACCTGATGCAAACATACAGATTTCAGCATTTTTTGTCTGTGGGACAATATTGAGATGAACGTACATTACCCTGCAGGACAGAGTATTAAATGCTTCTCAGCTGTGACTAGGGTTTTTAATTTAGTGGGACGGGAATCCAGTACCTTTCCACTTTGGAATAGGAAAGAAAGATTCCTGGCCCTAAATTAAATGAGATCTTTTAGGCCTAAAAAGGTAGAATAGAATCTCAACAGCCACACACAGGATTCTCACTGTAGTAGTTGGAGGCTATTTATTAAAAAAAAGTACAACCAAAGCCAATGGGGTTATCACAAACTACAGTGTATATTCTTACTTGTCTGTTTTCTTATGTGACAGTAACACAATACCTCAAACAAGCGAGCATATTATGGACAGGATTTCTTAGGGGAAAGCTTTTTGCAAACTAAAATGGACATTTCTTGTTGAGATGAGAATGTTTTGTGTGACTTTGCCTCATGCAGCATCCAGCCTTCATGCTTCCCTGTTGACAGCAAGGGTGTTCCTGTCCCTCTTCATTAAAGAGCACCTAAAAGCTTGAGCTTTCTGTGTGCTGCCTCACTTAAATAGTCAGCTGGCACCTCCACAACAAAGCCCAGCTGGAAGAGATTTTTTATCTTGACCTTTTTTAATTGATGTCTGAACTCCCTGGTAAATGAGACCTCTGAGCACTGTGAGTTTTCCACTTTTGGCTATATCCTTAAGTACATTTGATTTAAATTTACTTAGACTATAAACTATTTTTTCTAGAATTTGGATATCTTTATATTTCCAGGATTTCTCCAGGCTGAAATAGGCATCATTTTCTTCTGGGTATTGGCTACAGCTAACTGTGCCCTGCAGTACTTTCAGCCCTAACGGGTTGCATAAATCTAGCCTTGGAAGGTCCACTCACAGCAGCTGGCTGTGAGTACTGTAGATTTATTTGGAGAGTCAGGTACCAATGAAGGAGAAACTTTTTCTTCTGAAGCATTTTCAGGGGTTATAAAACTTCTGCCTGTGTGGAAGAAGAATGGAAACATTTTCTGTGGTTTTCCCCTAAGGGTAGGCAACGAAGATGCAATAATAATCAGAAGTTTATTCAGACCTCTTGCTGGGAGGTGATTCCTATCCTCTCACTAAAGGTCTGTGACTGATGTGCACAGTGCTGGTTTTCAGCATTACCAGTTGTTATTTTGGAATGTCATGATGAAATGAATTGCCATTTTGCACCATTTACAAGACAGGTGTTTGCCCAGCCTGACTCCAAAGTAAAACTAGAAATAAGATCAGCAGTTATCCTAGTAAAAAAGCTGAAGAGGAGGACAGGCTACCATTTAAATGACTCTTGTGACTCACCACCAAGCATTTGTTGCTAGTGTCACTAGACACTTCCCATCAACAGACTGCCTCTATATTCCTGTGTTAGCCTCCTGCACTCAGGAAGGTTTATTCTTTTCCATCTCCCAGCAAAGCTTTTGCTTTGGTGTTCAGCATCCTTCTTTCAGACTTTCCCAGCTTTTCCAGCAGTTGGTTTGACTGCACTCTCTTCTTTGCCCTGGCATGCACGAGAAGCACTTGCTACTGCACCAGCTGAAAGGAATTTTAAGTCATTCCCTGCTGTTTTCTGCTGTGTTGCTGTTTCTGAACTGAACGCAAACCTGATTATATGGAAACTTGAACCTAATCTCAGACATTGGCGATGTTTGCTGGGCTGACGAATTGGACTTGGGCATTAAACATGTATTAGGATCATGGCTTGAATGAGAAGCAACAATGTTACCAAACTAAAAAGATCTCGGTCCCTTGCAAACATAATATAAACCTGATAGACATCATGAAAATCAAAGTTAGCATATGGAATTTTTTTAACCGCGTATTTGTTGTAGTGAGTTTGCATAAAATTTCAGTCTATTTCTCAAAATAGCAAAGGAAATTATTTTTTTTTAATTTCTTTATGTAGTTACTTTTGATGCTATTGAGCAAGTATTTTATAAAATTTTTCCATATCCAAGTTTTAAAAATTTAAAGAGGATACATCTAAAGATCAAGAGCTCGGGAGAAACCAGTAAGCTTCCAGTACTTAGGTATAACATTCTTCACAGAAAGGGTGATGAGATATTGGAATGGGCTGCCCAGGGAGGTGGTGGAGTCACCATCCCTGAGGTGTTAAGGGAAGACTGGATGTGGTGCCATGGTCTAGTTGTCGAGGTGGTACTAGGTCATAGGTTGGACTTGAAGATCTCAGAGGTCTTTCCCAACATAATTGATTCTGTGATTCTGTTAATCTCAACCACTGGAAGCATAACACTCACTAAATCAGTAAACCCTATCTCCATTATCACATAGCAACTATGTAAAGCGGAACAGCAATAAAAGGTGTTTCACAGCCTAAAAGTATGTGATATAACTCTGATACTGTGTGTTTCAAAGACAAGTGAAAATGTAGACTAAAAGACCAAGAATTTAAATTCAGAATCTGGAAATGTGTAGGAGCTTACTATTAATGATCTTAGAAGCCTTAACAGTAGTGTGGTAATTTTAAATTCTTTTGACAATTAAAAGAATATAGATATCTGCTTTATATAGCATATAATGCTTTAGTTTGGCTTATAAATTGTTGATATTTCATAAGCCTCCATGAGTTTCACTGAAATTTACAAACTGGGCTACTAAATCACAAAAGTGTTGTGAAAAATGTGATTAAAAAAAAATAGGCTAAGCGGTGCTGTGCTTGGACTTATTAAAACCTTCTGTGTCTGAGTGTTTCGGGTCTACCAACTGAACTATGTAGTCTGCTTTGTGAACTCTAGAGGTGTCTTTCCTGCTTTCAAACACAGTGGGATCAGGATCTGAGTCTGTGAGGCTCCTAGGGCTGGACCAATTCTTGCTGCTTGATTATAAGAAAATCGGATCATTTAAATAATGAATAAAAAAGAATAAAAGGTTTAAGGTAACAGAATATTCCCTAATTAGGATTTTACAATGTATGAAAATAAAGGAAATGAAATTGCAAATTTGCTGCCATGTAATCTAGCTGGGGAGGAGGGGAGAGGGAAGGGAGGGCAGGCAGCTCAGTGATCAGAAGGAGCTCAGTGAGTGTGGATGCCCAGGGATAGGGTTTTTAGTTTTGTTTTTATCATGGTGCAGAAGGTGCTACCACAGCTGTGTGAGATAATGACTTCCACTGAATTCCTGGTGGAAACCCTGTTATGAATACAGCTATTTACACAGAAAGTGGTGCATAGCTCTACCACACTGCTCACTCAGTAGAAATACACTTTGGCTTTTCTGTAACAAGATACAGGCAAGCCAGGAAGCTAGTATTTGTTTTGGTTTGTATTTGGGTTTTGTTTGTTTGTTCTGGGGTGGGGTTTTTTGGTTTTGGGGTTTTTTGGTTTGGTTTGGGGTGGTCGTTTGTTTGTTTTGATTTTGGGGTTTTTTTTGTTTGTTTTGATTTGGTTTTTTGGTTGTATTTTTGGTTTTGGTTGGGTGTTTGTTTTGAGAAGAAAAGCATTCTGGTTGCTTTCCTCTGTTTTCATGCTGTGTATCCCTGCCATCTCACATATGATAGTGACTCTGACCCTCAAACCACTCACCGAAGAAATGCTTTTCTAGGCCAGTCTCCCCCTCACTCTGCCACAATCTGTCTGCAGGGGTGAGAAAGCAATTCACTTTCTGTTCCTGTTCTGACTGGTCAGAGCTCTTGACAAGATGTCAGTGCCTTCTGTGATAGCTGTTCTTAGACATTTTTTTGTTATTTGAATACCTTCCTTGGAAAAGAGCCCTGAGCTTGTGGAAGTAATTCCACAGAGACTCTGAGACAGCCTTGAGATTCTAAAACCAATCGGTAAACTGCACTGGCTTTGAAATACAGCCTTTAATCCAGTTACCTCTAGTCAATTCAAGATGTGGTGTCCTTGCATCTCTGCCACTGTTCAGCTCTGTTTTGGGTTTGTTTCAATGCTTTCACAGGACAAATATAGCCTTAGCTGTCTCTGTGACAGTCAATAATAAATGTCCATGAAGTTCAATAGCACGACGGAAAAAGTGTGGTGTATCTACTGCTTTCTTTGAGTTCTTTTAAAAACAAACAAACAATAAATAATAGGAGAAGCTCTTTGCTGAGCAAGCTGCTGAAGAGCTGGAGACGACAGCAATGCATTCTGTGCTATGCACACAAGGAGTTATCAGCCCTGATACCTATTGCCTGTATATTCATCGATAGGTTTTCATCTTCTTCCACCATAGCCTTACCAGAATGAGATAATGAAACCTAGCATTTTGGAGTTTCACCATATTCCAGTGACTCCTGTGGGGTTTATTCCTTTCTGCAGTGCTGGATCACAAGGGAATGAGAAATCTTTGACCAAATTCCTGCTCCACTCATCTAGGTGGCAACTGTCCAAGAGTTGTCATCAGCAGTCTCTCATCCTCATTAGGTGTTTCCTTGCTGTGTGAAGGACTGTTCTACAAGCAGTGGAGCTACACAGTTCAAAATGAATACAGCTAATTATAGTCTGAACTCTTCAGCCATTCTAGAGAAGTCTAGGAAAGGGGTACAGTTGGGAAAAATTGCTGCAAATATATGGGAGTGTTTAAAAGGACAACAGTGGTTTCATGGGCCACTTACTATATCAGAAGCATCTCTTGACACAAAATAAGGGAGAGCCACTCAAAATATCTTAAGCTGAATGAACTATGATATAGAGCCTCTAATTCTTTATGGTGTACAAACATAATGTGTGCTTTGGGATATTCAGTAAATAACATGCTTCCTATATTCTTGAAATGTAGTGAAGTAGGCCTTATGGAGGATATTCCAACAGCCTCAGCTTCTGCTGTTTCTCATCTGAGTTCCACATTGTTGCTTGACTGGACTGAAATGGAAGTAGATGAATTATGGAAAGAGAATATTTTTTATTTTCCTCACCTATTAATAAGACCACATGAAAATCTCCCTCAGGAATTTTTTTTTTCCCCAAACAATCTTTTTCCTGGACATAACTTTATGAAGGTGACTTATTTTAAATTCTCCATCATTTAGGGAGCCGTGGTGTCTGTACTGCCTGTTGGTAATGTCCATTAAGCAGCAGCAGAAAGGCATTTTTTTCCTTGGTTAGACACTCCAATGAGTTCAATTCTGCGGGAAGAAATGTCTTTTACTCTAAATATTTTTTTGTTCCCAGTCTAAATGCATTATGCAAATAATTCACTTCATAAAAAGATAACAAATGTTTGTGTTTTGGTTTGTTTTTTTTTCAAACAGCTCTGAACATGATAGTTCAGGAAGCCAGTGTAATTTTAAAAGCTTAAGAAGAAGCAGCTACAGTATAATAGGATCTGGGTTTTATGCAAATAAAACCATTATGCCCATTACTGGAGCATAACAAAGTAGAGAGACCTCTGCACTTATGGGCAATATGACAAGTGCTTTATTTATGATAACTCTTAGAATTTTCTCCTGGCATTTTCTTGCAGTTCCATGTGGCCTCCAAAAGGCAGAGCTTTATGTTGCTGAAAAGAGCTCTCAACATACTAACCAATTACTTAGTGCAAAACAAATGTTCTTCTCAGATTTTGTTTTGTTGCCTTTTAGCCCTCCAGCAGTTCGATATAGTCTTGATGCTATAAAGGATTGTACTTCAATATATACGGTTAATCAAACTTAAACATGGAAGGTGGGAAAGGTCTTCAAATGTGTGATTAAACAGCTCTTAAGCTTTACAAGTATAGTGTCCAAAGTCAACAAAAACCACCTTGCCACAGGTCAAACTGCAGAGTGCCCCATTTATTCTCCTGCTGCACCAGGCAGTGGAGTATGTGAGTATTCTGAAGATCTACTCAGACACCCCAATGACCTGAACATCTTGATCTTCATGTCTATTTGCCATTTTATCACTCAGGATTTTGCATTCCACAGACAGTGTCCTAAGGCATAGAAAAGCTGACTCCCTAAGCCTGCAGAAGGGGAAATATGACCCTTGGCTCTGGAAAGCAAAGGGAATATTTTGATCATCCTTCCTTCCTAGAAAGTCTGGCTTATAAGTTTTTGTGTTCAGTGACACCATGATTTTGATAATTTGGTTCCTTCCAGTTATATTAAGGAAAACACCAAACACCTTTGGGCTAAGGTATGCCTGAAGCTTATTCTTAAACATATGGTATCCAACGAGATAGTGCTTTCAATGATTACCTTAACAACTAAATCTCTAAACAGTAGTCTTGCCTGCCAGTAAACATGAGCAGTTGCTAGGTTCATTTCTATGGGCAAATTATTACAACTACCCAAATGCAATTAATCTTTGCTCTTTAAACTTGACTGTGTATGATTTGATCTCTCTCCCATACTATGGCTGTACTCTTCTGTCTCAGGCAATGTTGACTTTCAGTGCATTGGCACTGCAGTGACCAGCGAAGAGACTCCTCTGTGCTACTGCTTCTCTTTAAGCTTTGCCATAAAAATTATTATTAATTTGTTTTTTGAAATGAAAAATGCCCATCCACCTCAGTTACTAGAAGCTTATGGCACACAGGGAGGAACCAGTAGCTAAAGATGTCTTGATTCTGTGGTTGTGCTTTTGTTGCTGTATCAAAGGTTATAAAGAATAAAGCCCCTGGATTTCAGGGAAAGCATACCATAAAACCTTCACACTTCTGCTGACAGTATTATTTTCTCTGCTAGAAAATAAAAAGTAAGCAAACTCTTCTCTTTTGTTTTCCACTCTTCCCAAGTCCCACTCACCACAGCCAGTAGCAGCAGAAAAGAGAGAAAATTGTGATGTGTTGTAGCAAAACAGGAACAGATAATATACAGTGTTCCTATATATAGCCAGGTTATTGTGGTGTAGCCTAGGAAAAAGGAGAAAGCTCTGCTTCTGTCAGCCACAGAAGGAATATCAGTTTACATGTTTTTGAACTAATCACAGTGATTTCTCTTGTGAATTGAATTAATCTTGGTTTAGCTCAATCAGTACAAGTAAAAGCTCATTCTCCCCTCCTCTGGTCAGTGCTGGGGTTGCTGTGCTGGTCATTTATGTCTAAGTGGGGCCATTGGCAAGGGAAGGCTAACAAGCTTTTCAGAAATTGAAGGACTATTGGGCCAGTGGTGCTTTAGCACTGAGCGCCTGTTGGGTGCAATTTTCCCATCTGGAATACCCTCATTAGCATCACCCAGCAGTTAAGACTGCAAGGCCTTTTGGTTCGGGTTTTATGTGCAATACAAAAAAATGTGATGACAGCTTCTCAAAGACATTGTGCATCTGCCTGCTGGCCTGTCTCCTCCTTATTCACCAGTGGGAGGATTTAACAGCAATACCTTCCTAAACTGCTTTAAAAATACAAATCTCTCATGATTTTATTTATTTATGCTGACCTAAGTGCAGGGCAACTGTAGAAATTTATGGGCAAAGCACTTCAAGGGACACTGTCAGCAAACTACCCTCCTTTATGTGTGAGGTAGGATACCCACTAACCAACGGGCCTCATTAAGTAGTCTTCATGCAGGTATGTGAATGCCACTAAATAGCCCTTGTGAGCTCAATATAGTTTCCCTCAGTGAAAAATGCTGTAAGCAGAAGTACTTAGAGATACCCTTACTCCTGCACTAAGCAGAAATCCAGATATTGTGTGCAATTAGAGAAGATAGTGAGGTTAGTGGAATGTGCAGATTATGCTGGCAAGTGCTAGGATATATAAGGTGGATTCTGGTATTCCACGTGACCTGGTAAGGCACAACAAACGTGTTTAGCTTCATAGAACAGCTTAAGAAAAAGAATAACTATTTATAATCAAATGTATAAAAATTTATTTCTGGAACTATCAGCTTTTGATACAAACTCAAAAGCAGTCAAGGCATTTGTACTTAGAAAATCAAACCAGAACACCCAAAGTCTGGTTAATATTTGTTCAAAGGTGTTTCTCACATGTTTCAGTAACTCAGTTTAATACTTCATTGACTTGCATCTCAAAAGATTTGTGTCCAAATTTTGGCATTTAAAGAATTTTCCTGCACAATGAGCCATGAGACAGGAAGCTTGTCTTTGAAGTCACCTGTTTACATAGGAGGTGGCATGTGATTGCCACCAAGAGGCTGGTTTACTTTTGTTAATTAGATTGTGATTCTCTAGATTAGATAACTGTGCCATCAATAGCAATGTCAGCTAAAAGCTACGCGTGCTGTAGAGGGAAGGGCCCAGCTGGTTCTCTTACTGAATCATTCCAGAGGCGAGGTTAGGTCCTGCTGCCAGCCAACTTCAGCTCTGGGCTGTACCTAAAAAAGCATTTCACTACTGCTGCATTTCTAGTCATAGCACTAGATTTCAAAGGAATGATCTCGGCACTTTTATGGAAATAAATCCAAAGAATGGTGAAGAGTCTTAAAGGACCAACTGATGAAGTCAGCATCTGGTCCACTTTGATTCCAAAGGTTTGTTTTTAGAGACTCATGAGTGGTACTTGTTTTGTAATTTATGAACATTAGTAGCTTCTTTGGAGATCATGTTGCTTTGGTTTCTTTAAAACATCATCCAACCAGTATAATGAACATGCACTGGGGGAAAAGGTATGGCAAAATTGCCATGGAGTATCAACAGGAATTATTTCCTTAGAAACACTGTAACAAAGAACTCCATAATGTATGAGGGGAATGTTTTTGGCTGTTAAGAGATGAATTAAAGTGCGGATAGAAAAAAGTATGGCAGACAGATGCCTGGTAGTAAGCAGAGTTTAAGAAGAGAATGGAATTACAGAACTGATAGACTCATTTGTATGGTAAAGCACTGTAGGCTTTAAGACTCTGTGGATTTAGTTTTTTAAATTAACATACGCAGACCCAGAATAGACTAGTTAGCTCCAACAGGGGTCCCATGAAGTCATATAACCTGCTAATTTCAGCCTGGATCTCCGTGGGAATTCAGTGTATCCAATGCAATGGTGGGATGGGAATAACCTGCCAACAGAGATGCTTTTTCCTAAGGCCACGGAGGATGAAGGGCTTGACTCCTTGCAGGATTCACTTCTGACTCTTGTTAACACAAATGTGCAGTTGCATGCTGGAGCACTGCAGAGGAGGGAAGAGGTTAAGGATTCAAAAGTTTTACATTTGGGAGGGAAAAGTAATTAAATATTGTAAACTGGATAGTTTTAGCCCAGAATTTCCAAGACTGAACAGTAAAAGAAAGGTTTATTTCTCTTTATTTTTTAATTTGTCTCTTATGCACCAACAAACTGTTGCAAATATACAAAGACAACCTGTCTTCCTACTTGTTTTGAAAATACGGTACTTGAACCATAACAATTTTTTCCCTAAGAAAAATCTAATTTAATACTGACCATTATACCTCTTCACAAAGAAAAATGCCTTTACATATATATATATATATATAGTAAAGGGAGTAATGACAAAACTATGTCTGTATTAATGGAACTTTTCCAAACTATAACAAAATAATAAATTAAATTTAAAATAGCCTCTTGGCATTATTTTTTGCTGAGAGATTATACACTTTATTCGGACCTGAGACACTGTGCCTTGGTATCTTGCTGAACGTGCTAGTGCTGTTCTCTAAGACCAAAGGATCCACTTTGAAAAATTTGAATTATTTCTATAACTTTCAATATATGTAGCTGGTAGTGAGTGACTTACATTCCTACTCTGCTTCCTAACACAAAATCTGGTAGAAATTCTGTATACTTTCAGCTCCCAAGTAATTCCTCTTATGAGAGGATTTTAGTTGCATTGTAGACTTTGTGTGTGCATGTTGACCACTCCTGTTAGACCCATTCCTCATCTTAAATTTCCAGCTTATTTTAAATGAACATGGTTTAACTATTTTCCTTAAATAAGATAGGGTGAAATATGTTTTGCTGAATAGTTTCTTACAACAGTTTAATTGAGAATCCCCAGTGTTTTGAAACAGAGACTAAAAATTTGGCAGGAGGCTAATTTACTATCGTGGCTCTGCCTGCACCTGGCCTGATGCCAAGGATGAAAAACATCATCTTCCACATATTCAGCAGAGGCTTGTCAGAATTTACCTCAGAAACATCTGAGGATGTTTCCTTTTATGGGGGCTGCTGGGGTTCTTTGAAAGTCCCTGTCAGTGCTGGTCCTGCCAGCCAGGGCTGTTCCTGGTCAGGACACTGGAACAGAGGGGCAGCTGAGTGGCAGTGATGATAATTGTGCCTTCTGCAGCTGTATGGCAGGCGGGATGTGTGGGATGAGAGAGCCCATCTGGACACAGGAAGAGCACAAATCTGGTGCACTTAAGCTGGCAATGGGCAGCAGCAGAGAGAAGCCAGGACAGCTACAAGTTTAAAAGAAAGCAACACTTCTTCTCTGTCTTCATCTTTAGTTTTGCTTCAGATAAAGAATACGCTCATCTCCTTGCAATAGATTGCCCTCATATGCTCTTGATGCAAAAACATCCTCTAGGAGCTGAGCAATGTGTATATGACACAGCCTCATCTGATCAAATTGGTCTTTTTCCACTTAAATAACCAAAGAAACCCTAAGTAAATTAAACCCTTTTGGGTTTATGTGAGGCCATTTTTACTTTTATGATTGTCTAGTAAGCTTTTCATGGCAATGTAGTGGTTTCATTGCAACTGCATCATTTTGCTCTGAGCTGACATTTTACTCATAAAATCATACTTCCATAAACTGACGATGGAAGGAGGCTTTTGTTTTTATTTTGGTATATGAGAAAGGGAAGGTGAAAAAGTTGCAATAAAATAGCCAGTAGTTTTATGTTGTTTGCCTACAGTAGTATAACAACAATACAAACCTGATGACATAGCAATAAGTTTTCTTGAAAAATTACTTTGTACACTCTCGCCTTCAAAAGATGTAATGTTATGCCTGGAATTAGCAGTTTCTTGAAATGGCAGTGCATGTTTATAATAAACAGGCATTAATCCTGCAGAATGATTTTTTGGGGTGTTCATTATTACAACGATTTCTGGGAGAAATTGTCAAACTCACTGGCCTGCTGTAGCCATAGTTGTGAGGGTATCTTGTGAGTAATGCCCACATCACCCAGCATTGCTTCAGTTACTTTCTCAGTTTCTCCTAGAGTAGAGACGTATGCATATACGTTTCTAAGTTCACAGATGATTTGAAAAATTTCTGTTACCATCCAGTTCAGACAAGACAATTCCTCTGTCCTGGTGGCTTTTTCTGCAGCATCCATTTCATGCTAGTTCTGTGTGACTTGAACTGAGCAGTGCCTTCCATCCTGTAGTTATATTCCATCTATTAAATCAGCACTAGTACTTTCACCCTTAGAGCCCCTAGAACAAATGTCTCTGGAGGAGATTTTGAAGGGATGGATGAGCTGTTCTAACTGGGTCTCCTCCTCCTCTTTAATTTTTTTTTTTGCTGGTTTTCTACCTTCCCTGCCTTACTTGCCCAGCTATCATTGCCATAGCTGATAATCTGTTCAGTAGCACACAAAAGAAATTGCCTTAGTCTTGACTCCTTGATGACAGCTATACAAAGGGACAAAACACCATTGGAATATAAATGAGATTCTGTTAAAACTGAGATATTTAAATGAAAACATACATGTATTGTAGACTACTCAGCTTTTGTGAAGGCATGAAGGCAAACAGGTTGGATCTGTGGGCTGTGACCACGTTGTTTGCCTTAACAGGACAATCCTTGGTCTAATGCTGTCAGCACTCCCCACTGTGTGATCCTGCAGACTTTCTTTGATTTCTCTGCAGACACGTATGGAGGATAGCACCAGGAATAGATACCTGTGTGAGACTCCACAATGTGATCTGTATCTGCTGTGGCTCAAGGTGGAAGAGATAAGACAAATGCATTTTCCATCAGAGAGTCATCCTAGACTTTTAGCATCTCTTCTGCCCTAGACAGGGGTGAGTTGAGCACAGAAAATAGGGAATGAGATTCCCCAAAGCAGCAAACGCTGAGGTTTTTTCTGTGTCTTTGCTCTGTTACAATGCAGTGTAACTCATTTTGCCTTTCATAAAACACAGCTTGGGATTTTGAAGGTGATTTTATTTCCATCACATGCATGAGCTCTGCTCATTTCCTTTGCTGGCTAAAAAGGTGTCTTACTATTAAAAAAAAAAACCAAAAAAAAACCCAAAAAAACCCAAAAAATCTCCAAACCCCAGAGGCTAGAGCTGCAAACGATGCATGAACTGACACAGCTTCACATTCTGCTGGGGTTTTGTTTGTGATGCAGTACTCAGTTCATATAGAGCTCAATTTAAAACACATTAAAGTCAGAAGAAACAGGCAAAACTGTCAACTGTGATTTTTTTTGTCTTCCTTAGTTAGTTATACTGATGTCCACAAAACTCAAAAGCTGTGTAATGATGCAATTTGAGAAGAAAATAATTAATCACAAAAATAATTCTTGCCACCAGAAAAACAGTGTTTTTAAAATAAAACCTTCACAGAGCCATTTTGTCAAAATACAGGTTTCATGAAGTTTACATCTTTTACAATCTTAATTTAAGGTTGAGGGTTTGTGTCTGAAAAGCACGTCAGATTAAGGGCTTTTGGGGAAAGAAACATGATTGACATTAATATATGTGATCCCATCTGATTACAGATGTAAAATATGCTTTCAAGCCTACTCCACAGTATATTCAAGGGATGTTTTTTTAGTGTGTTGTTCTGTCCCAGTAAATACCTTTTAAAGTGTCTTCAGGAGAGCTTTTAGAATTTTCTGTGTCCACAACCATGATAATTTAATTAATGTTAAGAATATTCTCTGTGAGGTGTGTGCATTAGCACTGAACTCATACTAAGCGGCAGCCAAAACTATATACTGTCTGCTGACAAAATTATTTTTAAGGTCAGATCCTGTTAACCCTACAGGGAAGATCATTGTCCTCGAAAAATTTTGAGAAGCTACAGGAAATTATATGCTCTGAATTAATTCCAAAGTCAGATTCTGTCCAAAATCTCACTTGCTTTTTTTTTTTCACAGCTCTGGGGTTTCTGTGCACAAACATAAATGTTCAGGTTGTGATGATTCAAGGTTGTATTGAGACTATGATTTGACATGCAGCTACTCTGAACTACAACAACATTTCCAGAGACCAGACCTGTGGGAGAAGCAATGCTGATCCCAGAGTGAAATTCTGATCCTATGTAAGCCTCCATGTGCAAGTTTCCTATAATCCTTGCATTCCTCTAAACCAGTTTTAATTCTAAAACTGCTTGTCTTATGCAGTGTGAAATTGTATTGCTGAAATCAAATGACTTGGCTCCTGATAAATAAAATGAATAGTTTAGTAGACAGCATGCACCACTGATGCCACCTATGTTTCCAGATAAGCTTTTCAAGCTCTGAATACAACCTCTTTTAGGAGTCTGATTTCAATTAAAAATATTCCTAGTTTTGGTATGATTGGAATGTCTGTGAGACTTTGGCATGGCTGTAGAGGCTTGATAAGCAAAACACTCACAATTTAATAAGTGCAGTAGCTGGATTTACTCAGGTTCTGCTTTAGCCTAGGGATAAAAATAGCCTGCAAACATGGTGAAGAGTGAAAGAGTTAACTTGGGAGTAATGGAAAATGAAGTAGGTAGCTGGCAGTAGCTTGGTGGTAGGTACATCTGAAGCTAGAAAATTAAGGTTCCAGCTGAATAGTCAAGTTACCTATAGCTAAATAGTATTCGACCACTGCACCAAAAACTTCACATATTGAAACTCTTTACTGTCACTGAAGTTGCAGAGGAATTGCAGCTGTGAGGAAGTGAAGACACCATTAATTTGTAATTAATAAAATCTTCGAGATAGAAGAATTTCCAATTACTACTTGGATGATGTTTTATTGGTGAACAGATAAGAGGTTTCCAACCTTTTTGTGGATCTTAAAATGTAGAAATAGTATTTTGCTCCAAGAAAACTAATAATTTTGAGCTTTCAATCTTTGATGTCATATAAGAAGCTTTATAAGGAAATGTGTTGCAGCCTATTTTGAATAATAATATCAATGTTCTGTGTGAGCAAATACTGGTAATTGTAGAAAGCATTTGCACTTCAACCACTAATACAAATGTGTGTTTATTCTGCTGACTACCATTAGTGCTGAGTTGTCCCTACAGAATTGATCTTCAATTATTTTAATAGTTTGATTAAGCTTGAACTTTATTGGTTTAATTTTTGCTTCCCCGGGATCCTCAATGTTAATCTGGAATGAACTCTCTTTAAAGGATGGTCAATAGCAGAATTTCATTGCTAGAGAGGCTCTCTAGCTACAGCCAGAAGTGTCTTGTGTTTGTGAACTCTATTCTCCCTTCAGGAACATTCATTAGTTTAATTCATTTAAGTTTAATATCTCACTGACCCTGCAAATTTCTATATTACATCTGTGTCTGCACCATTTGTATTTCTATGATGTTTTTTGCATTCAAAACTGTTTCATGCAGTTTTGCAGAGCAGTCTGTGTGTTGACTGAGAATTCAGTTATGACATCTCTATGCTGCTGTACAGGCATAGCTCTAGAAATCAGTAGTTGTTCTATTCCATCATCTGCTGATTGTGTTAGGTAACCTTGTTAAGCTTAAAGAAAGATGAGAGTTCCCTGGGAGTGAATTAATGTTAACTTGTATTCTTTTCCAGTTGTCTGTGGTGTTGGGCATGCTCTGGGTGCTGCACAGACACAGATATTTATACAAAAACTAAAGTGCTCTTAGCTGCAAACAAGCTGGATTTTCTCCATGCAGCGCTGTCAAGATGTATCAAACCTGTTCTGGAGGAACATTTCATTCGTAGTTTTAGTGATCTGCAATTGCTACAGTCCTGATCCTTTGCCCTATTTGTTGTATTTGCATGCTGGCACTTCATTCTCACTGTTTCTCAGATTCAGACCTTGGAAAAAGTTCTCCAACTATTTCTCAGCTTAAATGCACTGTCACACCTGTACTTCCTATCCCCTCCCCTGCCATTGTTATTTCTCTGTATCATCTTTGTTTCATCTGTGTCTGCTTTCTGCCTGTGTTTACATGGCACCATGCTCCGTGCATGACCTTCCACTTAATGCAAACCACAGTGTTGTTTAAGCAACTTACAAAACCCTTCTTAATCCAGTAAGTACTCAGTCTATAATGGCAATATCCCACACCACTTTTTTTATTCTTTTATGTTTGTACTTAAGATGTGCAGTGACACCACAGGTGCTGCTCTCAGTACCTATTGCCTATAGGAAAAACGTTGTGAGTACTTTCGATGCTATAGCAAATAACCTGGGTCTCTTTGCTGAAATTGTCAAAGATGTAGATCTTTTAACATCAGTATCTTTCCAGTGGGAATTGGATTTAGATAGTCCATACAGCTGTTTCTCTATTTCCTCTAAGCTACAAGGGGACACAAAGACTCTTACAATCTCTTAGATCCATATTTTAGCACCATGAAATTCTTTAGCGGAGGTGACCTCCTGGGAGGCAAGCAATAGACAATTAATTCGTGACCCTAAGTGGTAGTGTGTCTGGGAGAACTAAAGACTAATTGAGCTAAGCCTTCACTTGACTGTTTATTTTCATAACCTAATTGTTCATTTCACAATGACTGTAGGCAATGTGATTAATATAATTGTGAGAGCAATCAAGCTGAAAGAAGATGGTAATGGACTACATGAGGGTATTCTTGTTCTCAATCGTCTTATTTTGCTGCAGTTTTGTAAAGCTCTTCAGCTGAGCAATGGAATGCCCTGAAATTGCTTTAGTAGCCAGCAGGTATATCAAGCTCGATCTATTGACAGGCATAGTGCCATTGCTGGTAGTGTTTATAGCAATAACATTCTAAACAGATTTTTCTATTTTCCTTGTCCTTTGGTTCTTACCTCTGTATCATCCTATATCATATTCAGACACAAACAAGGTATAAATGCTCACTTGCCATTTGCAGGTCAGGTCTCATTCTTTGGACAGAGACTCCTTCCCAGGAGACACTTTATCTCTTGCTTATTATTTTAGCTCTGTCATGTATCAACCACACCATTCAAGTTCCATTACTGCTCCATTTTCCCCTTTCAGAAGGAATAAAAGCCCTTTGTCGTTGGCCTTATTTCCCCTATTGCTTTAAAGAAATGTGCTGCTTTTCTGTATATGAACAAGGTGAGGCTGATTGAATGAGAAATTCTTTCATGTCGTTGCCTGCATTAGACTTTTAAATCGCAGGGCAGAATTAAACTAGATGCGCACTGATGCTTTTATAAGATATTTAAAAGTCCAGTTCTGCTGGCAGCTGGCCTAGATAGTCACAGTATTAGATTTCTTCAGCAAACTGGAAAAGCATGACCTTGACATCTTTGCTTCTGTTAGCTTGAAATAAAGGTGCTACTAGTCACTTGCAAGTGGAAGAAATACATTATAAAGCCACAAGGGATTAACACAGAGTGAATTTTGGAACCTATATGTGCTTGTTTTGGAGCCGGTAGATTTAAAAATCTCAAGAGTAAAAAGCATTTTCTTTAGTTCAGTTTCCTATTTATGAACAGTCTATGCTGAGAAATTCTTCTTACAATCAGCTGAAAGATGCCCACACTTTTATTTTTTAATTATTTTCTTCCTAAAAATAACCCATATGCTGCATAAGTATACTTCATACGTGCTATTCAAAGTCAAAATAAGTGCACAGCAGTAAAGCCAGGCTCACTCACATTAAGATAAATAGCCCACATGCAGAAGAAGGAAGCTGCATCATTATAATTTCATTTATGCTTAGATAGCGACTGCAGAGTCTGACTGTCAAATCAGCACAAGCCAATATGTAGATATGCCTTGGTCAAGATAAAGAAATCCATGTCTCTGAAGCCATTCCTTCCTTCTAAAGCCTTTTTACTGAAACGGTAAGTTCCTCCTGGCACAATGGATAAATGTGGCCCCACACTTGGTCTTCTAAAAACTGCCTGAAGTAGAGCCCCAGTGGATGTGTATGTTCTTTGTATTTCAGTTATTTTCCCAGGTGTACTTTTTCTGTGACATTCATGCATGACACCCCAAAGTACTGTCCAAGGAGAAGTTTTCATCATTTTATGTTTTAGGTGAAAAATTTGCTTCAGCTGGGCCTTTAATGCCTATTAATTGCATACAGCATCAGGAAAGGAATGTCAAAGAGGACTAATAATTTTAGGGCAACCAATAAATTAATTTCTGTTGTTTTTTCCTCAAAAACAGTTCATATGAGAGTGATCCAAGTTCTTCACCCTTTACTCATGAAACTGTAGTAAAGTCCAGTATTGCAAAACAACCTGTCATGAAGCAGAAGCAGAGGATGTTAGTACAGATTACTCGGATTAAAAGTTGTCAGTACTGGTACCTCTGGCATAATTCTTACAGTGGGGTCAGAAACAAGAGTGTCATGTCAAAGGGAGGTCCCACTGAAGAATGTGAAATTTCAGTGATCTGAACCCCATCACTGCAGGGTCTAGAGAGGAAAAGCAATTCATCCTATTACATAAAGGAAAGGCTGATTCTTTGCCTACATATTTGAATGTTTTTAGGGAAGTTGACATAGGCAGGACATAGCCAAAGAAAATAATGACTGTGAGAAGACACAGAATTGTTTTGAACCACAAAAATACTTAATATATTTAGTACCAACAACAAGAAAAATACTGGCAAATACTGGCTGCTCATTAACATAGGAAAGGTGATTGGATTTTGAATGTAAAGGAGCATGGTGCCTGCCCAAAGAGCAGAAAACCAAAGCAAGAAAAATGGATTTTCCAATTTCTTAATTTTTTTCTTTTAATTTAATCTTTAAACAAAAAAGCTTCCTTGTAGGTAAGAACTTAATGAGAATGTGCTAGACATGAGGAAACTAACCAAATGCAAATTTGTCTGCCTTACATTGCTTTGGAAGCTTCTTCCATGGTATCTCCATCATATCTTAAAATGCAGTCTAGTTCCTTCCCTACGTCTGCATCTGGGTAGTGGATTAAATGTTTCACAGCTGAATGGAAGAAGTTATTAGGTCCATGCTGTGTTTCTGTTACTCTGCATGTGCCACCAGGTTGGTTGTAATTAGTGGCCCTTGTACTCCAATTATCACTAAGGAAATGCTCACCTCTGCTATGGACTACACAGGTGTACATGTGCATTTTGTCAGACAAGAGAGACCGACCTGCTCCTGTGGCAACTCTCAAATAGCTCATCTCTGTTATCTCTGACTTCTGCATAGACTGGGGCTTTAGTTTTAGGTATAATACAGACAGGCAGAAACAAAAGGTTCTTTTCCATGAAGTGCCAACCCTGGAAACACCACAGTGCTAGAGAAACACTGAGTAAATGGGGGTTGTCCTGACTTGCCTTAACAATATGATTCTTCTTGCCTGAATAGCAGTTTGCTGGTTAAGGAATATCTATTTGTTTAATCAGGGAATGCAGTTGCCAACACCCATCTAGAAAGAGCATTTTGTTTCAGTACTCAGCATCTATTCATAATAAGATTCCTAAGAAGCTTTTGAAATATATGCAGGGATGGTGCTAATCTTTTTTCCTACTGTTTTATGCTTATAGGAAACAATTCTGATAAAAATGTTATACAAAGTAATTTTAAGATAAAGAAAAATCCCATGCTATTTACTTCCTTTGTGATATTTATGCCACCTGCTCTACAGATAAGTCTTTTGCCTTCACATCTGATGAAGTAAACCGCTGTTTTTCTTTATCTGGTTCCCCTATCAAATGAAGATCTGGCTCTTTCCCCTCTTCCTTCACCTTTTAGACTACCTCTGGCTAAAAGTGTAGAAGCAGCAGGAATATTGCCTTAATTGAAAAAGTGTTATTTTCCACTATTTCCATGTGAAATCATTTCATAGGAGACTGAGAAAGAATTTATGCAAAATGGATTTCCTCACCTGGAAGCCCCTGGAAATAACACAAGTGTTGTTTTAGTAAGTTTAAACTTTTTCACAGAAGGACAAATCCAAGGTCCTTTGGTGTTACCAAAAAGAGCCCCAGCAATTATAACAGAATTTTAGTTATGGCCTAACAAAATGAGGCCCTTGAGTACAGGATAAAACAAACTAATAACTGCTTACAGATTATGATATAAATGATGACTGAGTCATCAGTGTCTGGAAGCATAGTTTAGTGTGTTTCTCCTACACATGGTAGCTGTTTTATGACACCCAGAGCCACCACAAAAGCTCTTTAGTAGGTCCGAATCACAAGTAAAAATGTACCTTTCCTCCTTGCCCAGGAATAATCATGAGAGTCTGTTCATAAATTAATGTATTGGTAATATGTATAATTACATCAGACACAATTTGTAGCTTCCTTAGGCTGATATTTGGATGCATTGGTGTATTTTGTACCTGCACAGTCTTTCTATTCTTACTGGAAGTTAACCTTCATCCCCTTTAAAATGTAGAATGTTTGACCAAGCACTTACGGGTGGACAGGAAACTGAACAGTAGCTCCAGGCTCAAAGGCCTCAGTGTAACAGTCTGACCTGCCAGCCCTTCGGTTCACAGTGGCTATGGAGATGCTGTGATGGACACATGCCATTTTCTTTCTGAGCCCAATGTATGTTACAGCTGCCTCCCAGAGTAGTGTAGCTTTATGAAAATGGTACCATGTTTTGTCTGTCCTTTGGAGGATTTGTTGAGCCCCCTTGGGTTCACTGCGTTTTAAGGCAAGAGGCAACCCAGCCTCAACATGGATCTTTTTCTTCCCTGCTCAAGCAATGAGGTGTGCCAGCCATGTGTCTTCAAGTGTTTGTCATTATGTCCAGCATGTGCTTTTCTGCTGCATGTCATTAAATGAAAGAAAACCTTAGGATTGGAGCTGACCAAATTATCACTGTGAGTTTTGATTTCTCAGGCTCTCTTCAGATTTCAGATGAGGAAATGAAATGGTGAAAAATTACAATGAAAAAGTTGTCAGAACATCACATACCTGCCATGATATTTTGGAACATTTTATTTATTAAAATGTACTCAATACAGATGATTTTTTTGCCTCAATATTTATTGCTTCATCTGTCATGGAATAGGAATAGTGTATGCTTTGATAAATGGGTAGGGAAAGTGCTTGGTGTGATTTCTCTGATGATTGTTAAATACAAATGTGCTTTGTTGAAATGCTCCAATGTAATTTGCACTGATATGTTCCAGAGAATTAAAGCATCCTACATTGTGTTTAGGAGCAGCACTTTTGAGACTAACTGTCCTAATTCCTCAAATATGGAATTTGAGGAATTGGAAGAACATCACCAGCACAAAAGTATTACAAAGTTTTGGTGCTTGGTAATACTGAGAAATGCTGCGTTTGGGAAATTCTGTCTGCAATTTATTTATGTCAATGTTGGAGAACCATGCAGGGAAGAGAATTTCTCTGGCTGTTTTCCTGTCCTAATCATAGGGTAAGGCTCCAGGGGGAGTCAAAAATGCAGTGATAACATTGTGATGTATTACAAGTAGAGCAATCAAAGTTGCAGTGCTTAGTGCAGCCCATGAAATGCAAGAGCTGGAGGCCACGTCAAATAAACTCCCACCAGTGAGTCTCTTCTGCCTTACGTGATACTATTGATCCAGGAACTCCTCCAAATGCACAGGAGAACCACAGTTCTGCTAAAAGTAATCTTTTGTACTTGGAATGATTTGGGGCAATAATTTTGTTCTTCGATGACTATAATGATTTTATAATAATTTGAAGCTTTCCATCACTCTTGGAAGTCTTGGGATCAGAATAAACCAGGGTTTATTATAGTGAAATTCCTACTTAGCTTTAAACAAATATATTTCAATTTGCTTTGAGGCTTATCCACTGCATTACTGAACATAGAAAGCAGAAACACATAACACTGCCTTCTTGGAAAAGAAGAAAAAGATATCTTATCCAGACAACATGCAGTTGACTACTGTACATGAAAACAATTCAGATGTCAACTGATCTGAATAAGAGATGTAAGGAAATTAATTTAGAGTACCTGTAGATCTTTTTAGTTAGGAAAGGCATGATTACTTCCATGGGAACTATTTTCATATCACCTTGTGCTGAACTTAATTATGACACTAAAACCCTCAGGACAAAAATGAACCCAAAACACCATTTGTGTATTCATCAGTTGGTGCAGATACCACAGTTTATAGTGTCTGGTATTGGGAAGGTGTGTGTAGAAAGAACATGAAAGCAGAATAACTGACAGATAAAGGTGTCAAAAGCAATAGGCAGAAAAGTCGCTACCATTTCATCCTAATTCCAACATGCCTTTGTGGAAACATCTGTAGAAAGCAAGTGAACTGAAGCAGCTGTGTTACGGATGTGAGGTCTGGAAGGCAGCCATTAGCTCTGTGAAAAGTGATTATGCTCGAGTGCCATGTCCTTTGTTAGGCCAGTTCCCAGCAGGTTGTCAGGATCATATTAACTGATTCTAGTGCTTACGTCCATTAACCAGCAATTGCCAGTGCATGAGGAGACCGAGCTGCTCTGGGGGCTTTGCTCTATTGCTCGTTAGGGGCCAAGGAGCTGCAGCTGAGCTGGAGTCAGCTCAGCTTTCCTGTCCTGTGGCGCCTTAAGCTTCACTCCTCTTCTTGCTGTTCAGCTGGGACCTGGTGTGGAGGAAATTGCTGCTTTGGGGAAGTTTATCCTGTGCTCAGCAATTCTTTTGTCCTTTCTCTTCTACTCTCCCCCAAAAGTGGAGGTAAAGGCTGGTTGTTCTGGCTCTGCCTGTGGCTTGGTACCTTAGGCAGCTGTACTTTTTGTTCAGGCTTATGTGTTGCCTTGGGCTAAGCAACCACAAGGGGAGGTGAATTGCATAGATGTGTGGGTAGGTACAAGATGTAAAACTTATTCAAAAAGACAAAAAAATGTTTAAAAATGTATTTTGACCAGGAGCAGCAACCCACCAGCGGGAAAAAACAATGCATAAAAGCTTTAGTAAAGAACCTGAAAGCCAGACCTTTGGCCAGTATGAAATATGTTGGTGCATTGAAGTCTGATCGGCCCCAGCTGATAGAGAAGCCTGCAAAAAAGGTCTGAGGCAATGGGGGAAGATAATATCTCATACACACAATGCTATGTGCCATGTAATTGTAAAATCAAACCGCACTTTACCTTTTTTTTTCCTCTCTATTGATTTGGAAATTGCTGGCCATTTTTACATGTTTTAAGTAGCAATCCTAGAGGTAAAGGTAAGGGGCAATGAATGAAGTATATGTGCATATATATACTCAGTATTAGACTCCCAATGCATCAAAGCAGAGATTTCAGAAAATGCTTTGTACAACATTAGCTTCAGTTATTTCAACTGTAACTTAAACAGCATGTAAGAACTTCTTTTAAGGCTAGGCAGTACTGCTGATACTGAGAATTTTCTTCAATCGAGTCATTCACACTTCTAGTCAATAGAGTATTTTTAATTTAAAGAATTATCACATGTAGGCAACTCGCAGGATATTGCCGTAGTTAAATATATGAAAACTATAATTTAGATTTTAAAACTGGATGAGAGAGGCTCTGAACTAAATCCATTATCCACTTCCAGAGATATTTGAATTTAGCAGTTTTGTTACAAGCCTTGGTGTTGAGTTTGCTAATATTGTAACATAGCCTTTAATATTTTCACTTACTTTAGACTGGACAGCAGATATTTATGTAAAGCACTAAGGTAAGGGCAAGTGCTGCAGTTTTTGAAATATAACTACTATCCTGGTCTACTTAATCTTGTGCCATCTGCCAAGAAATGAATATACAGGAAGGTACATTTTAATTTTTCATTAGAATCTGACATTTTAAAATGCTTCTGCTACTCAGTGAAGACTGAATTACAAGTTGCATATGCAACCTGTTTGTGAAAGAGCCTGTTTACTATCCAGAATGTTCTAAAATGTGTGAAGTTGCTGTTCCCAACTGTTTGTCTCTAAAGCTATGGACTGAAATTGTTGCAAGCATCTTTGAATTTCAGCAACTATTTAAACATTTATGTAACAGTATTGCAAAATGTATGTATACACAGGCAGCCTTTTTAGCTTGGAGATGTAATTAAAGGGACAGATGAGCACAAGAATTGTTCAAGTACTCATTTATAAGCTTTTAGAGGACTTATTCCAAAAGTAATAAAACAGTACCAGTACTGCATATCCTTAGGCTATGAAAGAAAGGTATCAAAATGTAGTGATGCTGTGCATGATAGTAAGACATTTTTTGCCGTACACTTGAGAAAGCACTGAGCTACACTGAAAGTACTGTGAAATTGGGAACTTCTCTGTGTGCCAAGATTAATCAAAGAGCTGGGCTGTTTGTTTGAGTTACGGGTGTGTACAAGGTAGTCCCTGCACCAGGGGTTCAAAACCAAGCCAGAGTTAGGCTGATGCTTTCTGCATTCATGCAGCATTAGAATAATAAATGATAATGTGGGATTGCAGCTGTAAGAAAAGTTTTTACTGTCCTGTTTTCCTGGTCATTTAATGAAGCATTTGAAGGTCTTGAAGGGTCTAGTGTTATGGGATCTATTTAGTACTATCTATTAACACCTATCATCACTGAATCTATATAGAGATTGCTATTCAAAGTGCTTCCATGTAAAAATTATGACAAAATTTTAGGTCCCTGATATTTCAGACTGCTTGACTTTGAGGCCACATCATGTTTAATGATGTCAGTCATCTTCACGTCAAAAAAATATGTTGGGTGAAACTGATAGGGTTTACACAAACTTCTAATTGTTATCAGGTCTGAAAGTGAGACCTTATATAAAGGAATTAGTGTCATTTAGTATTTGTTTGCTCCCTGTAATGAAAGTGAGAATTGAGATGCTACAATGGATGTTTTATATAATGATGACTTCGAATTTTCGGTCTGTGAGTGTAGTGGTTTTAATATGTGCTGAACTGATGCAAAATTTAAATTGAGCAATGTAAATATTCATTAGCTATGATGAAGTTAAAGCTGTGTTTAAAAAACACTTTTTCTTTCATTACTGAAGGAAAAAATGGGCTGGAGTGCTTCTGCTAGCAGCTCTTGGTGTCATTTGTGTTACATCCCCCAATGTGACAGTGCGTGCGGCATGCACAAGAAGAGTAGCTCTGCTTTCACTGAAGTTACCTAAGAAATTTAGCAGAATGATAAAATTATATATTTCAGCCTTCATCTCTACTGACAGTATAAGTACACTTCAGGCAGATCACCTTAACAATTTAATAATTTCAGTTTGAAATTTCATAGCTGCTTTTTCCAGATAACATAAAAGTATGTTTCTGATGACCTATTGCAAACCCTGCAATTGACAGTTGACTTTTTTTTCATCCAGTTACACATTAAACCCAGTGGACACAAGAAAGGGCTTTAGAGACATGTAAATTCTCAGTTTAAAAGGCTGCAATTCACTGGGCTTCCTCGACATCCATTGGTGAGTAATTACAGTTGGTAATTCCATTACCTCCTGGGCAAAAAAAAATCCTTCTTGTGTAGCTGACTGTTTCTAGCACTACTTTCCAGCCATTGCATCGTGTTAGTCTTTTGTGTCTGCTAGCTCCTAGAGTCAGATAGCTTTTTTACACAAAAAGCAGCTAGAAAAATGTGCAAATTCATCATCCTGTACCTTTTGATAAGGAAAAAAGACAAAACTCTCATGAAAAACATTTTGCAGCTATGATCTATTTTAAGTGGTTCAATTTTTCGATTACTTTGCAGAAGTGTAAATACAGAAAACTACACACAGTAATTCAGTACTGATAATATATCATTTTTAAGTATATTCTGTATTGCAAGTTGCATTGGTGAAAGAATGGACTACATAGGTTTTGCTGCAGTCCTGGCAATCTGGCAAATCCTCTGTGCTGGAGGCTCCTGAGTGCAAAGGAGGGTGAGGTGGGCAAAAGAGATTTTTGCAGACTTTTCAGCCAGCAGATCTGTGTTTTCTCTACTTAAGTGTTTATTGTGCTCCTGTTGAACATTTCTTTTTGAAAGTTTTGTGTCACAAGGCAATACTTATCAGTTAGGTGTTTCTGGCAGGAGCCCCTTCATGCTCAGGATTGCCTCTCTGAGTGAAGAGTTTACAGTACCAACGGAGGAGAACACAATATACTGTGTATAGAATTAGTCATCTATTGCACTTTCGTGTATAATACATTCTAAGAAGCTCTGAATAATGGCATTTGGTTACATGTAGTAGCGCTCCTGAATTTGCCTATTGACCGTAAAGCACAGCAAGGTCGAAGGGTTGTAGATGGTCTTATTTAGAATAGATAGACTCACATTGGAGAACTTCCTGGAGGACTTTCTCACACTATTCTGGTATGAGTTATAAATAGCATGGTAGATCCCCTAACCACAAAAGACATTTTCCTGTCTCTCTGAGTGTCTAGACTTGTAAAGTGGCTACAGGTCTCATCCAACAATGGAACAAAACACATTTGTGCATCCCTGAGAAATACAGTTTTACATGCCACTCTCAAATGTATATGTAAGAAATCCGCTGTATCCCGAAGCTCAAATGAGAAAAGTGGCTATCAGGTGAATCCTTGAAATCCTGGCAGATGGCTGTATCTAGCTTAATATAATTTCATCTTATCAGTGATTTTTGAATTGTCTCAAATGTCATCATCTATGGTAAATTACATACTGCATCTGTTCTGCAGGAGCAAGTGAGATCAGGACTGAAATGCTATTGAGCACACTCCCATCTGCCTAAACCAAGGGGTGCATTTAATGAGGTCTCTTTTCTTCTGCATTTCCATTGTGCCAAATGGAACTCAGCATTGCATGATGGCTGTTTTTTCAGGAGATGATGCAAATTTTAAACAGTTGGACAATAATTAAGATGGTTTGGGGTTTTTTATCAGTGTCTCTTAAAAGAAAAAAGAAACAGAAAGGAAGAAACATACTTTCACAGAAGTTTTTTGGAGTTTCTTTTGTTTTATTTTGTTTCACATTAATTTTCAACATAGAATACTACATGGTATTTCTATTACTTTCTGTTAGAAGAGAATGTCCAGTTGGAAGCCTGGTTCGAATCAGAAAACTGCTGTGTCACCGATTGTGGCTCAGGTTGGGGTGACATTCGTTCTACTCCTCTGAAATATCCTGAGCAGCAGCTGAGTTGGCAAAACCACTGAAGGAAAGAGTATGAAGAGTTACTCAAAGAGCTCACTCACAGCTCAGGATGCCATATGCCAGAGGAATCTGAGCTTGCTCTGCAGGGACATGCTGTCCTTCCGGTCAGCTGAAAGAAATGGAGCTGCAAGGCAATTGCACCTGCCCCTCAGTGTGCTCTAGGAGCACGTTCCAGGCTGACCACTCGTGTTTTAGAAAGACACACATTACTAGTGTTCCTGTGATGCCCTGCTGGGTTATTTGTAATGGAGCACCTATCTCTTCCAGTCTAGTGCATCCCTGCTGCAGGAGGACTGGGAACTGACAGCTCTGTAGCCAGCAGCTGCGAAGCTGCTGAAGCTGGCATTTCCTGAAGCTGGCATTTCTTACCTACACTTCCTCTTGCTCCCTACACGCTGTTGTACATACACCTTCAAAAGTGCTGATTCCTTTTACCCTGGAAATTTGCCATTTATACAGTGATATCAGGAAAGCTTTGATACTCTGAAAAGTGTTTTGGGTGCTGTTTGAAAGGTCATGTGTATCAGTAATTCTACAGCATATGTATTATATAACTGGGGAGTAGGAGAGTCCAAGAATTGTTTTGTTGTTTGGATTTGTTTGGGGTTTGAACTACTACCTTTTAAAAATCCTGAGGATTTTTCCTCCCTTCCTTTTTCTTTTCCATTTCAGATGATACTCTTTGAAAAGGATTGTGCTCTTCTTTCTATTTTATCCTGATAAGAATAGAAGTGCAGGCTGAAACCCTGAATCTTAACCTGAGAAGATTTGGAGAGCTTTTAGAATGTATAAGAGAGCTTATCCCTTCTGCATGCTAAGGCAGAAGAATGCATGCATGCTCTTCAATTTGTATAAAAATAGGATGTGAAATCTGAATGCAGTTATACTTTTTTACATTATTATGTAAATAATTATTAATTAATATTAATAATAATGCTAGAAGTCTAAACTAATATGAAAATGTATTGGGAGGTTATTTTTAATTTAATTATTACGGGTAAATGTAGACTACATTGTGACTTTCATTGTAGTCTGGAACACCTTATTCTCTAAAGCTGTTGTAAGAAACAGAAGTAATTCAAGGCTGCACTTACACCATTTCCTGCCACTGATGTTGTGTCGGTTGGATCTTGGAAACACGAGATATTTCATTTTTTCAAATTCCTTATAGGCACACATTTTTTTTCCTAGTGCTGTCAGATATTGTCAGTAGATCTCCCCTATCTAATTAAGTGGTCATTTAATCAATCTTCAGGCAGTAGTTTTTCATTTTAAAGGACCTTCTCAGAGAAAGGCTAAGTGCTCCTTTAAGGCTTTGAGATGGTTTTCCTTAGTGCTGCTCAAAGTCATCTCATAGCAAACTGTTGCAGCCAAATTCCTAAACCTCCTGATAAAAATCAAGCATTTCACAGTATGCATTAAATATTCCCCTTCAGGAATAATTTTTGTCTGAAAGTGGAGGAATTGCTCTGAACTCTTAACTTGGCCTAGTTTGGGACCAGCAAATTGAATGACTGATACTTTCTGTTCACAACTGAATTACTTGAGATTTTTCTTTGAACTAGAGTTTGGGGATTTTTTTTGTTCCAGTAGCTTGCATGGTTTATTGCTCTGGTGAATTAGAGGCTTTTCAATGCAGAATTTTTCTATTTAATATCAAACTCGAGATACTGATATTGTTCCACATGGTTGTGTGCAGTTTGTTTGCCTCACAGGTGAATGTCTCGGTGCTGCAGCAGCCAGCAGTAACTAGTGACACGATATCCTGTGGCTGTGGCCATTGTGGTGCACCTGGGCTGGCTGTGTGGCACTGCAGGATTGGAGGCTTAGGCAGGCTGAGCCACATCTGTGCTCCAGAGATATGGTATCTCTTCTTTCTCTATTGTTTCTAGCAAATAGCTACCTAAAAATGGCATCAACGGGCTCCCAAGTGATCTTATATTGCTTGCTAGTTTTTGGTGGGGCATTTTGGTTGCTTTTTTCCTAGTTCAGTTGATTTTATCTTTTGTCTGAATGTATCCTTTTAGCTGTTAGAGCTTCCTGGCTGGGACTAATGATGGCATTTAGGCTATAGCAATTGCTGCTGTCTATTTTGGTTCAGCATTTACAGTCTCTTGTCATGTGCATTCATCTCCGCTTATTCCCGTCGCGCTGTTCTTCGCCTGCTAAGCTGTGCAGTTTGTCCCAGGCGTTCTGCAGCAGGCAGAGCCTGGCTCCTGGGCAGAGCCTTCAGGGCCCCCAGCTGGGCTGTCACATGGCCACGCTGCTGAGAAAATCAATCCCCGCAGCCCAGGCCAGCGCAGTGTGCTGCCAAAACCCGGGCTCTGTGAGGCAGAGTCAGGTACGACCCTGCTGCCTGTGACTGGTGCCACCAGTGGTGGGCTCAGGGTGGAGGGCACTCTGCACCTGCAGGAGCAGAGGGTGAGGTGACCATTTAAACGATCCCGTGTGGTGGTGACACCAGTCACCGAGTGACAGTCTTCATCCTGCACGTGCAAGAATTGCTGGCATGAGAATGCAGCCCCCAGTGTTTCTGGCACCATTGTTAAGTAGGTCATCTGTAAATTTGTGACAGGTCTGGTTTGGCACACAAGTCTCACAGCGCCCAGAATGAGCCAGAGGCTTTTAAGTAGTGCTCCCAATACAACATAGGTGTATAAAGGCAACAGCAAGTTTCCAGAATATGCAGGCCTGTCACTACATGCCCTTATAAAAAAGTCTATGCCCATCTTTCTTGTAGGCTCCCTTCAAGTACTGGAAGGTCACAATTAGCTCGCCCTAAAGCTTTCTCTTTTCCAGGTAAACAATCTGAATTTTCTTAGCCTTTCTTCACAGGAGAGGTGCTCCATCCCTCTATTCATCTTGATGGCCTCCTCTGAACTCCCTTCAAGAAGACAATGTCCTTCCTGTGCTGGGACCCCAGAGCTGGGTGCAGCATTGCAGGTGGAGTCTCAGGAGCACGGAGCTGAGGGGCAGAATCCCCTCCCTTGCCCTACGGACCACACTGTGCTGGATGCAGCACAGGACACGTTTGGCTTTCTGGGCTGCAAGGACACATGTCCAGCTCATGTCCAGCCTCTTATCCACCAGCACCCTCAAATCCTTCTCAGCAAGACTGCTCTCGATATGTTCGTCCCCCACTCTGTATTCATAGGTGGCACTTGGTGTGTTTTAGGGATATTTTCCCAATTTAATGTTACTCAGGCATTTTCTTTGGCATACTCAGTGGAACATGTCAGAAGTGTATAGTGGCTTTTAGAAGAGGTCTAAGCAGAATGTATCCAGCTTGAATACAGGTGCCAATTCTGGATATGCACTGGCTTTTTCCAGTCAGGAGAGAGACCTGTACCAGCTACTGAAATTTCCAGGTGTCTGGCTTAACTCTAGTGTTGTGCTAGACTCATGAGCTGAGAGTCCAAGCTAATGCCTTGTGCACAGTCAGAGCTTCCTCATAAAAGAGGAATTTCATATACAAAATAATTACCTCTCAGAATGGGCTCCTGGGGGCAGTGGTCGTGGCAACAGTCCCATCAGAGTTCTAGGAGTGTCTGGACTATGCTCTTTAGTCATGTGGTTTAGTTTTAGCTAGTCCTGTGAGGATCACAGAGTTGAATTTGATGATCTTTATGGGTCACTTCCAACTTGAGGTATTTTTTGATTCTATGATTTTATGAATTTCTTCGCAGGGGAAAAATAAAGGTCGTCTGTTATGTAGAATTAACCTTGTAATATCCTGCAAACAATGCAACGCCTTTCTTAATGCCACCAGAAAATGAATTATAGCAGTGTCTATAATTTCATTCTATTCCATATGAGTCATAAATTCTGCAATCTATATAGGTAAAAAAGTATTTCAAAAGTGTTAAATATGCAGAAAGGATGTTAATCCCTGTTCTGTTTGATGAGTCTCTGCTCTAATAGTCTAACACTCTTAAATATCCCTATAGACTGAGGTTGAATTAGTTAAGCTGTGTATACTGAATTCTCATATACTCACAGTAGAAAAGCAACAGATTATGTTAAGGAGAAAGAGAAGTAATTTCTATCCTCAATTGCCTAGAAAATGATAAAAATTTTGAGACTTAACTTCCCTCTTCTTTTATTTTTTTCCCCTTGATTTAATTACAAAAGATTTTCTGCCTGCAAAAGGTGCCTGCCTTGAAAATTAAATCGATGCACGTACACACACTGATCTTGTGTCACGAGAACATGCAGTGGAAACTTCCTAATTTTTTATTCCCAGTGCCTTCCCTCCTGAAACAAATGGTATAGTTTGTTCTCTCTGTTCTGCTTTTCCCCAAAACAAACCTATTTGGAGACGAATTCTGTGCCCTGACCTCTCAATTGTTCAGCTTTTGAAAAGAGTGCAGATGTGTTCTGGATGATTTTGTGGGTACTATTAGGCTCTAACATTTGTCAGTCAGAACAAGAACATCAGAAATTTTTGATTAGTGGTCAGGGGGCACTTTCTGAATTATCTTAACAGGAAGGTCCAGCATCATAAATCCTATGTTTTTATGTATAAAAGACCTCTCTGTGGAGTTAATAGCAATGCAGAGGTTGAATCCCATGCTGTGTAATTGAAGCAAGACTAATAATTGTTTAAAAGCAACAATCTTTTATCTGGAAGACTGAGTCATTTGTGCCTTTTAGCAGCTGTTGTGGGGTTTTGCCTTTTGAAAGATTAAATTAGCTTTACATTATCCTGTGCTTTCATTGTTTTCTAACTCTATGACAGATTTTAGCTTAAAGCATCAACATATACAGGTAGGAAGAGAAATGTTTTCTATTTCCTTCAGCACCTTGTGTCTGGTACTATTTTGTGGGGGTTTTTTGTTAGTATCATGGATGATGAAATAAGGAGTGCCCTTGATACATCTGCAAATGGTAATAAGCTCTAGGGAAAGGCCTTGAGCACTCTGAAATTGTAGAAGATAATCTTGGCCAATTGGTGGAATCACCTGAAATAAAAAGGATAGAAAAAGGCTGAATGCAAACTGCAGTACTTCAATAAAAGGCTCAGTCTGGCCAAACACAGGACAGGAAATGGACCAGACAGAAACTCTGTGGATAAGGAGCCAGTCATTGGCCTTGCATTGTTACCAAATGCATTGACCCCAAATATCATGGTGGGATGTAAAATATGTGGCCTATTAAAAATAAGTCTGAGATATTCAAAGAAATCTTTTGCATGACACTCAGCCCTAATAATGAGTGCCTCTGCTCATGTACTGTGTCTGGTTTTGAGCACCACACTTAGAAAATTCTGGAGCCAGTACTGAGTGGGACCAGAGGAGAGCAGTAAGAATAGTCCAAGGTATATGAGTACTGAGAAAAACTTTTAGTGAGTAGAATATAATTAGTTAATTTAAGAAAATACTGAGGAGTGACACAATAACAGTCTTCAAAGGCCCAAAATCCCAGCATAGCACTTCTGGAAGCAAAAAACATGCATTGCAATTTAGAGTGGTGACTTTTAGATTTGATATGGCTAAAGGTCATTAATACTGTAATTTTACTTACAAATTGTAAATATTAATAATATATGAAGTATTAATATATTAGTGCTACTATATTAATAATATTAGATAATAATTTGTCTTTTAAAATGTATTTGCAAGTATTTACACATTTGGGTATGTATTGTGAGACTTGCAGTTTGATTTTTGTGGTATATCTTACACCCTGGCCCACTCAGTGAGTTTTAGGGGAAGGTTGTTTGGATTCCTCTAGGCGATGTGTGGGAGAAACAACAAAATTCTCAGGAGGTTCAATAAAAAACTCTTATTTGCAAACTTTAGATCATTAAGACAGAATAAGGCACTTGGCAAATTTTAAAACATCGTAAGTAAGGCATTTGGCGAAATTAACATAGCAAACTTTAAGTAGTTAGTAATTATGTCTTCCCTGCAGTGCCCTGCTGCCGTGTGTGGTTTGCTTTTGCCTTTGGATCCAGAGCAGCATCTGATCTCTGTATCTTGAGGTACATGTTTGGATCTTCACTCTTGGCAGATCTTGTCCCAAAAAAAGTAGCAGTTTATATTCACAATAAATTCTCTTTGATAGTACTTAAGTATAGTTTTCTTGGGTTTCACACCTGCAAAAGGATTATTACACTGACAGATTATATTTTTAAATCAAAAGGAAAATATTAGATTACATAGTTTGACCTCTATCCTTACAATATTGCCCAGCTAATCTTATAAAGAGCTGAGTCCATTTTCTTGAAGATTACTGTTCTCCACTTCAGGTGTCACTACATGGACAATTCACCACTTTTTCTTTTGATTTATTCCACTGGTTATTTGCTTCAGTTCTGCAGGCTCTACAGGACTTTACTCAGGAGGAAATCAGACAAGTCTCACTCAGGTCTCACTGTGGAAATGAACTTCCGGAGAATCCCAGAGAATTTTCCTATTTACTTAGTGGTTTTTGTCTTATATCTGCAAGAATTTGGTATAAATTCTGTTGCGTTCTCCCCTCAATTTCACGATTACATATTATTCCTGTAAACTGTGTAATGTGACAATTTCAAAGAGAAGTTCTCAGTTCCAAATTGTCAATAGTCGTAATACTGAGATTAAGATCACATGCTTGCAAATAAGCACATGTGGGAGGGCAGGGTTTAGATGAGAGTGAAATAAAAGTAAGCTATTCCTCCTCTCTCAACTCTTCTTCAAAAAGCAAGAACCTATGGTTGCTTTTGAAGTTCTTAACACATATTTTTATCACTATATTACTTAGCAACTTCAAATTTCACATCTTCCAAGTTCCAGGTTTTAAACAAAGGTGAAGTCACTACCTGGTTGCTTTTCATGTGGGATTTTATAATGATCATTGCTCAATACCTGGCCTACAAAGAGGGGCTGGGTATTTATATTAAAGCACGGCAGAATTTAAGATAAACGTTAATTACATTATTGCTCAGTAATTTTGCATAGTAAAACTTCATTACAAAGTGAGTTCCTGTTCACCTTAAGAGAAGCAGTCAGTAACTGTAACATACAAAGCCATCAAAACTATGTAAATGCTTACTTTAATCAGAACTGTAATTATGAGCAAATTTGCTGCAGGAAAATTTACTCACAGAATAAAGATTAAAAAGATCTGAGTGTTGTCTATCAAAGTGCAAGAATTAAATTTTCAAGCCCAAGTGATCCTTGTGGAATGAAAAGATAAAGCAAATTCTGTCCTTTGATTACAGTGGAGAAAATAAACTGCAACTGTTATTGTAACTTCTTCAGATAATAGTAGCAACTCTCTACAAATGGACATACAGACATTCAGTGAATGGATTTAATCCCCTCTCTGAGGCTGGAATTGCCTATCAATACAGCTACTTGTAATTAACTCCCTCCCGTTAAATAATTCTCTTGTCTTCAACCTAACTAAGCCACTAATCTGAAGAACCATTTTTCTTATTCCCAGGGCTGCTGTAGCCTCTGCAGTTGCCATGTGGATACTTGTAATATTGAATGCACTTGTCTTTCCAACAATTTCTGTGCACTTATCCCTTCCTTTCAGGAGATAAAGGTGGTGTCTTCCATGTTCTGAGCAACCTGACAGAGCTTGGTTACTGAATAGAAAGGGGCAGTATGTATTAAGTGAACTACAGGACCTAAAATATGTTGAGAAAATTGGGGGTTTTTTTGTTTTTTAAAATAAATCTTAAATTGAGAGATTTATTTTTCAGATAGTGTTTTCCCACTAGTAAGAACAAATAATCCTATGGGGCTAAAATAATCAAATTTGGGGCCTTATGAAGTTGTATTGCCGCACTTGCTGATGCAGCTGAATCACAAGGGTGTGTGGAAATGGCACAGTGCAGAACAGTCCCCATGTTAGCTCGAGGCCCAGACTGATCTAATTAACCCTGCTCAGAGGCAAGGTTAATGAGCCTGGGTACAGTCCGGCACAGGAGTTTTTGTTATCAACTTGCTTGGAGCTGCCCTAAGGCTCTGCTGGAGGAGTGCAGCAGAGACCTGCAAGTCATTAAAATACAAACGTGGAATGAGTCTTCAGGATGATTTAAAGCCGTGAGATCTCGTCGTTAATGGCACTCACTCTCCTGGGCTGAGTAACTCTCTTAGAGATGGAACTGGGCAGTCTTTTACTTTCTTCCCACTTTCCCCACTGTCCAGTGAGCCAAAAACCAGATATTAGTGAGCTGTCTCACTGCTTTTATTTCTAACTTCAAATACTTAATGAAAAAATTATTCTAGAATAACTTTTTTCCCACTGTTAGTTATGCAGATAACATGTAATTTATAAATTAAATAATAGTAATTCTACTATTAGTAGAATAAAGTGGACAGTCTTTCTTATTTGTGACTGTCATTTTGGATGGTTTATTCCAAAGGAGTGCAATTTATTTCACATTAATTAGGGTAGCAAACACAAGTAGAAAACACAAGTGTGGGAAATTATTTGTTTTTCCTAAAATATTAAGCTATGGTCTTTCAGACCAGTAAAAGATCAGTGTCATAAAACAGTTTAGCAATAACTTTCCAGTGAATAATTTATATTTTTAATTTCTGTCTCTTTGTGTGTCATTGGATTTCCCATGTGTGGATTTTCCATGATCAGTTTTCTCTATTACTGCATTTACATTGAAATGGTAAATAATTAATGTCCTTCTTTCTTTCCCAAACCAATGCCCTAATATTGACCATTTTTTCTTATGGAATTACTTACCTACATCTCATGGTCTCAGGTTTCTTAGCTCTGGGTGTTTTACATCAGTTTTCTAAAATGGGAATTCTTTCTCCCCAGTCCATTATACAGTTTGATACTTTGAGAGAATAGTTGCATGTATGAATTTCAAATTCATGCATATTTAAACTAGTAAAATGCATTTATTGAAAAGTTTGCAGAGTAAATATAAAAATGGATACTGATTAGTCCAAATATAATTTCTAGTCTGTATATTTGCTATCAATTTGTTCCACCACATGCTTTCATCTATGTCATGTACTTAAATGTTTCAGCAGAATTTGTTATAAAATGAGTTTGCTACTGAAATGTCAGCTCAATCTCACTTTTGGCTTAGCTATATTGAAATCTGAGAGTAGTGGTAATAATACTTAATGAAATGTCATCTGAATAGTTAAGTGATCTTGGGGTGCTTGGAAAAGAGAATAGATGTAACTGTTCTCATTTGCAGATGGGGAAAACTGAGGCCTAAAAATAAGTGAAAACCTTCCCAAAGTCACTCAGGACTCAGGAAGAAAAGTCAGAGTTACAATAAAGGTGCTCCAAGTTCCATTTCTCAGTTTGCCGTTATAGGATCCATCGTTTAGTAAGTAGAGCCTGTGGCAAACCTGCCATGGATCTGATGTAACCCTTTAGTAAAGAGAAACAAATAGTTAATAGTAAAATAACATTTTCCACTAATAAAAACTTTCTTTTAGATTTATTAATCTCAGTGCTACTTTCCTAAAGCTTTCCTCCTTTCAGCTCATTTCTTTTGCAAAGGTTCAACATACCCACTAAATATTTTTTAATGAATAAATGAAAATTAAGAAATAAAAACCCCACATCTTGATTATTTTCCCAGAATACCAGTGCATACAAAATGTTTCATAGCAAATTCGCCTTTTCGCTTATATATGTGAGCACTTACTAATTCTGGCCCTTAGTTCATAACTTCAGAATTCAGCAAGGTAACTATAGCATGATCAACTAAATTAATGTTTGTCTCAGGTTTCTGATAGATAAATAGTATTTATATGTGTGTTTCTCTTTAGTGTTCTCGAGGCACAGTAGTGTGCTGTTGTCTGACATGTTTTTGTGTGTAAATGGGAGGTGTGAAGCTCTACATGTCTGTGGGGTAGATCATGTAAGCTGCAGGGGTCAGACTAACTTTCAAGCTATATCATGTTTGGAGGTTGCATTTTCATTATCACACTCTCATGGTAACTCGGGACTGACTTCAGTATTACCTGAATTGTCTGTCAATGGGACAGAAAAATATCTTACTTCACTGAGGAGTTTTTGCTAGAGAGAGAGAGAGAGCAGCCATAATCCCCGAGATCAGACAAATACAGTCACTTTTGGTATTGTGAGTCCAAAGTGCCATCCAGGACAATCCTGCAGGCTGTCTGCACAAGAGCTCCCTCAGCATGGGAGCAGAGTGCAGCCCTCTGGGGCATTTCCCCATTTATATTGTTAGATGCCACCTCTTGGTTTTCTCTAACATATTTTTCCATCTCTGAAAGGAGAAGTACAAGGCATTGTTTCTTCTGTTCTTTCCAGTTTCTTTTCTTCTTGAAGCTCCTTGTCTTTTCTCAAATCAGTTTAAATTCTTTCATCCCAAGAGTCAGTGAGGAAATCCTTCAGGTATAGAGTGGTTTTTACTTAAATGGTGAAAGGACTGTGTTGCTGTTTCCACAAGGGGGTAAAAGAAAAGTAGATTTGTTGCAATAGCCTTTTTTCTTCTTCTTCTTTTAAATATATCTGTGTTTTTTATTCTTTAAAGCCACAGTGGAAGCTTTAGATGAAAGAGTTACATGCATAAGTTCAAAGCCTCTCCTGGTTGATCAGTATTCCCCCAAGAAACATGAATGAGAAAAGTGGATGAGCAGAGCCTGGCTGGACTCATCTCATCAGCTTGGCTAAGAGAAAATAATAGGGGGGTGGAAGTTCTTTTTTGTTTGTTTACTAGCTTTCATTTTTATTCCCCTCTAGGCAGAAAACAAGCAAATGGAAGCTCTATTTAAAAACAGAGCATGCCCTTGCTCCCACACACCATCTTTTCATAATCAGTATCTTGGTAATCTTGTGTTAGACTTTCTCCATGAGCATTTTCAAGGATAAAAAAATTCTAAAAGAGCACCTGGGGGAAAACTCTGCAGTCTCGGGAAAGATAATTTTCTACCTGATTGCATAAATAAGAGAAAAAATTGGTGTGTCGAACTTCTTGTATCTGTTAATATTTAGGCCATGATTCAGATAATTGTTTTTCCATTCGGTCAGGCTTCTCTCTGAGCTCTTCAAAGTACTTCATCCCTGCGTGTACATTCATTAGATCATCATAAAATGATATCCAAAAGGAATTGCAATGAACTGCAATGAATTTCCCCAGACACTTCATGAATTAACAGTGTGATCTAGGTTATGTCCTTTGCTGCTTTCTTCATCCAATGAGTTTGTTTAATGCAGCTGTGGAAATTTGAAAGTCAGATGTATTTTTTCTTATGCCTTAGGGAACAGGACAATCTTTAGTTGAGATGTTGGGATGAAACTGCCTAATCTGCAATTGCCTGCCTTAGATTTTCAAGACCTGCCAGTTCTGATAGCAGCCTGTTGGAGACACAGTAGTGGAGTAACTAGACTGATTGCCAGCTTTTAAGTGGTTCTGAATGTTCTGATAATCCTTATTTCTTTATTTTCGTAAAGAAATGTAAATTACAGTTGCTTCAGCCCTAGGTGATTTGGTGATTCAGAGCAGACTCCGTGATCATGACAATGCGTAACTTAAAAAAGGAACTCCATCAGAAAATGCTTCAGTGATTTTAAGCTTTGATGTACAATGGGCTTTTTTAGTTGCTTGTTTGTAGAGGCAAAATGCTATTTCCTCAAATATACTTTCCATCCACTTTCAGTACAACACAGAATATGATATCATACCAGGTCCAGCATTTGCCACTATTAAAGCAAAAGTTTGTTAGCAGCTCTGAGAACTGATAATGGAGACTAATGAAGGGATTTTAAAAAATTCAGTTTGTAATTGAATAATTGTCGGATGTACAGGCAGCTTTTTAACCATATTTGGTCTTGATATTTGTTGAGCTTGACAGAATAAAGATGAGAACTAAGAGATCCCTTTTGTCCAGCAGCATGGTAGGTCACATAAAATCCACTTACTGAAATTCTCCCATTGCTAGTTGACAATGATTGCACCTCTCCTACTTAGTACGAATCACTGTATCGTTTTTGCCATGTTCTTTCGGAAGGATGATAAATTACTGGTTGACTTTGCCAAACTGCAGAGCACAGATGGAATTGGTGTGATGCATCTTGTACTTCTATGTCTATCAAAAGCAGTAGCAAACAACTGCTGGGTTTGTTTAGTCTTCCAGTGACCAGCTACTGGTGGATTCAAAAAGGATATTCAGGCCAGTCCTTTGGCAGAAAATCCTGTCCTGTGCTGGCTTCTCTGCTTAGGAATCAAATCCCTGTAATCACTGCTAAGAGACCCTACTGACAGCATCTGCTTATTGGCTCAAAGCTTTAGTCCAGAGGAATTTTAGTTCAGAAATACACAGTTTACTGGTTACATAGTCAGTATTCACTCATACACCCCCTCAGAGTTTTTGAAGGGTTTGTCTCTCACAATGTCTTCATTATGGGAGCTCACACTGGATATATAAAAATTGAGATAACTTGTACAATTTGAGTGACATGCCATGCTATTAAAACGAAAATTCTTAGGGAATATGTAAGGGATGGTGGTGAGAGAGAGAGGGAGGCTTATGATTATGCAGAAATTTCATGTTCAGTTCTGCTGATCAGGAACAGTGTTTCGTTCCCAGAACCTGCCCTGTTGCAGATTAGCATTACAGAATCAGAGAATGGGTCAAGTTGAAAGCAACCACAGTGGGTCACCTGCTCCAACCTCCCTGCTCAGGCAGGGTCATTATAGAGCACATGGCACAGCATTGCATCCAGATGGAGTTGCCAGACTCTACATCCACAGATGAGAGATGGACTGATCCCACTCTGAGCACAGGCAGCAGCAAGGAACCCCTTTCACTCTACTTCCATGGTTCCTAAGGTCTACCTGCAATCTACCAAATGTAACCTTCCTCCTGAGACTTATAGACTGCATCCAAGCTCTTTTCAGTTATCTCAGAAAGCTTTTAATGTAGTGTGATCTCTAAGCAACAGTGACAGTTTCCCCATTTCACCACCCTTATTCCCCAAATACAAGATAGGGTAAGACCCTTGAAAGCAGGGAGTTATGGAATGGTTGGCCTTTGAGACATGAAATCAGAGATTGCTTTGTCATGTTATGCTACTGACTTGTTTCAAAGCAGGTTTGGAAGGGTCACCACTGTTAGAGGCAAGGATTAAGCCATAACATGATCTTCCTAACATGAACAGCGTGGTCTTAAGGACTGGAATCAGAGTGGTGATCTGCAGAAAAATTGCTTTCCATCTTACTGCAACTTCTATAAATAGCCAGGTTTTCTCTCCTGGTTATTTGCTGTCTTACCTGACCTGTTTTTTTGATTCTGTACAGTAAATTTGCACTGTTAGATAGTGCTTCTGCTGCCTTTTGGAAGCTGTTCTCCAGACAGACTTTGTGTCTGATGCAGCTATTTGCATCTCCTTTGTGTTCATAGATGCTTAAGGCTTAAAGAGAGAGTCTTTGTCACCACCAGGCTAAAACTGGCATATGGCTGTTAATGGGAAGCTGTCACGCCACTGAGTGTCTGAATCTTGCTGTTCAGATGTAGTTCCAAAAACAATACTACTTCTGTGAACAAAGTCCAGTCCATAACTGCATCGCAGAAAATAAAGTCAGATACAAGATCTTCTGCTCTCTGCCCATATAAGTGTGGTGGTTGTATACACCTAAAACCACATCTGATACTAACTTTTGTGTACTTTTCTTACGGGAGGTAAATGGATGTTCACAAAACTGATAATATTTTTTATTTTAATTTGTTTTTCTACCAAAAAATCTCTCAAGCCAGAGAGGATGTGAATAAGCACAATTTAAAAGCTGAGGCAAAGTGGTAGTTTCAGTTTTGAAGGATTTATTTATGTGAAGTAACAGAGCTATCAAAAACTTGGGCTCATGTTATGTCCTCAGTTTTTAAGCAGAAATGTTCTTTGAAGTCAAGGATGTTGTGTCACCTGGGTTTTGATCAATGCATAACAAGTTATTGCATTCAAAAGAAAATTCATGTTGATAGTTATACCGACATCCTGTCCAGAAGGAACAATTCCTTTATCATTTGCATTCCTTATTCTTTGTCAGGTTGGGCTTGGGTGGCTGTGAGGTCCAGAATGCTGAGGTGCTGGGGAGGGGGCAGTAATTCAGGCATTGAAAAAAGGCAAGGTGCTGCTGATGAAACCTCATGTGAGAGACACAGATATGAGTGCTATGTTGGTCTGATATGTGCAGATTTGCAGTCATTATTGTCAAAACAAAAGCATCTCACAGGGAGGGGAAAAAAACAAATAGCTTCCATAAACATAAAAGTAAATGTCAAATATTTCACCTTATTAGTTATCATTAGGATTAGGGAGGCAGGGAGCACATCAGTGGGACTGAATAATTATGACATAATGAATCTTTTTGGCAATATGGGCTTCTCCGTCAGGCAAAGACTACCGAGAAGAGGCAGGCTCCAATTGTAACTCCAGCCTCCTATCGTTTTATTTCTATGGATAGGTTTCCATACACTGATTGTGGAGTGAACCTGAAGTTTGGTTGGCATATTTGTAAGTTGGAAGATTAAAGTGGGTGAAGTCTTCAAGAGGAAATAGTTTAATCATGTACTGTACAAAAGCAAAAGAAAATCGTTCATTTCAGTGTTTGTGCTCCACTTTTCAGTGATCTTTTTTAATGCAGAAGTGACCATAGTAGTAACAGGTCCCAAGTAGTTATACATTGGTACTGAACTGAGTGCGCAGAATTTGCTCACACATCCCTCCAGGTCTGTAGCATCCCTACATTTCTTACACAAAGCTCATAACAGATTTTCATGCCAGTCTGGATGGGACTCTGTATGGCAAATGCCAGTGAGAACTTGAGTTTAGTCAAAATTAGGATTTGAACTAATGCTTCCAGAGTTTAACCTAGTGTACCTTGTAAGCTCCCCAGAGATTTGTGTGGCTTACAAATGCCATGTGACCACAGTAAGACACACTATGAGTTAGATTCATGTTTGCTCCTGTGGAGCATACAGAAAACAGCAATGTCATTTTGCTCGAGTGTTTTAGCAGTCAGGGTTGCAGCCTTGATCCAGTGGGAGACAGTTTTATCAAAGGAGAAAAGGCTTCCTAACACATGCAGCAGCAGCCGTGATTCTTTGCTGCTTTATGGTAGTTTCTGTGATTAGCTTCTAAAAATTTCACCAAGACAAAGTAACTTTTATTTGAAATCTTTGCTTTCTGATATCCTCACGTTTTCTGGGGGAAAGACAACATTGGCATGTTCTGTAGGATGAGGACATTTACATTCCAGATTGGTTTTGTGTGAATATGGTCCATGGTTGCCAGCGAGGGATAGAGCAGCTCCCCAAGCACCTGCTTACCTGATGCTGTCACACTCATAGCAGCAGCTGAGGTTTCTATTTGCATGTTCCTAAGAAAACAGCAGTTCCTAATGTATTTTGTAATGAAAGTTCTACTTTGCAATGGCTTTTTTCAGGCTGGTAAAACCTCTGAGGCAAAGGACCCTTTTTGTGCTATTTGTTTGCACAGTGAATTATTCTGAAAGATAAACCAGATATTAAAACTAGCTAATGGCGATGCAATGTTCTTCTGAAATAAAGTATATGTTCAGTATGTATTTTGAACAAAAAGTTATTTGCGTGGGTTTAATATCCCAGTGGATCAGAGTCTCGTGATATTTTGGGACTCCTATTTTCTTAATTGTGCTTACAGAAGTTCCTCAAGATGAAGACATGAGGTACTGGCTGAACCTGCATTTTAGGCTATGGACATCTCTAACTACAGCCATAATGCTAGGAGCATTTTGAAGAGCATAGCTTGTCTCAAACTGGAAAAAAGAAATTGAAAGCCAGGAAATAAATCTGGGACAAACATCCCTGGTCACTTATTTTCTAAACTATCAATATCATACAAGATTTTTGAACTTATGTGCCACCATTATCCACCACTATTGCCTGGAGTCAAAGAAGTTCTTCCTTGGGGAGTTATTTGCTTGAATGAAAGACTTGCCAGTTTCAGGAAGAATAATGTGAAGTCACTTGTTTGTGGTAATGGAGAAAGTCAGATTTCTGATTTATTGGTTGTTAGACGGGAAAAAGCATTAAAAAACAAAAGACAGGAAAAAATAATTTTGAGTGGAAGGAGGGTGTGTTATCTATAAAGGACCTCAGTGGGAAATCCTGCCATTTTAAACATACTGATAAGCAAAAAGGACAGTTAAAATCCGTACTGATGAATGATGGCTTTTCTTCTAAATACAAAGGTACTTTCTTCAGATGTAATATAGTTCTGCTTTAATTTTCCAAAATTAGAAGTTGCTGTTTAAAATTTGAGATGCCTTGGGCTCATGTTTGTCAGGGCCTCATTTTCAATGTTGAATTTTTTCTCTGGTATAAAAGCAGCCATAGTCCAGCAAAATTCTAGACTTGCCAAAATTTACACACATACTCTATGTTTGTGTGTTCCATATCCCCAACACATTGTATTTCCAGTTTTTTCCATCTTTGCAAATATTTCCTTATGGCCTTGTCAAATTGCTGGGTGGCTTGAGGAAGTGCATCCAGCTCCATAGGCTGTTTGCTACAGAGATCAGCAGGACAGGATACGGACTGAGCTTAACCATTAGGTTTCTATCGTTATCTTTGAAGAGAATTTCAGTTGTTTATACATTTCCTCTAAGAGAAAATTGTCTCTTGACACAAAAGATGAGTTATTTCACCTGCATATTGAGTAGGGTTTTTTGGAAGAAAATTTTTTATTACCTTTTGTATGGAAAATTATGTAGAACTTTGGGGCAGCTCGTGAACTGCTCAGCGGCAGCTGTACAGGGCATGAGGGACTTCTGCTTTATGCTGAAGAAATAAAGTCATGTTTGGAAGGCTTTGCATGTTCAGGAGTGTATTCAGCTGTAGTAAATGTACTTCCTCTAGAGGCTGGTACTGGTTTTCAGAGAGGGAAATCGGTAATTTCTGTAAGCAGCTAATCTTAATATGAACACTGGAAGTTTTCACAGGACTAATTGATGTATCAACTTTGTTTTGCTGAACCATATGCAACAGATTAAAGTCAGCAAACATTTTTCAAACACAAAGGACAATAAGCAAACTATATGCAAGCAATAGTTCTAGTGTTATAACTGGAGTTGATAAGCTTCACAATGTCTTGCTACTATGACAGCGACACAATTTAGAGACCATGACAAGTAATTTCTAACAGAAATCACTACCAATAAGCAGGGCAAACTCAGCTTGGATAACAATGTGTTCAGGGGCAACAACTGCATTTTCTGCTGTGGTCTGTGGATGAGCAGGCTTGGGATGTAGATGTTGCTTGAGGGGTTTATGCACATCTGCTGCTGTCACTTCTGTAGCGCATGCCAATATCCCTCTATTGCGCTGTATCTATATGGTGTTTTTTACTAACATGGCACGCTGTGGTTTTAAGTCAGAGTGGGAGGGTCTTCTATAACTTTGCTCCTTATCTTCTGTACCACTGATGTACTGCTCAAAATTGATATAATTTACTGCTAGAGCTTCATCATTGAGAAAACCCCACTTTTCAGGTTTATGTAAAGGCTCTCCTGAGGACTGGGGAGCCAGAGAGAAAGAAGAGTGCTGACATGTTGATTTTTGAATGCATGCTGCTAATAAAGCCAGCTGCATTGCTCCAGCAGCCATGTGGCTAACATAAAGTTTGCCTGGCATCACATGGTAAAAGTGCTTTTCATGATAAATATGCTCTGCTGCCCTCAGCACTTTTTAGACTCTGAGGTACACTTCCGTCTCTGACAAAATTGAAATTCAGTGCCATTGGAGTTTTCTATGCCTGGAGAAGAGTGACTGGAAGGAATGAATTTATGATTTCGTGTGTTAAGAAAAGAAAGTATCAGAGTATGAAACAGCAGCAGTAAACTTCCTGTCTTCCCAAAATATTTATTAAGTAGATATCTAACACCTTCAACCAGAAATACAGCAGCGTAGCATGAAATTATTTGAGATAAAGCATGCTGGCCTAATGCAGTCCCTTGTGAAATACCACATGATAGAATCAAGTGGTGTTTAAATATAAGGAAAACAAATGGCCCCTAGTGCAAAGGGCAGGGTTTCGTATAGCAAGGATAGTATAGCCAATGTACATTGTGGACACTAAGATTTGCTCTGAAATAAGGTACAAGTATCTGTCTGCCCAAACAGCAGCTATGCTCCTGATATTTGCAGAATGTGAATGGTAAAGTAGGCATATCCACTGGGTGGCCAGAATTACTTCACATTAATTAATCTGCTTTCAGTAATGTCATATATCTATTTAGTCCTTAATTATCACATTTTCTTGCTTACTTTTTCACATGACTATCTTTAAATGCTTGTTTGAAATAATGATGGATATGTGTTTGGGTGTGCTATATTTGTCTGGGGTGGGGTTGATTTTCTTTGTGGTGGCTGCTTTGGGGCTGTGTTTTGGATTTGTGCTGAACACTGGGTTATAACAAAGAGATGTTTTTGTCATTGCTGAGGAGGGCTTACGTAGAGCTAAGGCCTTTGCTGCTGTTCTTTCGACCCCACTGGCAAGGAGACTGGGGGTGCATGGGAGGTTGGGAGGAGACACAGCAGGGACAGGTGGCACCAGTGGCCAGAGGGATGCTCCAGACCATGTGACATCATGCTCAGTATATAAAGTGGGAGGAGAAGGAGGAAGGGAGGAAAACATTTGGAGGGATGATGTTTGTCCTCCCAAGTCACCATTATGTGTGAGGAAACCCAGCTTTTCTCGAGATAGCTGAACACCTGTCTGCCCATGGAAAGTGGTAAATGAATTCCTCATTTTTGTTTTCTTGTGTGAGCAGTTTTTGCTTGCTTTCCCTTTTAAACTGTATTTATCTCAGCCCATGAGTTTTCTGTCTTTTACCATCCTGATTCTCTCCCCAGTCCACTCGTGGGGGGAGTGAGCGAGCAGCTGCATGGAGCTGAGCTGCTGGCAGGGCTCAAACCACAGTTAAACCACATCAGGTTTCTCTTTTTTTTCCACACTGTTCTCACCTCTTGACTGGCTGCTTAATTTACTGCATGCATGTATGTTCCTGTGCTCCTTTAGCATCGCGAAGATACTGGACAATCTGAACGAGTTATGATGCAGCTGGGACAGAAACAAAAAAAAATGGCTATGTTTAATCAGTGAAAGGGCCTAAGCTGGTTTTATGTTTAACACTGGCTTAGCATTATCACTTGGCTCTCTGTCATGAGGAGATGACTCTAGGAAGAGCTCTGCTGCATCCCCAGCCAGGTATCCCTTTCATACAGGTACCATCCCCATCTGAGAGGAGAGCACAGTGGAAATAAGGGCATAGCTCCATATGAAAGTATTTGCAGAGGGAATTTCCTGGTCTAGGGAGAATATGTGTTGACCAAAAGAAGGCATTTTTATGACCCCTTTCATGCCACTTAGTTTCTAAATAAATACATTGCTGGGCAATCTTGCCTGGGAAAGAGCAAGAGTAGATTATTAAAGCCAAAAGATAAAGAATAAGCCAAGTTGTTGAGCTCTGCACATTTTACATTGTCTGCATATAAGTGGGTTACATTTGCAAGGGGAATAAATACAGAACGTATCACTGATATGGAAGCCTAATTAATTAAATTCAACCAGATAAACAGGACAAAGCATGAGACTCTATTATAGCCACCAAAATTCCTGTTTCTCAAAACCTCACAAAAATGAATACTACCTGGCATCATGCCAGCAAATATGAAGTATTCTGGACTACATAATTTATCGGGGCAAAAATTACCTTAATCTTCCATGATTTGACTTTGTAGTGTGAATAACCAACTTTTATATATCTGTTTATCCTAAAATAGAGCTGAATATTATTGCTTTAAAGTGCAAGAGCATTGAATTTCCTCTCCTTCAGGGACAAAGTACTGACTTCTGTCAACTGTTGTACTCTGATAACTCGTCTTTGCAAGGACCTCCTTTTTCAAAAAAGTGCTTTTTTATATATATGCTTGGAAATAGGTATTTTGAACTCAATTATGTAAGCAATGAATAAATATGAAGTCTCAGCTGTTTAAAAAAAATAAAAAGAGACAGTGAACCAGCTGAAGGCTATTTGCTTTCTAGGATACAGCGAGCTGTTTTAACTTTATTTTCTCTAGCTTTTAATAAGCGGTATAGCTAAGTGTCAGTTCTGGTGTGAAGGAGTTACTGGACTCACATATCTGTGTCTGTGGTTGTTCACTCCATGTTTCTATTACATCCGACGTAGAGAAATGTTTAATGAACTCTCTCAACTGTGTGTCTGCCAGTTTAGCGAATACTTGTTGTACTTCCTAAGCAGTGTTGTGGGATGCACCCATTGCTAATCCCTGTGAATTTTATGTGTGGTGCTCAGTTGCACTGTGGTTTTGCACAGTGAACAACAAGCCCAACGTGTCCAACAGTGTGAGGGCGAAAGGAAACAAACACAGTCGCTGACCAGTGAGGAGGTACTCGTGTTCAGGAGCTATTCCCCAGCTGGAAGGGGTTCTGCTCACAGAACTCGTGCTTTCTGCAGCACGTGAGCAGCGTTAGTCTCCTAATTGATCGCAGGTGAGCAGGTGGAGGGGGAAGCTGAAGGAGTTTATGCCTATAGCTTGCCTCCTCTTTTTAGCCTGTAGGATTCCAGCAAAGAGTAAGGTTTATGTGCTGCAGATGGAAAAATGGTCTTGGCTCTGCCCTTGAGCAGGATTTGGTTTGGGCATGGGCTTCTGTGTAACCCAGGCAATATGTTAAGCTTGTGTTTTACAAGATTTGAGGGAGTTAACCTCAAAGAATGCCTACAACTCTGTCCTTTGTCCTACTTTTTTTTTTTGTCACTTATAAATGTACCTTCAGTCTCTTATTCTTTCTCTCCCCTATCTAATTATATTTTTTAAAAGGTGTAGTTTTCTGCAGATTTTGAGAGGTATCAGCATCTCCCTTTCTTCTGGCATCCTAAATAAGATGAACACTCACTGATAGCAGTATAGCAGTGGGAGGTTAACAATCACCCGCTTTAATCAAAAAACTTTACATTTCAAATGTAATCTAGATCTAGGCTGGGAAGAGCTTTCAAAAAGCTGTGATATTGAACTAAATGGCTGCAGCTTAGATGTTATAATTGGCTATTTTGGGTTATATCATAATTCATTTCTATAGATGCTTTTGATCCAATGGAAAGAAATATATTTAAAACAACTGCTGCAATTAAGATTAAATACCATAATTTTATTGTATTTTTAGCTTCTAATAACTTATTACATTTTTTGAGTCACTTTCTGTCTTACTGTAGTACCTCCATTTTTGACCGCATCTATTCAGAAAATATACTGGTAGTATTTTTTAGAATAGAACCCATTTTATTTCTGCGGTTTCAGAATTTGCAAAATATCATGGTTTTGTTGCCTTTTTAACACCTTGGATTTGTAATGGTTCTGTGAGCTTTAAATGAAGACAAGTGGAAGGCTAAATAAGCCCTAATAGAAAAATTTCTTTAAAAATTGTGCATGGTTTACACTTCACTATCTCCTGTGGCTTGTGGACCAATGCCTCTGACCACTGAAGCAGGCATGAATTTTGCTACAGACATTGGAAGGTATAGACAGAGTCCTCATAGCTCTGCTCAGACCTTATTGTATTCAAATTGCATTATTCAGTTCCTAAAAAAAGGTTCTTGGTTTCTTCCACAATTTGGCCTTGATTTGGTCACTATCTACAAATAAAAAGTGCATTTTGCTTTGGAAATTAGGACTCACTCTCAGGGGGCAAGTACTGGCTTTATGCCACTAAGAATGGACTTAGAAGGATTTAGCAAATTCATCCATGCAACTCTATTTTAATTGCTCCTGCATTGCCGGGAGTAACAATTTACTGACAAATATTCAAGTGCCTCAATTTAATCTTTATGGCTTCTCTTGCTAGAATGATATGTGTGCAAATAATGTTCTCTGCCTGACAAAGCAAAGATCACTCTATAAGCCTTCTTTGTCCTTCTCTTCTCCTTAAAATGCTTTTAGAACAACAACCAAAGAAATGTATGTTCTCTAACAGAAGCAGGTTCCATGTTACACTCTTTTCTGTTAATCTCATTCTGTTCTTTACTTGTTTTGAGGCTATTAAGGAGTCATTCAGCATCCTTTGGGGTGAACAGAGTAACAGGCCATGCTATTGCTGTGAGGAGTCTGCTCAGTTCATGATGTTGGCAAAAGCAAGTACTGAAGGAATGTGTCTCCCATCCATATTCTGGCACTGGGATAGCTGCATCAGTATCATGGTCCTGGTGGTTTATTGTTGATAGCCATCAGTGATCGTCTGTGGGTGAGAGATATTGTCCAAAACAAAAATTAATAAGGTTCATTTTGGTTTGAATTACATGCTTAAGGCAAAAGGGCTCTTCTACTCTGGATAATTTTGCCATTGATGTACCACCTTTCTGATTACTCTGATGAGACTTACTTTGTGTGGTTTAATTACATTTTCCTGTAGGTTTGACTTGTCTGCTAACACTAATGTTAAGCTGGAGTTGGGTTTCAGTTAATGTAAAGTATTCCCTTTTTTCTCCCCTTATTCCTAAAGCAGCCCTTAGGAAGGGTACCAGATACCTTGCTTTTCTTATTAGTTCCCTTTCAGAAATCCATGCTGACTACTCCAAATGTTTATGTCCAACCTTTTCTGTTTAAAAGTAGTTTCCATGATTATTCGCCCCATTAGAGACTGAGTTGTGGTTGACCACCCTATAGTTCCTCAGATCCTTCTCCTTGCCCTTCTTCAATATAGGAGTGACATTTGATTTCTTCCTGTCCTAGGGAGCTTCTTCTGATCACCATGACCTTTGAAAGATAATTGAAAGTGCCATTGTAATGACACCAGCCAACACCTTTAGCACTTGGGGATGCATCTCATCCTAAATACCTCCTCACCTTTTCCCATTTTTATCTTTAACTTGCAAGTATCACTAAATAATTGAATATATAATTATATCAAAATGGCAGCTATTTCACAACCATCTTTCTCCCCTTAAAGACATAGTTACCTTGCTCTGCTATTCAGCTCTTGCCATATGGTACTTTATCAGGTGCAGAGTCTAAAATATTTGACAAATATAACAGAAAAAGTCAGCTGTTTCTCTTACAGCAAGGAGGGAGGGAAGTTTGCATTTCTAATTTTGTGGTGATAATTATCCTACTGTCATTATTCTGTCTCATGCTTCAGCACAGATTTATAAAGCTGATATCATATGCCTCCTAGGCTGGCTCTCTGAGAAGCAGATAAAATTCTGTCTTTTTACAAGCCTGCAGGGAAGAGCTAATTCAACCAGGTTAGTCATGATTTATGAGCATTTATCCTAATCAGCTTTTCTGACAAGCCTCCCATTGGGATACCACTAGATTTGAAGCAGACACAAAAATCTAGTTTCATTTCTTGTTCTGAGATGTGCAGAACTTTTCAATTCAGAGACTTCTATCTAAACACTTGGTAAAACTGACTTGAACTGTAATTGCTTTAGAAAGTTTCTATTTCCAACCTATTTTTAATAGCTTCCCAGGGCCACCGAGTATAGTGTACAGCTCATCTGTGTTTAATATTAGGGGTGCTGCTGAGAATTCAGGTGGTGCTTCACATTTATAATGAATATCAATCTTAATATTTATTATCATTACAAAATCACCCTTTTGGGGTAATTAACTCCTTGAAATGTAAGGAAATGGAAGCAAGGAAATTAAATCTTCTCACAAACAAAAGATTAAAAAAACAGATTTGGGGCCTGCCCAATCTTATTTTTTTCCCTATTTTCCTTCAAGCCATGGATTTTTAAAAAGAATGTAAAACAAAAACAATCCATCATTGCACACTGAACAGTTGCTGACTTTGGGAGACACTTGGCAACTGTTTCACAGATGGAGAGATATGTGAAAAGCTTCTATGATGTTCTGAATAATGATTTTCCACCTGAACCTAGTGATGGTTTTATTGCCTCATGTCCACGAGGGATGTTATCTTCTGTGACATTTTTTCTGGTTACTCCCTCCAAGAGTGACATTTAGAAGGAGGTAAATGTTCATTAGATGGAAGATGTAATTCTGATGTGCTTAAGTGCCTACATATCTCCTGAGAGCCCTAGACTTTACTTTTTGGGGAGGCTGATGAGGTACTAAGCAAATTTAATGAACAGTCTTACCACTGCCTCTTAATGCTTCAATATGCATTTCCTCTCATATAGGTTTTTTTTTAAGGATTTAGCTTTTAATACTCACTGTGGCAAGAAGCACTTTTTAAAAAACTGGAGGTGATTACAAAATTCACATGTAGACTGGGAGGGCTTAAGGAAGCATTTGTTACTTTGAATTAACAGACCTAGTGAGGTTAAGGATTTTGGCAAGACGGTTTATATTATCATTCCAACCACAGTTCTCCTCAGATGGATATGGAATGAAACCTGGGGAAGACAAGCTCAATTTGAAGGATAATTAATTTGTAATTTTACTTTAGCTCTAAATCTCTTATATGCAAACCACGACATTTCTGTGAACACAAAATAATGGTTCATGTCAGGTGTAAAGAGCATTGTTAATATTCTGGAGAATGGTGGAGATCCTTTGGTGTCAGAGTTACAGGAGCCTTACAAATGAGGCACAGTTGCAGCTGCTTTCACTGCAGCTTGTGTTCTGTGGTGGACAGGCTGGGATCTTCCTCTCCAAGAGAGCCTGAGGTTTTTAGGTTTTCACTGCTCCTTCTGGCTGATGATGTCTGGAGTTTCAATACCAAGCAAGGTAGCTGGAATTCATTTTTCTGGAAGGAGGTCAACCAATGTTTCTAAGCAGCAGAAGTGATGATGCCTTTAAACTTCTGTAGCTGATGCTTCCAACCTTAGCTGTACACTCTCCTTTAACCTGCCGGTGAGAGCTTAGTTACTTATTAGACGATCTTAATTAATAAAAGCTCTTACTAGCTGGAACAGCTTTTCAAACAGCAATAATAACAGCACTTATCTGCCAGGAAAGCTGAAGGTGAATAAGTTCCTACAGCCAAATGAATTAAAAGTAAAAAAGAATCATTAAGTGTGTTTAGCCACATTTGCAGAAAGTGTATAGAGCGTAGGTTCACTGAAAGTCATGTCCTTCATCTGGATTTATACTGCCAGAAGATTTGCTAGTATTTTCAGAGCCCCTTCCCACACATTTTCACCTCTTCATTTGCAGTTCTTATCCTTTGATGGTATTTTTATTTTCAAAAAAAGCATAGCTGCATTTTGGTGGGAGAGTATACACTTTAAAAAATGTTTCAGAGAAACTCATGATGCCCACTCACCACTCAGAGAAGATTGAAATATTTGAATTGATATCTACTTTTTGAGTAAAATATGTATTTCTTTGGTTTCCTGAGTACAGTGATAAAAGCATTTCAATTTTTTTATAGCTTATGCAGGTAGAGAGTTTTCCTTCTGAAAACTGAATTTTGCTGTAAAAGGGAGAGAGAATTAGTCCACAATCAAAGTCCACTTTCAGAGTGAAGGCTTATTTCAATAATGCTTTTGTGTATGAAATTTTCATTTATATTTAGAACTAGCTTCTGCCTACCCCTCCTTATTGTCATACAAATAATTGGTGACTTGTGAAAAATGAACTATTTTACCTTGTAAGCCTTATTAGCAAATACCTTTTACTGGAAGAAGCTTATGTTTGTCCCTTTTCCTCCACTGTTCTTTGTAGCTAGGAGCATTGCTTTTAACAGGTAACAAAACAGCATGCCACAGTCCAAAGGCTGCCTTGGGGCTATCTAAATATTCATTTATAGGAAGAAAGAAAGGAAATCAGACATTGGCAGGTATTCAAAATATATCTAGTGCCCCAAAGCATAAATTTACAACTCAAGAAAAATTAGTGTCTGATATTATAATAATATTGATGTCGATTTTTAATATCCTAAAGTTCAGAGATGTTTAACTCCAGAGTTGTGGCTCAGCCCATCAAAAAGAAATGAAACATCTGGAAATCGTGGTGACAGATTCATACTCAGAATCTTTATACCACGGTTGTGATTGATACGTGAATGAAGACAGATCAGTTTGTAGACTTGCCAAAGCTATTTCTCTGTCACCAGGTTTGTGTTTATGTTCACTATTAGAGAGCATAAGGTGTAATCCTGAGCACAGAGTGACCTCCTGTTAGCAGATATTTTTGAGAAATTTGCTACAGATTATTAGCTCTCTTATCTACACCATTTATTCTCAATTGGGGTAGTTCTTTAAAAATGTTCTGAGGGAAGCCTGCACCCAACTTACAGTAAACAAATCACTTGCAGAGCACATAACCACTATATGTTAAAAAAACCTAATGAACTCTGCATGTATTTAGTGAAGTAGCCAGCTCACGTCAGTCCAGGCAGCAGAGCAGTCCCACCTGGCATGCTGCCACAGCTCCCAACTTTCTCTGTTGAAAGCCGCCATGAGGTTATGCACTGATAGACATGGAATTACGTGCTTTGGATGAAATCCTGCGGCTGCTGAAGTCAGTGGCAAAATTCCCATTGATTTCTCTGGAAAGCAGTAGGCTTGTTTCACACACCCTGCCTATTTTATGTGTGAATATCCTGAATTACATTATGCTCATGTTTTACCTGAGCACACACACGGTGGCTGCAGGGGCTATTTCAAGGCTGCAAAGATAGGAGGCGGGCATTGAACAATTGCACTTTAGGGGTTTGCTGTGGCACTTGAGCTGAGTAAATCTGATCAGGTCCCAAAGTGGTTTTGCTTGCTGTGGCGAGCACAGACCTTTCCTGTGAGAAATTTTTCTCTCTTCTTCCTGTGTTTTATAAACAAAGATAAAGTTTGGATGTTGTTAAAACGATCTCTCGAGATATGGATGGTTCAAGACTGGCCAATTGGCCTGGGGGGAGGTTTTGAACTGACCAATCCTGGTGATCTTTGAAAGTCTATATAAGTTGAAATTAATAAAAACAGGCATTTTGCCACACTGACGACTGGAGTTCTTCTCTCTGCTGCTGAGTTCTTCTCAACAGCGACAGCTTGCAGAGTAGGAGAAGGCTCTCGTGGTTGGTTGACCCAAAGATCACTGAAGGCTTTTGATCTTCACATCAGCCCTTAATAACCCACTGACCTGGTATTTTGTGCATCCATGATCTTTAAAAATCTCCAGCATGCAAGTTAAATTCTCTTCAAAAGCTGTTGGAAAAATGCTATGTTAAATTGTATGCAGTGATCTTGTAATTATGAAATTGTACGTTGAAAAAAAATAAAATGAGATCTTTCTCAGGTGTACAGGGGAATTTGTTTATCACTTGCAAATATCTTACCCAAGGAACACCTCATGTTTAAGAACATAGTCCTAGATTCCCTTTTGGGGGGTTTAAATGCATTTCAAAGTGAAAAGCTGTTTTCTAGTATGATGTAGAAGCTATGCTGCACTTTACTCTTGATTGCTTACAAAATGTCACTGGGACATTGTTATTCATTGTGACTAGAGAAACACATTCAAATATAATTAAATACCCTCTAGGTGATTACAAGGAGGGTGCTTTTGGTGAAGATTCTGGTGTACTGGCCAAGTTGTGGTTTAAGGTAGTGTCACTGTTAATGGCATAAAGCTTTTGTTATGTGTTTATATGGTACTGGCATAGTACAAGTCTGGCTAAAGTGTGGCTGTGGCATGGAACAGGCAGGATTTGTCAAAACCTGGCACAATGCTTCACTGCGAGATGACTTTTCTCCCTACTTTCTTTTATTGCTTAGACAGTGAGGTTGCTCTGAAAAGTTACTACCTAAAAATGACATCCTGTATTTGTAGTCTCTCAGTAAACACCAGGTCAGGTCAGTTTGTACACTACAGCCCCTGCAAATTCAGCAGGGAGTTTGCCAGATCAACAGACTTGTACTGACTTGGGCTGTAACACCTATGAAGACTTTGGGGTCTGTCTGTGCTAGCATCCTACTTCCATTGATGCTCAAACTAGAACAAACTCAAAGTTTGTTCACCACCACTACCAGGACCACTTAGAGACATTCACTTTACCCACTTAAAAATAGATTCAAAGCTTGTCCAAGCTGAAAAGGAATTGAATTTTAGCTGCATGGTTCCATGCTGATATTGGAGAGTAAATGTTTCAACAAAGGGTTGAAGGTCAGTGAGTTTACCAACACTTCAGCTTTCCAGGGGACATTGTTACCTATGTTGATTTATCTTGGTCAAGCCTATATCTGAATTACTCCTCCATTTTTTAGAAAAAGGCTCCTGCCCTGGAAGTAGAGCTGTCTGTACAGAAAATAGTTCCAATGTAAAGTCATGGTCTTCTCTGGATTTATATCCTGGAGTGAACCCACAGGAATGAGTTCCTTAGTATGATAGGCACAACAGGCAATAAAAGGTATATACAGGGAGACACACAAAAAAGTCTACAGCTTTATGAGACAACTTCAAGAGTAATATTTCTCTAACCCAGAGAAATGAATTGAAGGCTATGAGGAGCACAGAAGGATGTTTGCAATAGCAGCAAAACAGAAAGACAAACAATCCAACTAAGGCTTTTGATCTATGAAAAGAAGAAAAGTCTCATGAAGAGCAGGTGAACAAAACATATTTTGTGCTTCTTTTCCTTTCAGCGTTGAAAAGCAAGGAAAATTTATGGATGCCTAACAGGTATTTTCTTTATAAAGAAATGCATCACAAAATACTTTAAATACTGGTTTAATTAAAATACTAGCGTTTTTTCTTTATTTTATTATTTGGACTGTGTTTGTCTTTTGATCTCATTTTCAGCATTACTTTTCTGTCCAGTGGTGGTAGATTTTGGTAGTTTGTTTCCATCCCCACACCCCCCAACCCAAGAAGTTAGATGTATATGAATTGAGCTGCACATTAATTGTAACAATCAAAAATCAATAGTTAAGCCAAAATGGGATATTAATGAATAATGGTATTCAGTAAATACACCAAACAGGGAAGCTGTCCTCTTTTTGGATGCCAGTTATGTCTGGTAACTGTAATGTGCATTTCTTACAAAATGCTATGAAGTGCTAGGGATAAAGTAAAAAGTATAAGTGACTTAGCTCCTAAGTTGTGGTGTGATGTCAGTGGTTATCTGTGAATAGTATTTCATTCAAAATGAACATTGACTGAAAATAAAATGCAGTGTATAATGTAAAAATACTAATGCTTAAACTGGTAGAAAGTCTGGAATTATTGCCACCTCAGTTCATAATGTTTTTAGATACAGTGTTGATCATATTTACTGCAGAGAGGTTATTTTGTTATTATCCTTCTCTAACAGTCCTGGTCTATGTCAGATTTAAAAAAAAAAAACAATAAACCAACCAAAAAAACCAACCAAAAAAGCTTCAGAACAAACCTTTTTATAAAAGGAGTGTCTCCAAAATGGGAGCTTCTATAAAAAATGAAATATACCAAAAGTGTCTCATATGTTGTAGTTTGAATTATTGTGGACTTATTGAAGGGAAACATAATTAAAAGAGAAACTTCCTGAACACAACACCTCATTTCTTCTATTAGCAATGATTATTAATCTTCATCTAAATCATCTTTACTTCATTTATAAATAATCAAGGTTATGATGTGCTGAAAAGAGCAAGAAAAATGTCAAGTTCAGCATCCCAATTCATTTAATTCATTCAAATGCAGAGCTACAAAGACCTCTTTTCAGCTGTAGAAGATGAATAATGTAAAGATAAAACCAGAAATAACAATCCTGCAGTGTTACTAGGTAAATGAGGCCAGATTGAGCAGTGTTCTTTTTTTCCTCAGTTTGCCACAGACTCTTAGTATGGTTTAAACAGAGGGGATATTGAGCATTGTTTTCTCACTTCTTCAGAGATGTACATGGAAATGTATTTTGGACAGGGGCTAGAGTGGTGCACTCCAAAGTGCACTCCCATCTACCGGGGTGTAGAAGAAAATATTTTGTTCCATTAGTAAAATCTTTTAAAATAGTGCTTATTTCACCTTTATCCCATTCACTTTTCATTTCCTTTTTAATATATGTTTTTAGAGTGTAAATAATATGTTAGTAAAGTAGCACATGTATATTATTTATAAATATAAATATATGGGAGGCATATTCAAAAAAGTTTACTGATAACAGTGTGAGATCAAAAACCACTGAGCTGGAGAGCAATTATCCACATGGCAGGTCCATACTAGATATAATTTGTATTCATACAATTGTCTGGTGATATTGATCATGCATGGTTGCATGAGGAACAGGTGCAAATGGAATGAAATCAGACTCAGTGCCCAAAGAGTTTACAGAAAGGCTCCTGTTACTTTTTAGAAGATAAGGCTAAAGATGTTAGAAAGGTGATTGAAAGGTTAGAATGCAAAAAGTGATTTTCAACTCAGAAAAATGAAGCAAAACAGTTTTAGGAAAAGTAATCTAAATAGTCAACAATTACACAAGTAATTACAAGTAATCTGTAAACCAGTTGTGCAGATGGGGAATTACTAGATACGGGGGGGAAACTGAAATTTGAAACAAAGCAGCACAAATGGTCAGATTTTGAGTAGTATTGTGGATACATGCATTATGGAATAGGAATTAATCATTTATGTTGACTTGGCTCCAGTATGGCTCTGTCTGGAAAATTGCATTTTTTGCAGGGTATTGCTGTATCAGACATCTATGAACACCAAAATGGAAGGAGTTTAGGCCCAGTAAACTACTGTGAGAAAGATCACAATTATGAGATTATAGAAATTAAAAGATTTATTAAAATGCACATATCTTGCAAAAGAAAAAGAAGGAGCAGGTGCAGACAAAGGAGAATAGGGTGAGGTGATATGGCTTAAAACATTCTGAGTGTCTCAGGGAAGAGCAGAAGAAATGAGAGAAGTGTTAAGCAAAGAAAAATAATTATGGCTTCTATATAAAATTCCTAATGACAACATGGTGATGATCAATTACTTAAATTTTTATAATGTTCCTGGTACTATGTGTTTTCCAAGAATATGAAAAGATGTTTCAGAGTTAAATTTTTCAAAGATGGACAATAGCTGTAATAGCACAGATTTCTGAGATCAATAAGGAGTCTGAATAAACCACAGAGGTTTAAATTAGTCATGGTATCTGGCCTCCTCCCAAGCCATTTCAAAGTGGGTAAGTTCTTGGATTTCTAATACCCACGTGTTTCTCCTATCACTTTATGGAAAAGTACATAGATGAAAAAAATTAAGGGAGACCTGTCTTGGCACTAGCTTATTTTATATTCTTGATTATGGTGTTCTAGGAGCAACTATGAGACGTGTACACTGAAGTTGTTTAGATGATGGTTCCATAGTATGCAAGGATGACAAAAACACTCAGTCCATTCTTATGGGTGTGCAGACACACTGGGATGGTGGTTTATGGCAATCTGGGGGTACTGAGTCTGCCTGGAAACCCTTCTGTACAGTGAGGAATGACATGGTCATCCAGGGGCTTGCTGTGAATAAGGTGAAGCACCTGTGTAATTGTTTGATAGAATCAGCATTATTATTTTTTCACAGAGAATTGTTTTCCAGATCAGATTCAAGGTCGCTTTTTATTAAAGTCAATGATTTGTCTTTCCTTGCCCTCAGGAAATTCACTGCTGTTTTCAAAAAAGCAGTTGAGTCTTGATGTATTTTTCAGCATGAAGTACAATTGATTTGAAAATATAAAATGAACTACAGTAAGTGAAGCATCTTTATGAAATGATGTAACCATTTTCTAGTGCATTTAAGTCGTTCTATTTCTGACTATTGCACAACTCTCCACAGAGTGGCCCGAGAACAGTTCATAATATGGTTTGAAGGTCTTGTGGCTTTTGCAATGTCCTAGACAAATGTAGACGTTAATCAAACCTCATTTGCTTCTGCCAGCAAGTTCTTTTATCCCTCTAAATAAAAACTGCCACAAACACACCACAAAACAAACCAGCTTACCTTTTGCAGTTCTTGTGTCAACCCACTGAAATGATTCACCGAAGTACATCTCAGAAAACTGTTACTCTAATGCTGATCCCAAGATGCTGGTTGTCTTCTATCATTATGTTGCACAAGTTGCTTGTGTCTTAATTCACTTAAAAGACTTTTTAAGACATAAAGTGACAAGACTCACTCTGACACAGTTCAGAACTCAGAAGGCAGATAGCTAACCACAAGAAATTTATACATTAAAATACTCTGTCATGTAGGCATGATCAAACAGTGGGACAGGTTGCCCAGACAAGTTGTTGAGTCTACCTCTTCAGAGTTATTCAGAATCTGAGTGGACTCAGTCCAGAGCAACCTGCAGTAGAAGATGAAGACCTTCCTTTGAGTGAGGGAGGTTGGCCTGGATGATTTCCACAGTTCCCTGCCAGCCTCAGCCCTTCTGTGATTCTGTGAAGAAGCCAAGCATTTTCAGCAAGCAAATGTTCTGTTTTACCAGCTGTGGTATTTCTAGTTTCTGAATGATCTCTGGTATAGAGATCACACAGAATCTCACTTACTTAAATCGTGGGCTTAGTGCTTTCTGAAAACATGGCCTTATGTTGAAAATGGTGAATTTCTGTATTCACTTTTGATTACTAGTAGCAGCTATGCAATGGTCAGAAGATGATCATGTTACATACACAGTCTTCTTATTATTGACTGGGTAGCAGATAAACATTAGTAAAGTGAACATCCTTAAGGGATATTTTGGATGAAAGAGCAGTGCAAAGACAAAGTGTTACAATAAAATGCTGACCTTTATTTTAGTGTGTTAGAGGCTTCTTTCTGCCTTTCAGTATCTCAGAAAGAGTAAGAACATGCAAGCTGACAGTTTTATTTAAATGAATTAAGTAATAATGCATGTATTTTATGTAATGCAATTAAAACCAGCTTCAGAATTTTTTTTTCTTGCTGTGGACTGAAAAAATGCATAATGGCAATACTAGGAAAATCATCACTTGCCTAGGAGCACATGCTTAAACTGAATTCCCACTGCAAGGCTTCATGGAGGGTCCAAATGCTTTCTTTCCCGGTGCTCTTCAGGCAATTTCACCTGCCCACAAGCCATTCCAAAAGAAGTCCTTTTGGTATTACCTATGTGCTTTCAGTCTGGATGTGTAAAGGAGGTTTTCAGAATTTTAACCTGAGGTGCCAAAGTCCATATTGTCACAATTAAACTGGCTGGAATTATGTTTTCTTGGAAGAAAAGGCCTTGTGCATTTCAAAGCTGTGTAAGTTCATGAGATCCTTAGATTCCTTGCAGACTTTAGATATGTCCTCCCTTATGGCAACAAAAGAACCAAAATCATGAAATGTACAAGTGAATGGGGCACCTCAGACTAAGTCCACAAGGGAAATACTGTACCTGACTGAGCAACCTTTTTCTTTCACTGTACCCTCAGGCCAGAATGATCAGTACATATCTCGCTACCTGAGGTGGATAATGCTGTACCATTTCAAAACACACACCTCATAAGCAGTGCATCCTTCTCTTTCATTTTCCATTTGTATCCCTATACCTGTTTGTAACTAACCTTTCCTCTCTGCAGATCCAGGAGGTATAAGATTCATTCTTTCCTGATTTAAGGGACAATATTCTGAGGTAATATTAGCTTCAAAGGGTAATAATATCAGAGTGTGAATATAGTACTTTGATTAAAAATAGTGAAAGCTGCATAGAGTGGAAAACCATAAATAATTGTTTACTGAGGGTCAGACTGGCAGAATTGAATTGTTGTACATATGCCTGGAAGCAGCTGGTGTGCCAGTCAGGAAGGAGGCATTGGCTGGCCAACTGTTACTTGAACTAGGTATTACATATTCCAGTTCTGTCTGGCACAGATGTCATGGAGACACACAAAAAAGATGGATATCCTGTAGCAAATGAGGGAAAGGTGTATACACCCAGAAGCTTTATTTGTCCTACTGCATATGGAATGAATTGCCTAATGTATCTTTTTTTCATTCTGAGAAGTAAGGAGCAATACTCCCATCTTACAGGCCAGAAGTTTAGGCACAGCTGCATAAAGTCACTTCATCAGACTTTATTGGTTCTGTGCTACAAAGCAGGAGAGTAAGCCCCAGTCTCCAGAGTCCCAGATCACTGTTGGAACCACTTAATAGAGCTATCGATATTTCTGTTGGAGATAACTCCTCTGCTGCAGGCTTGTGTCTCAGTTGCATGGTAATTCTGTCCAGTTCTATTCCAGTCCCATGTTTGGGGGATTTTCCACATACGTGTAATGTTCAGATCTGAGATGGCAGAGACCTCAAGAACATAGTTGAAAATTGCCTTTCTGAAAAACAGTTGTTTTTAGAAATGGGGACTATTAATTCTTTCTGAAGGATGAGTTTGTCCACTTAACCTATTGCTAGTGCACTATGAATTTTCCAGTGTCTGCTGTAGACATGTGAGTTTGTTAATGGAAAAGGTCAGGCAGCACTTATTACCATTAAAAACTCATTTAGATCTGCTGATCCCCTTGATGGTGCTTTGGTTCTCATGGCACACTGGGTTTTATACTCCTTTTCAGTGTTTGGAACCAGGGGCATTTCATTGCTCCTTTTGAAAACTAGTAACAGCACTCAGAGGATGAGTTAAGTGCCATGGCACACATAGATCATTGCTGCTATATCTGAACTGCTGCTGAACTTCAATCCATACTCCTTGTACTCTTTTAACTCTTACCAAGTCTCTGGAAAGGTAGAACTGTGAAATGGAAGGGCTTTGGTGTGGCTGCCACACAACTTTCTTGGTTTCTTGCCCAGCTTCCAAACCAACCTTCAGGTATCCTGCATGTCATTCCTGGTGGTCAACAAGACAGACAGCCAAGGTTCAGATATTGAAAGGGAATCTGGTCTGCACTGTGCTGTCAGCAGACAGTAGGTGTACAAACTATGGAAAGCAATAGCCACAGAATTTCCTGTTTGGCTGGTTTTGCAGGTTCCCCCCCCCCCGCCAAATATATTCTTTTTAAAAGCCGTTTGCTGAGACCGACACAGATATATAATGATGGACGTATTTGTGAACTCTTCTGGGTTAATCAAGCATGCAAGTTAGAAGGAGGGCAATATGGGCTCTGTTCCAAATTCATACATATTCAGGTGATCTCTGTGGCTCGAAGAAATGTTTGAATATGTGTTTTTAATCATGCAAATATGGTTCTGTAGTGACCATATTCATCCACAGTTTCTGTGAACCTCAAAAGTTATGCTTTCTATCTGGCTACCAGAAATTTCTCTGTGTATTCCCAAGAGAAAGGCATAGTTACTATAAGATATCTGTTAGCTGCTGAGCTGACCTTACTCGGCATTACAAATCAATAAATCACACACAGACATTTCTGTGTCACCTTTCTCAGGATATGAATTCTCCTACTTGCCTGCACATTTCTATTTTAGACCAGTGTAACCTACATAGGCATGTAAATGCTCCAGTCAACACCACAGTGCCTCTTCCTGAAGATCACATGGTACAGTCACTAATACCTGCTATTTGTGGTTTGTCCTCTTGTCTTTTCTGCACTCAGGTAGATGAGGTCTGCTTGGTTTTAGCATATTCTGTTAGAAAAGTAAGGTTAAAATTTCACACAGTGTGAAATAATTCAGTTTGCGTCTGATGCTGTGTATTAATAATAGCATATTGATGTATTTGGCTAGACGACTTCTTGGAATATAGGTCTGTGTCTTTTTTTGTTCCTTGACAGAATGTCATACATGATTATTAATGAGAAAAATAATAAAAATCTTCCTTCAGTTTCCAGCAGAGAGGAAATTTCATTTTCATCTGCCATGTGAAAGATAAATAAAAAGAAGATCTGGACTTTAAACCTAAATTAGTCTATTAGAGGGAAACCCAGCAATGTGACTACCTTATCAGACAAGTGTGCATTTTTAAGTGATTATTTTTTAATCTATTTTCCCCTGGTTTTCTTTCTCTGAATGTCCAAATCAGTGTTTGGATTTTTTGGAAGCACCTGCAAATAGTGCCACTGTACAAAATCAGAATCAAATTATAGCTGTCGTGTCATTCTCATTAGTCTGTGTCCCAAAACAATTCGATACACTAATAGAAATACAGACAGCTAAAATTGATAAAGGTTTAATCTGGATGATTTTTGAATAGCTTTCCTGGCAAACAAGACTGAAATAAGCCAAGACTCATTTCTTCCATGTGAATGAGTATGATACTCCCTGCAGGATGGTTTTGATTTTTGAGCAGTTCTATTCCTAATTTATATGTCATTCTCCAGAAACAAAGATTGGGCCAAAATTGACAATTGCCTTGTTTTAAACTGTCATGTTTCTAGCAAGCAGCCAGCCTTGCTCAGATGACATCATTAGTAGTCTGGTCAGAATCTCCAGGCTTAATAATCAGAGGAGTCACTTACGATTCCTGGTCTAGGGGAAGGTGTCCCTGCCCATGGCAGGGCATTGGAACAAGATGATCTTCACAGTCCCTTCCAACTCAAACCATTCTAGGATTCCTGCATGTATTCTAAAGTAGCATTTGCTGAGTGCTGCCTAAATATATATCTGCTTAGGTTTGCTTCTATTTTTAATTCCTCGGAAGCGAATATCTGCTTTTCAGAAATATCTGACCTTAAGCTAGGTTGATGTGTGACTGAGATGCACAGATGGGTATCTGTCATAGAACTACAGCTTTCAAATGCAAGGACAAGATCTGCTTTCAGAATCAATTGGTCACTGAGGTCTGTACTCCTTTGGGGTTTCTCTGGAGGGTTATGTCAGTATCACAAAAATGCAGAATGCCTTTGGTGCAAATGACACCTGATTTAGGACTGCTGAAATATATGGGCAGAAATTTCCATGCTATATTCCACATTGGATTCCACCCAGTGAATTAAACAGAAGAATTGCTAGTTTAAATAGATTCTTTAAGAAAAACAAACAAACAAAAAGGTAAATTTTTGAAGTCCTCATACTATTCGTTGTATCCTAAAAGGCATTTTTATTGGCTCTGAACCTCCCATAACTCCTCTAAATCTAACCTGCCCTTCATGCTGGCAAGAGGGTTCAGTTTGAAAATCTCTGCTTTTGTCAGTCCAGCTGTGGAAGACTGAATTACCAACACAAGCCTAACAGAGCTTCTTGGACTGCAAAAACTAAGCCAAATACCAGTTTTATCAATTTGCTTTGGAAAATGGAAACGCTAATTATTTATGGAGTTGTGCAGTATTTCATGACATGCAATTTCATTTCTGACAGATCACATAATTATATTATGGGGGATGGGATTTGCAAATGCAGGGTACTGATCTAAGCCCCTTCATACCAAAAAGCTTGGATGGCTGATAGGAATTAGCTTCAATTTTTTTTTCCTTTCTGATCCTTTTTCTCATAAGTTTTAATGAATTATAGATATGTTCATGCATGTGCACAAGTGTAGAAGAGTGCCTATTTTCTTCAGCCTTTTTCATTTTGACTTTCATAGAAATGACCTCTATGATATAGAATTTTGAAGGAAGTAAAACAGAACAAACTTTCTGTAGATATATTGGAACAATGAGGTCTTTGATATTGTTACAGCTTCAACTGTGTCTTTTGTCCAGATAAAAGGCTTCAAACAACATAGGAAAAAAAAACTTGTTCTGAAAGTTATTGTTTTTAATTCTGATACATTTTTTTCCATCTCAGATATTCTGACCACCACTAGACCATGTCCCTGATCTCCACATGTACACATCTTTTAAATACCTCCCAACCGCTTCCCTGGGCAGCCTGTTTCACTGCCTGATAACCCTTTAGGTGAGGAGATTTTTCCTAACATCCCACCTAACCTTCCTTTAGTGCAACTAGAGGCTATTTCCTCCCATCCCATCACTTGTAGCAGGTCGCTGACCATTTCCCTTTCGATTATGGGAGCTTCATTCTGTTCCCCATCTCTGTCTTCCAGTTTAGGGAGCTGGGTAGCTGGACAACAACCCGTCTTACTGTTAAAGGCTGAGGCCAAGAAAACATTAAATACCTCAGCCTTACCCTCCCCCCATCCAGTATAGGGTGAAGATTCTCCTCAGCCCCCCTTTTGTTGCTGATATATTTGTAGAGGGATTTTTTAATTGTCTCTTACTGCAGTAGCTGGATTAAGTTCTAGTTGGCCTAGAGATTGCCAGTGCTCTGCTGAACCTTATAGGAACAATTCAATATAATTAAATTTTTCCTAGCTAAAATTATAGGTGGCATGTTTTAAATGACTCTCACCTTTCTTCCATTTCTATTAAGTGTGACCTACCTTAACTTATGCAGTATCTTGTCCCAAGGTAAATCCAAACAAAATAAAAAGAGCAAGAATGTTATCTTTCTAAAGGTCATGTCTCTTATGATTAATGTGTTGTTTTGAACACAAATATCACTTAGCAATTATAATGTGAATGCAACTACCAAATTTTTAAGAGAAAAAGGGCATGCTTCTTTATTTACTTAGAGTTATGCTAGCCAAAGCCATTTGGAGAATGAATGTTTCCCCTAGGTATCCACACTTTCTTCACAAATCAGACCAAAAAATTGCAAAGACCATGAGTTCTTTTATATTTTCACACTCCAACCTGTGATTTCAACCTGACATTTCCCATCTGCCTTAGATGAGTGGCTTCTGTGCTAGCTTTTATTCCATTGTTAAAAACATGGTTAATAATGTGGAAGGTGAACGGGGAATGCTCATAGAATAAGGATGAAGGCAGAAGGAGCTTTGTGTCTTTGGTGATTGTAATTACTTTCTTTTTTTCTTTTTTTTTCCCCTTGTACAGCCTGAAAGTGCTGCATGGACCATCCTGAAATGCCAACTGCCTGTCAATGTCATCCATCAGGGGTTGAGCAAGGACTCACTGTGACAGACATCTCTGCCTTAAAGGTAATTACCCTAAACTTCGTAACACTGAATTATGCATTGGTTATAAAGCAAGACGCTCAAGGCCAACGTGGAACGTAAGCTTTTGCTTCGTGTTTATTTTGCAGCTACTTTATTTACACTTTGACATATACTGATCACATAAATTAATCTGCTTGCTCTCTTTAGATCGTGTGAACTGCCTGTACTGATCCTAGAGTGGCACAGTAGCAAACTGCACTGATGTAAATGTTCCTGATATTAGCAGTCAGAGGAACACAGGCTTGAAACTCAGGCATCATGGCTCTGTCCCTGCCTCTGGGTGACCTGAGGGAAATTGTTTCTTGGCTCTCTGCTTCATAGTCCTCTCCCCTATCTAGAAAAGAAGTCCAGTGTACCCCCAGCTGGACAGCTGCAACAGAGATCCAGCACATCATTTGGGGGCCTGTGATTTAAAACTAGTTTTTCTTATTCTTTACTAGTTTCACTGACTTTGAAAAATCTGTATTTTTTCAGTCATACTTTTAAAAATTAGAATAAGCAGACTGGGGCTGGAAGGATTAATATGTTTCCTTTGATACTGGAATTTTAGTATTTAGGACTGAGAATTGTATTTTTTTTTTTCAAAGAATGCATATGAAATGCTATTTGCTGACTTCTCATCTGTATAATTAAAGCAAGCCCAATTATCAGAAGGATTTTTATGAGGCTTAGCTGCTCTCCTTACATATTCACTGGTTTACGTCCATTAAAAATTATCTTTTAACTTTTCCTTGTAGAGTAAACATATAGAAAATTTAGAGAAATTATCCTATTGTCAATTCATAGAGAGAAAAATAGGGTACATTGGATTTTTTTTTTTCAAATTCAGTACTTATCGAAATAGCTATGGATTTTCTAACTTGTTTTGTCTGTGAATGCAACCAAACATTTCTAATCTCTATCAGATGTTGTGAAGCTATGCTTTTTTCCTTTACGCTGTTTTGAGCATGGCATGGTAGCAGTCTCCTTCCTCAGGACCCTTAGCAAAGAAACATAAGGGGCTTGGCCACGTACATCCAACAGCAGATTTACTTTTGAGATTGCTTTCTTCTCTTAGTGAGGAATTGCATCCTTCATTTGTAGTGGGCCTTAAATATTGTACAGCTCTCTGTGAGCAAGGATGAAGCCCATATTCATAAGGATGCATTGTATTGGTGAACAACGTGCCTCTGCATGATTTTAGTGTCAGAGGTACAGCTCTGCTTCTGTTTGCACCTGCCTTGCTGAGGCACAGGTACTGTAGGAAGTACTGAATTTGTCAGCAACATTTCTAACATGTACAGAGTAAATGACCAAAAAGCTGGTAATGCAATCTGCTTTCATATTAAAATGGATGTAAAAGGTTTCTCCTATTTTGAAAACTCATCTTCCACCATAATGTGTTTATTCACAAATGTGCAGTATTGTTAGGCTGCTTTCTCAATTGGGAATGCCCAAGATGAATTTTAGAGCAATCAGGAATACAAGGATGACTTTAATAGCACCAGGTATGCTGGATAACCTGGAGCTTATCTCAGCAAATGGCAGAGAAAGTGTTAACACTCTCCTATGCACTGAGCAAGAAAAGACCCCAGCTGGACCCAGTGATTGCTGAGATTGTCAGCCCAGCAGCCCTGGTGACTTGGACAATATTTGCCATATTGTAAGAAGAAACTCTCTGAACAGAAAGAATTGTAACTATGTAAAGGTGAATCTTTGGGTTGAGTAGAAGTGAGAAAAACATTTCCTGATGTTCTTTCATAATTTGTTTCAGAGGTAATCGTAGCTGCATTTAGCATTTCTGAATTCTGTCTTTGCCACTTTGCTGAGGGGTAGCTGGCTGGTTTGTTTGTTTGTTTGATAAGACTCCTGGAAGTGCTAAAGTAGAAGAAGCTTTCAGATGTGAGCATAATTGAATTTCTGTATGGAAAGTGCCTTGACTCTCCTTTAACTCTGCTTTAACCTCCTCAGACTGGAATTCCAGGTCTTGGTAGAGAAAGTGACTTCATATTCTCTGTGTTGTCCTCTTACCCGCTTTGTCTGATACTGTGCTGGCCTGTGAAGAAAAATGGAAGGAACTGGATTTTAGCCCAAAGAAAAGACAACTGAGACACACAGCAGGCTTTAAATATTTTAAAAGTTTCTGCAAGAAGGAAGAGGAACAAACTGTTCTCTTCAAGTTATGAGACAAAAAGTAATATGCTTAAACTGGAACAAAAGCAGATTTAGGAGGAGCTTTGTAGAAAGAATGCTCCAGTGACAAAGATAATTAAAGACTAGAATAGATTGCATATAGAGGCTGGGGAAGCTTACTCACTGGAGGTTTTTAGAGTGGTTACAGAACCATCTGTCAGAAATGCTTTAGTTGATTTGGGGCGGGTGGATGCACCAAATGATCCATTTGAGTCTTTCTTACTCCTTCCTAGGATTTAGGAATAATAGCCTGAAGAAAGGGGAAAGACTACACCAAGTATGCACAGCAGGGTGAATTTCATATTCCAGTGTTGAAAATCAAGATGTAATAACAAATTTTGTCACAGGCTACGCAGCTCTAGTCAAGCAGGTCAAGTATTCTCTGCTACCTTCCATCAAGCATTTGCTGATTGCTGGATCATTGGCTTTAAAGTAAAAAGGGGGTTTTTTTGGAGTATTTGTTGGAGAGATGTGTGTGGGTTTGATTTACAATAAAGTATTGTCAGTTTGAAAAGGATTGCAATTCTGAACATTTGTATTAAGTTGAGGAATAGGATAGAAATTCTCAGATCATATAGTTTCTTTTGCTTTATATTTTGTGGCTTTCAAATAATAAAATTACCTGATGGCATAGAGGATTAATCGAGTTTGTTCTTCCTGTAAGCAGCAAACTATTTTTGAACTGGAGGTGAAGGGGTTAGTTACTCTGTAATATCAGCATAAGTCAGACAGTGTTAATTTAAAAAGTTAATTTATTTCATTCACTCGCAAACATTCTGCCTCCAGGAATTATCCTTTCAGTGAAAACTGTTCTGACTGTTTTCTATTGTCTATTAGCATGATGCTTGGAGGATATTTTCTGTGGGAATGCTCAGACTTAAAGCTGTGCTCACCTGCAATGACATAACTAGCAAAGCAAATTGCATTATCCTCCCAGTAAGCATTTTAGTTCTTTATTGTTTTAACCTGAGTTTTTTTAAATCAGTCAGAGCAATCAGTTTTAATGACTCCTCTAAGAGAAAAACAAACAACAATGGAAAAGCTCTGCTTTTAAAGTTTAATCCAGAAAAAAAAAACAGAAGAGGTACTGCATTTTCTCCTCATCAAAACCCCTGAAAAATAACCAATTCTTATTGTTTGTCCTTTCGTGGAGGTTGTGAGATTCCTGCGCGTATGAACAGTAAAGCTGAGAAGTTGTTTTTCAGTGTTTGCTGTGAACAGCAGTAATTCAGCAATCTGCTCAAAGGACTGCACCAACAGTAGGGAACAACATGGCTGTGGTCCAAAATAATTTGATTCTGGTCATTACATATTTAGTGAACCCCAAATAAGTTTGCATCAATTAAGGGCTCAGTTTGTTTTCACTGAAACCCAGTGCATGGCTTCTCAGCTTAATTCAACTGAGCCATCCCTTCTGCTAACCACACATACAAAAAATGTGAAATACATTTGAGTATCTGAGCATCTGAGGTGCTTTGGTTTTTAAAGGAGAGAAAATTTGGAAAATCTTGAAGGACCGAGTATAAACCAAGATAACTAACTGACTTCTTTCTGATTGCCAGACGTCTGCTTCTTCCAGTTGTGGGGAATTCCCTCAACAGTAGTATCGAGAGCCCTGAAAAGGAATGGCAAAACCAAGGAATTGTTCCGATCTTCTAGCATTCTCTCTTTTCTCAGCAGAAAGAATTTTAGTGATTTTTTAAGATTATGAGTTATAACCATAGAATCACAAAATAGTTGAGATTGGAAGGTATATCTGGAGGTAATCATCCAAGTCTTATAGATGTTCTAAAAGTAATGGGTTATAGTTACTGCATTTTAAATCTGGTAGCTTATTTAATTGTTGGATGACTATAAGACAATATTTGGGACACTTAAGGCCAGGAGCCCTGGTTTTAGGGAGAGGCAGGAAAAGTACATTAAAATGTCAGCCTAAAAGCTGGAAATAAGAGAACAGAATGAGAAAGGACATGATTTAAGGACATGATTCCACCTGAGAAGTAAAAGGTCATAGGGAAAATGGACTTATTCTTTCCAACTATACCAGTTGCTCTAATAATATAGTACCTCCTCCTGTGAGCAGTGGCTGCCCTGTGTCCTGAGAGCAGTGGTGTTACAACACTACTGCCTCAAAGACAGGGTTTTTAACCTTGCACTGAAGCAATGATTTTCCTGTTGAACAGCCTTACTCAGTAATTGCAGTGTGTAGTGTTGTTACACAGCAGTAGAAACAAGCTTGAAGCCCATTTCCTTTCAGACTTCGCTCTCCCTGCTTCCTAAGCCTTCTCTCCTGCCACCAGACTCCAAGCAGCCCTCCAGCACTAGAGAGGTAGCATTTCTGCTGGTGGTTCTAATGTGTGCATGTGTTAATTGTTAAGCTGTCACCTGCCAAATAAAGTCCGATGACCAAAGAATGCCTGCCTTGCTCTCAGTGGTGGCACTGGTTTGAATCTGTCATGTGTCCAGGCATGAATCTTTACACAGCCTGGAGGAACAGCAGTGGTTGGCCAGAGGTGATAAGCAGCTGAATGAAAAGGCTTTCTTTCCAGGGGCATCTTACTAAACATTTTTAAAGAAAAGCATTTGCTCCTAAATATTTAGTGTCTGCACTCAATCACAGTTGCTATATGAAATCTGTATTCTCTACCAATACTGTATTTTATATAATTCTGGAACAATTCCACTAATGGTCAACCAAAGCAGATTTCAATGTTATAAACCATGAGCAGACTGGTTATGGAGGATACTAATTTTTTTTTTCCTAAAGAGTTGTTTAGTTAAGATATAAAGATGGCAAATGCAAGAAAATCTTGTGTACTAATAATTAGCTATTTGGTTAAGTTTCCTTCGCATCATACATCTCTGCATGAGCCTGCCATTGGCAGGGAGTAAAGTACCACTCCACAAAAAATGCTGGGCTCTTCAGTATCTGTACTTTATTTGTAGTGATTACCAATACATGTCTATTAAAGGAGTTTTATTGTTTTAAATAAAGTCATCCCAAATTAATTAAATTATTTAGAAATTTAAAGAACCTCTAAGTTAAATGCAAATATGGGAAAATATTCAGAAAAATTTATTTCTATTGAACAGTTTCTTCTGTATCATGGTGCTCAGTGTGTATTTTATTTATTTATATGTTATGTTCTTCAGAAAGGAAACGCCTGTGAGATGAGAGACTCCTTGGAAAGGAAGGGACGCTCTTGTGCTCTCTGAGCTATTGAACATGCTGTTGGGAGCTTTGAGAGCCCCAGGGGCACACAGGCCGGGGAGCCCAGCAACAGAAGCATGTGTGGTACAGTGCAGAGTGCTGAGAAGGAACAGGACAGACCACCTGATAAAAGTGCAGTGTATCAGAGAGACTTCTCCTGGTGCATCGAGGGGACTGTAGAGTCGGCTAAAACCCAGAAACTGAGTCAGAATTAAACCAAGCCTAAGAGGATTTATTCACCAAAGCTGTGGTAAGATCTTCATTTCTAAGTGCTCTTACACTTATTGTTTGTTTTCAATTTTTAGAGTTTACCTTCTATTTGTGATGCCTAAAATGCTGGTAAAAAAATTGAGCCGCAGACACGCAGTATAGGAAAAGGGTATTACCTTAGTTTAATAGGATCCCAGATGCACACCGACAACCCAGAGAGAGCTGTGATATTCCCGTATACAATTTTATGGACTCCATAGATTAGCATACCTATCTAAAATTCTCCAATGAGAAGCCTAACAAATGAAGTAATTGCCCTCTTATTAAAATTACCTCCCCCCAAAAAGGTTACAACTTAGTTTACAAAAACATGTCCCAGTGATGGGGCTCTTCTCAAGGTTGGTGTCTCATGCTCTTGAGATTGTGGAGATTGTTTTATCTTCTCCAAAGAATTCTGAGCAAGGCAAAGGTACAAGGGTTGTAAACATGTAGGGTTAAGATGCAGAGAGTAAAAAAGTTCAGGAATGGGGAAGGGTATAAAGAATATAAAAGAATATAAAAGTATAATGAAAAAAGGACAAAAAACCCATCAGGCATCATTTGCACCTAGAAAATAACTCGTGTTTGCTCTTGAAAGACCTCTGCATATTTCTAGTGGGTTTAGGATGCTTTAGTGATTAGATTTGGACTTTCACTGCGTGGTGTTGTGCACTTTCTCTTGTTCTGTGGAAGTTTGTCAGTTTTTTTCAATAACTTTCACCCTCCATGGAAAAACAAGTAGACTTGGCATCTGCTGTGTGCACAGCAGCAACCTCTGCTGAAATGGTAAGTACAGTTCTAGTGAAATCATGCAAGAAACGCTGGTGAATTAGAATATTAATTTTCTCTTTTCTCCACTGGTTGGTAGTCAGATTTTGTTGTCCTTATATAATGCTTGGAATTACCACCTTTTCTTAATTATATTGCCATGTTTCTGTGTCACAGTAAGAGAATCTGACATTTTCTTTTTTAATATATTTGTTGGTTTTTTTTTTTTTTTTACAACTTTTAAAATCACGTCTATGAATTGTGGAGGAGCTTCTTTTCCCACCATTCAAGATGTAGAACCAGTATACTATTTTTTACTGGATTAAAAGCCTGGGTTTCCTATAAACAATTCCATTAATTGCCCAGTTTTTGATATCTTTATATTCTTAAATGGGCACCCGGGAAATTTGCTATGTCTTTGAATGGCAAATGCAACCTCAGAAAGTTCATGTAAAAGAAGCAGTTATATCAGATGACCAATAAATTCTGACCTACCTCAATAAAAGCTACTGGCCAAATATCATAATTACAGCAAAGGTGAGTTTGCTGTGATTATGTTTTGCTGCAAAGCTGATTGTTAGTCATCTCCAATTTCTATTTTGTTTCATCTTTAGAAGATAGGAACCTGCTCTGTTCAACTGCCTTATTTTAAGGGTGCTTGATCTGCAAAATTGCATAGTAAAGTGCACGTACAAACTATTGAGGGGATTGAAAAGAAAACTTGATTTTAAGAAATACTTTTGTTTTTACTCTGCTGGAGCCCATTTAGATCCAATTTACACTCTGCTTTCTTCAGATTTTATGGAGCTTTTACTTTAAAGACTATGAACAGCATCTGTGTCAAAATCCACATCATAGAATGAGGCCTGTGGAGGCACCTTTATGACACGTTCTCCTGGATATCTGTTAAAAGAGGAGAGTCTCCACAGTATAACTTGAGATCAGCTAGACAGCTTCCCACTATTAAAGCTGTCATGCCGCTATCCATAAAGGGATCCAGTGTTTCCCTCAAATCTCTGTCTTTTTGAAGACTTCCCTGATTGTTCCATTAGATGTTCCCTATTTAAATGGCCTCAGGATAAAAGATGTTTCCAGGTGGCTCTATGAACTTCTATTTTATTATTTTACATGTAAAAATATTTTTAAAATCGTAGCGCTAGCCTAGTCATAATGTCTTTTTTTAGGCAAACTACTTATAATTGAGAAGATACTTGGTCTTTGGCAGTGAGATCAGCATTGTGTCAGCATATGCATTAATTTCACTAGATTTCTTACCTGGCCTATGAAATATATATAGTTTAACATAAAATATGGGATGTTGCAGAACATAAAAAGATGTTTTATTGGAAACAAAAAGTTTGTCATCATCAAGACTGGCAAATAGAATTGATTAATCAGTGTGTCTTATTTGGACTGAATATTGTTCGTGAACATTTAATTGGACTGATAGTTTAGGCTTTGTGGTTTTGCAAAATCCACAAATTCAAACTAACAGGTATGCACACCCAGAGTGGTCTCACTGGGTGTGAATACACCCTCAGAACCAACATGCTTACTGTCCCTACTCTCTCATATAGTACGTACTGGTTGACATTCGAAAGGTTGATACATTTAAATGGAAAGTCTTTCTTGTGAGAACTGTCTAACCTAGTCCTCAGGAGGACTAGAAAAGACTAGAAGGCTACTCAGCATGAGCTTGAAGTTGATTATGACAGATATTGGCATTCTGTCTAAAAGCCTGTTTGAAGTGAAACATTTCAACTGCAGTAAACTGAAATCTGTCATTGTTACCTGAGCACGTGTAATAGTCTCTAGGCAGTCTTCAGAGCAAAATGGTTTCTTTGCAGAAGGCATGGTTTCCTGAAAGCCAAGTCTTTTACTGTAAAAGACTGGACAATCCAAACAGTAGTGGAAAATACAATCCTGCCTCTGTTAGACTGCTAAATAGCAGTTTACATTTAAACTACGGTTCTTGAATGGGAAACTATTTACAGACCTTCTTTTTCGTTCAGTCTGTCTTGAATTAGCTATTCAGCAGCCGTAGGTGGAGATGGGTGGTGGTCACAACTGGGATGCCCTGGAAAAACTACTTTCCTCCTTTGAGGCAGATTTGTTGTAGGCATGGTGCTTACAGATCCATACTGGGGATTTGAAGGCTTGGATATGAGGGATATGACAACCATCAGACACAGGGAATGTTTGCAGTATCTGCAGTGCTAAACCCCATAAGAAACATGGATGTAGAGCTCTATTAGGTGGGCATGACTGAACTTCTAATGGTGGCATCTGCTGCATAAAACAAATAATGCATCTTGTCATCAAGATGGCAGCCTTGACACCCGTGAGACAGCACCTCACAGAGCATGCATGTGGCTCTTTGCTCACTGCCTGAGAGGATGGGAATTTGGATTGCACATAATATGGATGGATTCTTTAGCATGAGTCAATATGTAATTGGCAGTATTTCAAGCAAGATCACTTGCTTGATAGACCAGATCTCTTCTCCAGACTGTGCAACAAGAGAGGAATTACGGTTTTCTGTTAGTAGGGACAAATGTAAATACTTTGCACATCTGTCTAAGATTTTTCAGGGGAAAAAGAATTGGAAAACTTGAGATAGGATTTTTTTCACTTTCTGTTAATATGACAAAACTATGATCTATTATTATTTATATTTTATCTTGCTATTTATAAAACTAATTTTTTTCATATTTTTATGCCTTCCAACAAATCACCTGCAGTAGTTGTTAATTGTGAAGCAGCTCAATGTTAATAATTAGAGCAGAGAGAAAGAGAGAGGTAAATTCACAGGTCCTATTGCCAGTGTATGCTTTAAATATATCTTGGGTTTAAATCTATTGAGAAATGATGGATTGTGGCGAAAACACAAGGCCAAAGAGAGGGACCCTAGGAATATTCTATTCTATGGAGGAGATATGCACACATCAGATGGGTCAGACTGCTCCTATGACCTCATGTGATTTTTGTTTGCATTTGTGGTTTTTAATTTTACTATGGTAAAATGGGAAGGTGCAGCTAATCAGAGGTGTTCAAAACCTATTTTACCTGAACAAAGAATAGGTTTCTAACCCTGTACCCTACACAAAAAACACCTGTCTTCCCTTAACATCAGCTTTCTGTAGCTTTCTCTTTTTCTTCATTTTTCAATTCTGTCAAGTAGAGGAACTAATGTATAGAACTCAGTGCTCATTCTGGTCATGTGGTAGGTAGGATCTGTCTTTGAGTGAGTGAATTGACAGGGAAAACTGACAGCTGTGGAAGACGCAGGAAAGAGGAGTGTGGTGGGAACTGGGTGTCTATATCCCTATGATCAAAGAGTGTACCAAGAACTCACTGCAGTCTGATGATTTTAACATCATCCACTCTTCTTCCTGAAGTATTTCTGTGCTAGTGTGGCCCTGCTATTTGAGAGCAGAGTTCCTCTAAATCTAAAGTGCATTTGCATTTTTCAATATTCCCCTTCTCTACCTTTTCCCCCCTCAGCCAGAAATTCAATACAGCTGTGACTTAACAGCCTGGCAGCAGCACATTCCTGTCCTGTACAGCCACCATGTGTCTGTCCTATCCTTTTGACACTATCAAGAAATCCTTTCAAGAGCTCAGTCCTGTATTTTTGTGTGTGAAATTACTTCAAACTAGGACCTAATCTCCTGTCCCACTGCCCTCTGGTATCTGTTCTACTTTGTGAAAAGATCATATCTGTTCACCTCAGCTTGGGTCTCTGGTGTCACGTTTCTAGCCCTCGGGATCTCAGAGAATTTGAGCATTAGCTTCCAGCTCAGAAAAGAGCAGTGAGAGGAAGGGAACACTTCCCATGGGATCCTGGGTCTGGTACTGCTGGTCTTCAATATATCATGGGCAGCAGGATGACAGCCAGAGCCCTGCAGAGTCCAGAGCTTCTTCTGGATCTATTCATCAGACATCCCTCATGCTTCCATCCTTCCTATTTCTTTTCCAATAAGAAGAAAATAAAATGCAGAGTAAAAAAGGAGGTCACAAATCAGGAATGTAACTGAATGAAGATGGGATTAAAGTAGAGGGGGGAAAAAAGAAGAAACTAGAGTTCTTAATATTTCCTTCATGCTATAGGGCAAGGCATGGATCAGTCCTTGTGTTATCCTGACTAATTTGTCTTTCTTTAAAATGCAGCCCTTTTATAGAGATAAGCTTGCTTAATCAGAATGTTCTTTGATGAAAATATATCTAGCTAAAGTGCTAGTTCAGTGAGCATTTTCTTTACAGTGCCATTGTTTGAAAAAATCTGTTTTGGTCTGTAGTACAGAAAAGGTGGAGTGCCCTGTGGAGATTTTCTCTATTAGTATGCTAGGCAGTTGCTTATTTCTCTGTTCAATAATCCCTGAGCTGAACCCCTAGATTTACCATAGACAAATAGAAATATTCACAATACATGTAAATAAGCTTTGGTTGTGAATAGGATTTGTTTGCTAGCTGTTGATCACTCTCTTTCTTTACTCTCGTTCTTTATGCTATTGTTTTCAAAATCAGTGTCATGTAAAGTTAGAAAATAAGTATTTTGAATGGATTCTTCACAATATGACACCACTTAAAGGCTGGATGTTGTCAGAGGCAGATACTTAATCAGAGCTTAATCAACAAACTGGAAGAATCAAAATTAGTTGATAATCAAAACAAAATATAAATGTATTTCCTAATTTATTAGAGTGGCTTGGGAGGTTCTGTAAATTAAAAGATTTTGCCCAGCGGGAATGAAAATCAACTTTTCTTCCTATTTTCCATCCAGAAATAATATTTAATAGTGGTTCAACAATCTCTGCTCCTGAGGAAAAGTAGGAAGAAGATAAAAGGAATAAAAATGTCTCATAGAAAATACCTGATAATATAAAGAGTGCTACTTCATATGTGTGAATTTAGTCAGGACTGGGGTGGAGGCAGGACAATGGGGCAATTCTTGCAGTGGAACATTTTTTTGCCATGTATTTTCTTGCCTATCACAGAAAAAAAATTCTGTTAACACTTTATTGTATATTTTTTTAAAGGAGGAACAGTAGTGGGGAGGTGTGGGGAGAACAGCTCTCTGTGTCCAGAGGTGTTCTCCTTCACCCTACATCTCCCTTCCACTGTGTCCCGTGGGTAGCACTTGTCACAGTAGGTCACTTAATCCTGTCAGAAAAGATAGCCCTTGTGCATTGCAATTGTGTGACACAAGGAGGGACACTGGCCATCCTGGTGGATGGAACGTCTCTGGCAGGTGTGCAGTGACTCAAGGACAACTTTTCCAAACCAAAATGTTTTGATTCTGGGCCAATGCATTTCAGATTTCAACCTAAATTTTTTTAATATTTCTACATTTGTCCAGAAAAAGCAGCTTTTTCGACAGACTGGTTTTAGGTCTGCAAGGGCTAAAAGTATAAAGTGTACAGCAGATATGTATATCAGACGGGTGATGCAGAGGGAATGTAACATATTGGATCAACAGAGCAACACATCTGAAGTCTTTCTGCATTTCTACTGCAGTTATGTTCATCTGTTTGTCAGTGCCTATGGGAGGAGAGGCGTTGACATATAAAATCTGCACCAAGTGAATTGGCATTGACCTTAATATAAGTTAAACAATCCTTTAATTATTTTTAAGCCATTTTTAAGCAACTTCTACTTCCCAGTTACAGCTGCCACCAGAGAAAGCATGAGAAACCCACCAAAATGTGGATGCCTCAAAACAATCTCAGCTCAGGCAATTGAGAGGCCATTTTAAATGATGACATTAAAGTAAGCCTGGCTGGTGCTATTCACCAAGACCTGCTTGTATTTTACTGAAGTGCAGTAAAGATCCAGACATCAGAATTTGTAGTCAGACAAGAGTCACAGGGAAAGGCCTCATGGAGTATTTTGTCATTAGAGAATGAAAGAGTAGTATTTTCTCTGGGAAAAGTAATTGTAGGCATATTTACTAATAACTTATTTATTGGGGCAGAGGGTATTATTGGAGACCTTCCTCCTTCCAATTATATTTGATATAAAATAATTATTTTTCTTTTAAGAGTACATCCAGTAAAATGAATATAAAAATGCTGTCAAGCATGCAATTGTAGTGGTGTAGGATGAAAAGCTGGGAAGTGAAAAATATGGCATATTTAATGAGGCATCTAATTTCTGAGTCCTGAAGTTGAATTTGGCTGCACATTGCACTCTTAACAATGATAGAAGAAAGGGGGAAAGAAAATAGAATTTGTCAAACAAAAGTTTGTGCATCTCAGAAATGACGAGCAAATACAGCATGCATGCAGGGAAACTGGCTTTTCTCCTCTAATGGTAGGGCAGCTTCTCATGCAAATTCTCAGACTAATTCTCTGCTTTCCATATCTCGGTGGTGTATGATGACAGACACACCTGCAATTCAGCAGCCCAGTAAAAGGAGTGATTTTGAGGACTGTGTAATTTTTTCAAGGTGCCAGCAATGACTGCAGTACAGCATCTGCTGCTGGGTCTACTGCACAACATGGCACATTGCAAAGTTAATCAGCCAGCCTGCTACTTGAAAAAAATTTCCAGGAACATTGTTACATAGAAAAATTTAAAGTAGGATAAATCGTTTGCAAATATGTGACATTGCAAAAATAAGAATGATCTATTAAATGAGGAAAAAAATCCACTGATGTCACATCAGAATACCCAGCAACTTTGGAATATTAGTATTCTTGTCGGTTCAGCTGCCTCCAATTAAGTATGTACCATATGTGATAATATAAAGAGTCTCAAAAATTCTCTATGCATAATTGTTTTTTGGGAGAAAGACATAGTGTTAAGTATATTTTAGATTTTCTCTTTTTTCTTTGCATCCCACCCTCTTTGCTCTAAATGGTTTTCTTCTAAGTGCCTAAATCTGGATTTCCTGGCAACATGGAAGTTTCATAAATTTACTGCCTCTGCCTAGCAACTGTAGCAACATTTCAGGGACAGTTAATGATTTACAACGACTCGAAGTACTGGAAAGAAAACCTCGCATGCCAGAGTGGCTCTTACACTATCCTTGAGAGAACTCATTTGCAGGGAAAGCTGCACCACTGCGAATTTTTTCTAGAACTCAGATCACTCTTTCTTTTGACAGTTCAATGTTCTAGTGTGGAAAAAGGGCAACACTTGACACCACATTGGCCCTTTATTGAAGTTTCAGCTTTGAGGTCTACTGCAACAGTATTTGCAGATCAGTCACACAAAGAAAGTGGGTTTTTAAAAATAAATTTATATACAAAGTTGCATAACCACCTTAACCAAGTACATATAGTTTTATTAATTTTAAATGCCATTGCTACCATCATGGGTTTATGGCTATCCAAGTATAAGGAAGTGAAGCAGACCTATTCTCCTATCACTTTGTCTTCCTCAAATGCAAAAGAGCAGTGCATGAGGATATGCAAATGTATAAGCAAATGGGACAAGGCAATGACAGGAATGGGAGCTCTAATGCATTTGGAGGCCGAATGTTTGATGTTTCTTTTCCCTCTTTGCTGCTGCTAGTGATATGCTTTCTGTCACTTCACTGGTTTTCTTCTAGGGCAGCCTCTGTTTCAGTCCGAACCCTCAGAGTGCCACATAAAGAAACAGTTAACTCAAAGGGTACCGAAGTGGAACGTATAAGAAGGTTAAGAGAGCAGCTGAATTAAGATAATTTGAAATTAGGAAGCTCTTACACAAATAGATCTAATCAACATGTCTCTCCTGAGCAGAGGTTGGAAGGCTGAACTATAGGAGGCAGAAACATTTACATTTTGATGGCATTAAGTAGGATATGGGGCGAGACCCTTGAATTTCCCTCCTACAGTTTTTGTCTCCAGAGTGGGAGTGGCTTAAGGGCATGTGAAGTTCATATCTACTGATGGACAGTGGCTGTACCATAGAACATCAGTCAGGGGGAACACACCTGGGACAGAAGCTGAGCAAATGCAGAAAGCAAGAGCAAGAAATGCAAAGTCCAAAATAATTGTGTGACTTCAAACAGCAACTTCTCAAATTTAACATAGAGCAGTTGTGTAACAGCAGCCAAAGGATAATCAGTAGGATGACAAAATCCTGCAGTATGATTGTGTCAAGAGCTTTGGAAAGGTAAGCCGTGGAATTCTTAGTATGCAGCAGAAATCAAGAATTGTGATGACTAAGGTAAGGCTGAGTGCAACAGGACCTTGCACAGACATATCCCACACATTTTGGCTCTTTTCATTACCATTGCTTTTTTAGTAACACTAAATTCAGCCACAGATGTTTAAAAACTGTCATTAGAGATTCTGTGCTAGGCAGAGAAAAAGGAAAAAAGGAGCTGTATCAGCCTTATCTTTCTCTTTTAGCTTTCATGCAGCATTCATAGGGAAGCCTCTTGAAAAAGAATCAGAGTTCAGTGAAAATACACAGTAAAAAGGCCTTTGATGAATCCTGGAGCTATCCTGTTGCTTTACCACAGCTAAAAATACATGCTATTAAAAGGAAAGTAATCATGATTGTATTCTGATGGCATCTTCTTATAAAAAAGTGCCATATGTCTATGTCCTATCTAAGAAAACAGCTGACCTCCCAAGCCTGCCAGTAGGTAAATAATTTGTCTGGGTTGAGCAGCAACTCTCTGAGACAGTGGAATTTTCTTGTAGCACTGTGCTTCAGAAACACAGAATAAAGGGCAAGGGTTTCATGAGATTCCATTTGGTAGTGCTTGGAAACTAGTGTTTATGTGTTGATTGGTGAAGCCAGTTGTAGAATTATGGAGGCTGCAGGATGGTATTTCTGCCACAGTTTTTCTCATGGTATGAGTTGAAGTAAATCCAGCAATGTTATTAGAGCTGACAAACTGGAAGCCTACACACAAAGTTGCAAAATGGTTTAGAAAATAAAGTATCTAGTTGTTTAAACCTGAAAACAATATCTAACTTTAAGTTTTATGGCTAGGATTGAATTCGGTTCAAGCATAACAAAGATTTTTAGTAGTTATTTCTGCAGCCAAAGAACTAGTGTCCTACCAGATCCCCCGTCCTGGAGAAGGAATCAGCTAAAAATGAGGGGAGTGTGGGACAGGTCTTCCTCTCTGTGAGGAGTAATCTCTTAATGCTCCGAAATGCTTGTTTCAAATCCTCTGACCTACAAAATGAGGTTGCTGTTGTTGTATTTCTTACCTTGTCATCCCAAATGTCACTATTGGCCATAATGTTAAGTGTTTCAAGAGAAAAAACACACAGGACTCAGATTTTGAAACAGTTCCATCTGTATTTGGCAATAGCCAAATTTACTTCTTCACAGCTCACTTGGATCTAGACAATTGTTTAAATAAATAAATAGAGTCCACCTTTCCAAGAGGCTTTAGAGTATGAGCAGAGCCAAGTATTAAAGTGCAATAATAAAGGAGTAGGAGTAGACAGATTTGGGAAGCTTAAGAGATTAATAAAGGCAGCAGCTTTTTTGTAGTTGGAATTTTCTTTAGCATTGTGAACTTTGTTGTATCACCATGTCATGCTGCAGATGCTAGAGAAATGAGAAACCTCAAGGCTCCTGCTTTGCATTGCCTCTTGGGATATCTAGAAGCTTCTGGAAATCATAATTCAAGTAGTTACTGCATACCATTTTTCCTTATCTTGGGTAAAATTCATCCTTGTTCAAAAGGTATTGTTGCCAGATTTTCAGTGCTCTAGGGAGCAATGGCACTGGAGAACAGACTAGAGAGAGGTGGTCGAGTACTCTGCATGAGACATGATGGGGTTTGTGTAGTATAAGTAACCATAAATCCATGAGAAATTATACTGTTTTCATGGTGTTTTCACATTCTTGATAAGTTTTGTTGCAAGTTTCAAAATAATTAATGTTCACTTAAAGATATATCTCCTGCAGTCCAGACACTAGTTTGGAATTCCAGCTTGCTGGTTTTTTTTTTTCCCTGGTGTTTTTGCAAGGCTCTAATGACAGGACAGCAATGACAGTGTTAAAAAAATTATTTACAAAAGCTCCAAGTAGAATAAAATAGGAGAAAAGACTCAAATGTCCAGATCATTAGCTTTTGGGAAAATGAGAAAACTCATTACATTGTATTTTTTGTGGACTTTTAATAATATATTTCAATAGATTTTTAGAACTATACATGAATGCTGCTATATTTCTTCTTTCTTACATCATATCTGTAAGACCAGGTGGATATCTGAAGTGCAGTGAAATTTTTCACTTGTTTAAGATTTACATTTTGTATTGTGGTGGGAAGAAGAACTAGATTGGGGTGACCCCTATCCCTTAAGCATCTGAAACCTCAATTCCAATCTTGGCTTGAATTTCAAATGAAAGTAAGTAAATACTTCATCTTTAAACCTTAAGTTTTTGCTGATGCCCTTGATGAAAATATCCATCACAATAGTTGATGTAATTGTCTGGCTTTTCCTCTGTTGAGGACTTTAGGACCCATAGCAGGTTTATTGATGGGTTAAAGAAGAAATGTATATTCATATGTCTCATACTGAGTGCATAAAAACTTCCGCAACAGCAGATTTGTTCAGTTTGGGAACAGGGCACATTTTCAGAGCGTTGAGAAAAAATGAGACCATCGAGTCCCTGAAATGAGCTGCTGGAATCATTGTCACAGTTCCAGGTTCAGTTTGGCACCCACCGTGGCTGCACCTGCTGATGCCATTATGTTGACAGGTATAAATCACCAGTCATGAAGGAGAAAACCATGAAACAGGCGACAACTGGTGCTAACTGCATAAAGTAATTACCAATCCCAGAGCCCGAGGCAGCAGTACCTGAAAGGAAGCAGGTGGACCACCAGGGACTGTGTGTTTTCACCCCACCCCTCAAGTACAAGAGCCGCCAAACATGTAGAGACATTTTGCAAAGTGCTTGCTGAAGAGGGACTCCCAAAGATGTGACAAACCCATCTCTCTCTCTTCTTTTTCTACACATATATTTCAAATCTCTACCCCCCCTTACAGAGATATTCCACTTATATTTTGAAATTGAATGTGTTTTGCATCTTTTATGAATGTGCTGAGCGTAAGCAGAAAAGGATGGAGTTTTTGTTTGATGTTGAGCAGTGTGAGCTTTAGCTTGGCTATGTGTCTAATTAGGTGGCTTTTTTAGTGTGTGCTCTGTATGGGCTAATTAGAGGAGTCTGGCCTACAGCCAGGCTATTATATCCTTAAAGATTTGGTTGCTCTACAGCATTGTTGGAACAGATTTGTCTTTCTGGTTCAGACTGGGAATGAATAAGTACCACAGGTGGCAGACTACGAGCACAGAACGTTACCTGCCTTGTTGACAGAGACAGACTGTAAGTCCTAAATGGATGATATTGGCACTTGTGAAAAGTCAGTTCTGTTCCTCACTGATTATCAGCGACATTTCAGCAAAATGTCCAGCAAAGCTGCAATCACAGTAATTGCATAACAATTGCAATCACAGGCCTGTTTGGCCTTTCTGAGAGCAGAACAGCTATTTGTTATACAGTGGGTAGGTTTTCAAATGCCCTGGCAGTGTCAGGTTTGTTAGTGAACTGCGTGCCTTGCTGAAAAACTGCCTAGGGATCAGGAGTAATGCATAGACAGAAATGAATGGGAGCTATTTTAACTGAGCTTGGCACAACACAGAGGGGTACCCAAACAAATCCCACTGTCTCAGAGGCAGAGAGACAGAGTAAGCAAGCTTTCGAAACTGAGTCTCTGGAGCTATGTTTTCCCTCCCCTTGCTTTTCCTGGTTTCTGCTTTTACTCCTCATATGTGTATCATATTTATTACCTCCCTTCTACTCACTTCGCTGCAATACTTAATAAGAAATGTTATGTTTTATTGTCATAGATAGTGACTATTGTCACATACACACCTCAGAGCACTGAAAAATAATGGCTGAACTTGAGAAAACTCAGTGAAAATTTTATTCTTCCTTTAAAGGTGGGATTGTCACCAACTGTGCAAAATGTAAAGTGACCAGAGCAGGAGCATAATGTCTTGTAACCATTCTTCTGTTAGCAGGCATATTCTGCCCTCCTTTCACACCCTTAATCATGGTATAGCACTCTTTCTCAGTATTTCTTGCAATTGGTGATAGATTGCTTTATGCTACACCTAGAAAGGCAAAATCCTTACCTCAATTTATGCAACTGAAAGGAACTCATCAATTGCAGAGAGCTGTAAGATCTGACCCTGCATCAAGTCAATAGATTGCAGCCTAGAGGTGGTGAGGCTAAGCAGACATTGGGCAAGGAAGGATATGTGGTGATATTACCAGTGTGCAGTAACAGAGTTCTGCACTCACTCAAAAATTGGAAGAGAACTGCAGAGGAAGAAAGTAATTGGTGTAGATGAGTTCTCAACCAGCCCCCTGGACATGTATTTCAGCTATCCTCTTCACTTATGGGAGCTGGAAGTGCTGCTGCTACCCAGCTGGCAGATGCCTTCCCTCTCTTGCCTGTTGGCACTCTGGTCAGGTGTCCTGGCTGTTGCCTCCTTCCTCTCCATTTCTGTTTGTCCTGTTTTAACTCTGCTTCTCATGTTTTGTGCTTGTTCTCATTTGCACTCTCAGTTGTTTTTTGGCCCTATTTGTTTTTTCACCATTAACCATGTTCCTCTTGAGGTTTTTAGTGTAAATTGACAGGGCTAAGGTAAATATGGGTTTGGCACTTCCCTGAGGCTACGAGCAGAGCAGCCATCTGGGCTGCCAGCCCTGCTCCAAGGCTGCAGGACTGTGCGTGGTTTTGGGGAGAGTTGATGTTAGAAGATGTGTGGGCAGAAGGTATCAGCTGCTGCCTTTAATTACAGTTACAGTGCACATCATGGAGGTCCAGAGTAAAGTTGATTTCTTTGCTATTTCTTCTCTGAATTTTTACATCACTGAATGATATTAGAGTCATTTCTTGCAAACCTAGCAGGTGCCCTGAGAAAACCTGTCCTAAACCTTGAGGGTCCTTTCAGCCTCAAACAAATCATGTATTGCAGTCAGGAGCCTCAGAAAGAATTGGGGTCCTTGTCCTCTTTTCACTTCTCTGTGACTTGAGAAGGAGCACATGTGGTTGTGGCAGCAGGGAAAGGCTGTTTGGTTAGGTGGGGTTTTCCCTCTGCATCCACATGCTGGCTTCAAAGGAAGAGAGCTGCAGGAATGTGCTCCTCTCTTTGCACACTGAGTCAACAGGGACACGGGGCCAAGTGAAGGACACAAGGTGACCAGAGGCAGCATTTCTGTCATTGCATAAGGGGAAAGATGGGACAGCCACATAATTGTCACATGGAAACTTTTGATATGGATCCTCAGAATGTGGCAAGATGTGCAGACACTAAAGGACCAAGAGAGAAAGCCTATGCACTCTCAATAAAGCGGGCCCTCAGTGCTTAGCTCATGACTTTTCACAGACTTGTGGTATCTTCAGTCTCACCCAGAAAGCTGTGTGTTTGCCCAGGTGGAAATAACTCTTTCAGGTTTCCCTCACAGCACATTGAGAGGACAGGAAAGATGCAGAAAATAACAAGGGAAAGTTCCTGGGGGAGTCAGAAGCCCACTCCCAAACAAGGTCAGAGAATCACTGTAAGGCAGGAAATGGGACAATTCTTGCTTCAGAGCTAAAGAGCAGCATGGTTCAACATCATCCTCCTAATTTCTAGAAAAGGCAGTAAAAAAATACAGTGGTGGGTGAGAAAGCGGAGTCTGTGGTGTCAGAGTACAAGAGGCTGCAGTTAGAGCAAGAGAGGAGGTGGAAACAGAGCCAACAGGGACACAGAGAGATTGTGCCAGCAGTAGGAGATGAACCCGAACCTTGAACAAGTCTGCAACATGTAGGAACACTAGCAACTTCAGCAAGAGCTAGTGCCCTACTCCTCAAGAGAAGGATAAATAAAATACATGCAGGCTGTCCCTGTGTTATCATGGGGGAATCTTGACCGAGAGATGTCTTCTTTATGTTATTTACTACTCTAGGTAAAGGGTCTGAGACTCTTGGATATAACTGTGACTTGACTGGTTTCTCAAGTCACTTTCTGGTTCCAGAAGGACTATGGAGGTGATCTGTTTCATGTAGGGAAAAACACATGGTCCTCAGCCTCACTTTTTAGCATTTTGGGAGGGACACAATGCTGTATGTTGCTAGTCCCAGGGAACTTCCAGACACAGGTTCTACAGGTTATTATATTTTTCACATTATCACGAATTAAGGTATTTTTCAATGGTTTTTTCTTGGCTTTTTCCTCAGCTTATCTTATGAAGGAAGCAGGATGAATTTAAATCTCTGGATAGGCAAAATATTTCATTTCTTGCTGTTGAACTAATAAATGTCTGCAATGAGTTTGGGAGTTCAAACATTCATCTTTAACCCTAAGGAATGAAAAGCCCTTAAACCTCTAGGAGAGGGGAAAAGCAAGGATGTGTGGAATTAAAAAAATAAGCCTCAGAGGATAAACTGCACAGTGAATTATGATTCATGCTGCAACACGGGTTGAAGCTTGTCTCACACAAGGAATCATCAGGAAGCAACAAGCAGTTAAGGATGAACCCAGAGCATGCCTGCAATTTTAATGACAGGAGCCAATCCTCAACAGGCATGTTTGTTATGGTGAGCCTGACGAGCTCATTTTGGATGCTGCCACCCAAAGAGCATCATTCTCTTCCTCTCTGACTCAAGCATAAGCACGTAGGACAGTGATCTTGCACGAGGCTTAATGTTTCAGACAACGTGTATCCTGTTTAGAGTAACATTAACAGAGCATTTTGGCACATGCAGGTGTACTAACAGATTGCAAAACCACACTGAACTCCAAGAAAAAGAAGCTTCCCTCAGTTCCCTCAGATGGCTCTCCATCCATTGATGTAAGCCAGACAACTCTTCCCCCTTGCATTTAGTCCCAAGATTTGTCTGTTTTTTTAATCTACCTCCTACTTACAGGCAAGGTGATGGAATGCTGTTGGGTATGGGGATTGTTCCAGAATCAAATCCAGCTGCTCTTTAATTTTAAGGACTTTGTTATCAATTCACGTCTGTACAGTTCAGCTAGAGGAAGAGAAGGCAAGCATACCTTCTCTCCTATTGGTTCTCTCTAGTTAACTTGTGCACATTACTCCTGTGTCCCCATTTTCTGAGACTGAGAGCAAAGAGTGGTCCAACACATGGAAACGCTAATGTGCCTCTGTTGTTGTGATCAGTTCTGCAAAGCCCTGTCACCCTTGCTGTGACCATGCTGGTTACAAGTTCCAACAGTGCATAATCTGATTTGCTGCAGGAGGAGTGGGTGTCCCAGAACTGTGTTCTTGCACCGATCAGATTTTCCTGAGAAGAGGTCATGTCTTTCCTCATTTTCTCTGATGCAAATCCATGGCATATTGACTGACATTAATGATCTAGGAGAGAAGGTTCTCCACATCACTTTTCATTAATGGAGAAGGTCCTGTTCTTTGTATAAAAATTGCATTTCAGTGGTTTTGGAAATTCTGTAGTTTAATGAGGTGAATGTTCTTCTTGAGAATGACAGGGTTGCTACTGGTGCTGTTTATTTTTATGATGTTTTATGTCCTTGAGGTTTCATAGGTTGGAATAAACTAGGCAAAGTAGAAAGCCAAAAAGCAAATAATGTTTAACATCTGTCAGGCATTCAGCTGACACAGTGAAATGGGCATGTGGCATTACTGGTACCTTTTTTTTAAATTGGAGGTTCACAAATTGAAATAGCCCAAGCGAAAATCTCAAAATGAGATGAAAACTAGCGTCAGTGCTTCAGCTTAATGGGTTTTGTGGGTTTTTTTGTGATTCCTTCCTTCCTGCCCCTAGCATTCTAGGCACACTTAAGCTTTCTAGTGATGATAGGCAGCTAAAGATTTCTGTGCCTTTAGGACTTGCTATAAAATATAGAGCCCAAATCTATCATCTTCTGGTGAGATAAGGCCAGGAGAGCCTCCATGCTGTGGTAAATGGGGGAGGGGAACATGGTGACATGTATGACCATGGCAGATGGATGAGGTGCCCCCTTGGGACAGGGGAAAGCCCAGTGCTCAGTGATTTATGTATTTTTTCCTTCGGTCCCTCCCAGTACAAGCACTGGGTTGTACCAGGACAGCATTTACCACAACAGAGCGAGCAAGAGGCTGAAGCCTTCTTCATCTTTCCAGAAAGTGTCTGATTACAGGGTGACAGGCAAAACTTCTGTAACACTGCATGGAGACATTAGCATTAAGGATGGCTTGGTTTAGTGATCTTTACCTTTCTCTTACAAGCAACTTTTTGTTATATTGGCTAGAATAACAAATAGTCTCTGTTGACAGAGACTGGTGACAAAATATGTGTGAGCAGCCAGAGCAGGTCTGTTGATGCCTCTCTGCTCATCCAGCTGGGTTGCACCACCTGCCTCACACTGGGGCTGTGTCTGTCTCCCGTCACACCTGTGGCCAAGGTCATTCACACCCTGAGCACTCTCTTTGCTCTGTGGTTTTCACTGAGGAACCAAACAAGGAGAATTAAACTATTTCCTGGCTTTGTTTGTTCCGGCCTGCAGGTGGGTCAGTGTTCCCTGGGGGTGTTCTCAGCAGGGCCCTGCAGTCCAACAGGACAAGCCCAGTTCTGCCAGGATGCTCAGTACTGCAGGGCACTGTTCTGCAGGCCCCACGCCTATACCCATGTGCTGGCCATGAGATGTGCTTTGGGACCAGCTCCATGTGCCTTGCTGAGCGAGGCTGTCAGCTGTTGCTATGACAGATATGATAGCCAAAACAGATATGAATGAAGTAGCATTATTTCAGAAAAAGACTCGTATTGAGCAATTTGACAATGGAGAGTGCTTTCTCCAGGCAGAAATTTCCAGTAACTGGGAGAACTTGGCTTTACTCAGTAAGGTTTTTTTTTCCCTCTTATTTTATCAGAGCTAATTTGTTTCTTACTGATTAAAAGAAAAAAACTTCGGAACCAGCAGAAATGATTTACAGTTTAGTTCTTCAGAATAGGAAAATCAATCAAAATATTTTAAAAATAGAAGATAATAACTGGAGCCGCTCATCAAGATTTAGGACTAACTGCAGGCTTGGTTGGGAACTCTAAAATTAGCTTTTATTTTATTTTTCATGTAAGCATGTGCAAAGCACAACTCAGTAATTATCAAACTGAATTGTCAATGAAAAATGGCTTAACTGAATCTTCGTATTAGATTAAAACAGAATGTCTTTTCCTGCTGTAAATCTCTGCAGCAAATGTTCTCTGTCTCAGAACATGCAGCTCCTTGATTGAAATTATGTTTCCACTTCAGATATTTTGCAAGGCGTAAGCCATGTATGTACTCTGCTTCAGTAGAAATACTCTGATTGACACCAGATGATGACTTGATTCTACATTTATTCTTTGTTAGTCCATTTACATTTCTCTCTCCATGGATTTAAAGTCTGGTATCATCAATTAGCAGACTTAGTGCTGTCCTGAACTGATCCTTTTCAGTGTCTTCCTTGAACCTTCTTTGCTTGTGAACAAGGGATTGGATCAAGTGAGACATGAAACTTAAAATATATTTTCCTGCCCTTAGTTTTTGTGTTACTTCTTTCCGTAGCTCTCAATCATTCCAAGGTTAGAAAACCATCAAAAAATCTCTGTGCACAGTATGGTCTGCATCCTGTTCCCATCCCAAAAAATCAAGATTATGTAATGATATAAAGCACAAAGAAGCTGTAATTATAAGAAACTAGACAAAACATGCTGCTTTAGTTTGGATTGTAAAACATTCTGCATTGCTCCCAAATCAAAATAAAAATTGAAGTCTTTATGCATCCTGATAAATAAGAACAGGTGATTTCTAAGGTAAGTAAGTTTTCACAACACCTTATAGGCACCAAAGGGTACCCTGGAGACTGGGTCCCTATTCCAGTTCCTCATAATGCTGGGCTGTAATGAAGTCACTTAGCTCTTAGCTGCTCTATTGCAAAACTGAAAATACTCTAATAGATCATCGAAATGCGGCATCTGGGCATCTGTTCCAAATGTAGTTGGTCTCCTTCCTTCCCTTCCACAAAATAATGGTGCTTCTTTATTCAAATTACCTTATTTCATATAGGGCAATGGTGTTGTCATGAAAAGAAAACAAAAGTTAATTGCCTAAAATAAAAGTAGAAGAGTGTTTCCAACATGAGAATGATAGGGATTTGTGTAAGTCCCAAATTGGCTCTCTCTTGCTGGCTTTAAATTATTATTAAATAATATATGTATGTATAAACATTTCGGAGTGAGTTAAACATTTTCTTCAAATTAAATCATTGCCAAATTTTAGCTAAAATTTCTGTTACCTTAAAAGCAAGAAATTCTTTAAGACAGAAAAAGAATTAAACCTCTCATCTTGGAGACATCAAACCAAATGTCTTCATTTCAAAGTGTTGTGGGTTTTTTTCCAGCAGAGTTTCTTCCAGAAGCCATCTGATTAAATATTAGCAAAGCAGTTCAGTCAGTCCAAATACTCAGACATATATTTTTCTTCATAGAAAAAAAACATCTGAAAATGTTTTCCCAGCTCTCATAGTTGCAGCAGGCAGAACTTTGTTATCCTCCTACGACCTCCAAGTCCTGAATGGCTCTTTCAGTTAGGTCTGCGCTTCTTCTAAATAGAAACTGCCAAATCCAGGGCTGTTTCATGAACCATAAAGTACATTAGCCATCAAAGGGAATGGAAACTTTCCTCCATTTACTGAAGAATTAATAAGCAAAGTGCAATGATGGTTACAATTTAAGAGGCAGGAGCACAGCCCTGGTTGCCTGGAAACAGGAGGATGCCTTTGGAAAGTCACACTAGGCTTGCTTAGGAGAGCAGTTCCAACACAAACTGATGCCCATTTTCTCCTTTTTAAAAACATGACTTTTCTCATTGTTTTCTATCAAGACTTTGAAGAGTTCAAAAATTCATTTAGTGTTTACCATATATTTAGGTGTGAGGATGTGTCAGACATATCCAGGAATTAGAGATGGGTCTGAATAAGGGTCCTACATCCAAACTTTGAAGAAATTATTCAGATTTCATAACTGCTATTTTTTTTTGTAGTGATGATCAGACTGGTCAGGAGTGGTCAAACCTGGGTCAACCTATATAACTAGAGCAAGCAGGTTTTGCCAGAAGCCATACATGAAGCTGGGCTCAGTTTAAAGCCTGTCTTTTGTCTTAACCAAGCTGATTTAATGCAGTGTGCATAAAATAAATTCTATGTCTTCAGGAAAACTGATCAAATCCTGACCTGTCAAGGGAAAACCAAAAGTAATCATTGTATTAACATTGCCAGTGCATTCCATTTTTAGGCATGCTTTCCATGCAACTCCAGCAGCAAAACCATATGAATAATGTCCCCTGTGCTAAAAAGACCTTTGGAATCCAGCATATATTTTGGCTTATGAGTATGGCATCATAATTAAACCAAAGCTGTAAGGCATTGGGTTGGTAGAAAGCTCATAAGGGTTAATAAACATTCCAGTCAGCCTGGGACTGTATTTCTGGGCTGGTGGAGCCCAGGTGGTGTACCAGCTCCACTCAGACCAGTTACCAGCTCCAGAGGTGCTAAGCTGACCTACACTGTTCTCCCAGCTTTCACCTGTGACCTTTGGTAGGCATGCTGAGCTCTGGGGACACAAACCAACCCCACAGTCAAGAGGAAAATGGAATTTCTTTGAAATTACCCTTCTGGAGTCAGCTTCACAACCGAGCCCCAGCTTTGGGCTATGAGGACCATGTGAGAAAGAAATGCAGGAATCCAAGGTTTCAGCATCAAAGCCCTTTGAATGTGATGACTAACTTGATGAAAGCATCCAGAATTTTACTTAATATTTGGGTAAAAAAAAGAAAATTCAAATCCAACACTTCATCTAAAATATGTGTTCCTTCAACCATCATTTGTGCCCACTGCAAGTGAGCATGGGAAATGTCTTGCCTTCCATGTTGTGCTTTGCACCACATTTAATGTTCCCAGCTTCTGAGTAGCAAAGTAAGTAGACACACTAAAACCAGACTTTTTCGGAGTCCCTAGGCATGGAAGTAGTTACTTTGTTCAAAAATGAGTTGAAAAAGAAAGAAAAAAACACTTTAGAGGGCAGAAGAGGATAGATTCAGGATACCAGCTTTATGCCTTGCATACTCACTATTTGATAGCTTGAACCTTTCATTACCACAGTTTCCCTCTGTGTTAAGGTGGAGATAATGCATTTTTCCTAGGACTATTGTGACAGCTAGTGCTTTGCCAATTGCTTTGATGTCTTTGAAGGAAAAAATACTCTATCTGCTTAAATTTAGACTGAGAGAACATTGTGAATCAGGTGCTGGTGGCTTTGACCAGATTCCTGTAGAGTCCTTTATTACATGATGTAGGGGGTTTTATCAAATACAGCTTTCCTTTTTTTCATAGCTTCCCAAACAATCGTGATGTCCCCCACAATGTGACACTTTTGCTGAGAATTGTTTGTTCTTGCATAACTCCTGTGTGTGCCGAGAAATAGGAATATTTCATGAGAGTCTTTGTGCCTGGTAATTTTATCAGTTCTTATCAGGTTGCAGAGAAAGAGGTGCCAGTAAATTGGATGTCTTACCTTGAAAAGCTTTCAAAAAGAAAATGTGACATAGTGAATAGATGCCTGGAGGGTAAGGATTTTTTTCTTCTTGGGTTACAGGAACACAGACAGGTCAATATGACAGAGCTATGTTAGTATTCATGAGGTGACTCTCCCTTTGCCTTCAGAGCTCGCTGTAATGGCTTGAGAAACATGCTCCACTGTGGTGGCTAAATGGCAGATTGTATCCAGCATCAGAGGCTGGGGGAATGGTCACAGGTCCTGAATACCAATAAAGTAGGAGCTGATGGTTGCTGCAATTTGCCAGTGGCTTCGAAGTGCCTGAGACAGACAGCAAAACCTTCCCTTTCACTTCTTTTGCAGGTGTTTGTCAGAGTTCATATAGAATACTGCATGGCAGCTCCAACAACTAAAGGATTTTCTCATTTCATTGGGTCCCATGGCACCAGGCCTCATGGCAAACATAGGAACCCCTCATCCTGTGGCCCCAGTATGCTGGGACCTTAAAATGGCTTTTCCCAAATAAATAAATTAAACTTCGTGTTACCAACCCAAGGAGGAAGGGGAAGCAGGGCGTGGGGGAGTCCCTTGAGTATAGCTGGTTCTCAAGAAATGTCTATTTGCGTGTAAAATCTGAATGTGAAAATTGGGTGAGCATCCAGCTGTGGGTAGATTAAATCCTTTACCTTATTTGAAAAAAAAGTGCTAGGGTAAATGTCTCCATTTCATTATTTTTCCTAGCCCTCTTCAGTACCATGGGCCAATACTTCAGCTGGCATAAATCAACATCATTAGGCATATGAGTATAACAGCAGCTGAGGCCCAGGAGCTTGTGTGCATGGGTTGATCTGCATTTAGCCTTACATTCCTGGTTCCTTTTCCCTGTTTGTTTTTGTTGTTGTCCCCAGTTTGTTTCCCTGTCTGTACATGAGATCTCTTCCTCATCACCAAAGAAATAAGCACATCACATCTATTATGAACCCCTGTATTTGGGGTACTCACAACAAATTTGATGCAGGCAGAACTTGGCATGTTCTGGTTCCTGTGCCATTGCTTATGCTTGCTGAGGCAGCATCCCATCAGTGCTGGCAGCAAGCGGGGCTGGAGGCAGCATCGATCTTAGCCTGCTTTATGCACCGCCTGTGCCCAAATCCAGCCTTCCAGCCCGCAGGAAGGCAGGTCTTGCTGTTCTTAAATCGACATAGCAGGAAAGAGAGGCCAGGAAAAGCCATCCAGCCTGTGTGGTCCTGATGGTTGCAGCCTGACCATGGATATATGCCCAATTTCATGAGCTCTATTTGCTGCTGCTTTGCTGATGAAAAACACTTAGTGACTAGCACAGCCAAAAAGGAGGCAGATACTCCAAACAAGAAGCAGGCATATACACACTAGGGTACATGTACAAATTATGGATTCAGCAACTACAGTTTTGTCTGATTTAGATGGAATACACTTGGAGATGATCAGAGAATTCAATGTATTCAGGATTTTGTAATTTGTGTGCTGTTGGGTGAGGCACAGAGGGCCTGCATGAAACAGCTCCCTGGACTAGAGCAGCTAGGTTCTCTCCAAGCAGCTATCCTTACCAAACAGGAGAATAGGAATCATACCCTAGCTGACATGTGGGGTGCCCCTCTGGACATAAACATTCCCCAGGCACTATCAGTCTGGTTAAATGTCTTATCATGGCACATATTTTGCAGGCAGATGATTCAAGCTTTCTTATCAATTATTATTATTAGGCTGTACAGAGAAAGCAGTGTGAAGAGCCCTTGTTGCTCCGAGCCTGGAGGTAGTAACTGAAAATAGAGTTTATAAGGTGAAAAACACTCTGCTCCCAGCTCCTCTGCAATGCCTTCATCCGTGTTTCAGCTGGGGTGACACACAGGAAAATGCCACAAGACACCCAGGGGCTGCATGTCTGTGAGGAAGCCGACGCCAGGTCCTGTGTCACAGGGACACCTGCTGGAGCAAAGCCTCGCAACAGCTGGAGACGGAGCCCAGTGCCCTGCCCCATGGTTATGGCTTGAAATACAACTAAACTCTCATTTAAATGCAACTCAGCTCTCATTATTTTGTTTCCTCAGCTAATTGTACTACTCTGTGTCTTTGTTAAATTTCTCAGGCATCAGCACATATGAGCAGATGATTAAAAATTCTCTTTGATTTACATGATAACACAGATGACTGACCTTGTGCCATATTATAGCACTTGTCAAAATGCTGCTTCTGTAGGAAAGATTCTTGCTCCTGCTGTTTCTGTGAAGAGTCCTGGCTTAGTCCTTAGGGAGGTGTGGGGCTGCACTGTCCCCTCTGACCAGAATGTCATCTGGAGCTGACACTGCTGCAAAACCTTGAGAAAAGAGGCTGTGTATTTTGTTCTGTCCCACAAGCAGAGCAGCATAAGACTCCTTGCATACTGTTACATGTTACAAACAACACCCATACATCCCCTTTCCTTGCTCCTCAGGGGCAACAAATACCCTTAGAAGCAAATAGAAGGAACACTCTGGATTATTCCTCAGGATCACTCTGACAACAAGCAGGATGCTTGCCATGCAGAGCCGGGGACACTCCTTTCTGTGGTGGATATTGTTATCACTGTGCCATGGAGCTGTAGAGATAATAGCTGTTAGTACTGGCTTTAAGAGATTTACTGCTTAAGCATTTAGAAATAGTAAGTCAATCACTTTAAATCACATCTCTAACAAGGAAACTTCACTCTGAATTCTGAAGTGTTGTAGTAATACCCCTAGGAGCAGTATCATTTGGGACTGCTAAAGGCATGAAGTACAGTTCTTTTCTTATCTTGTACACTAAGCGAGCACCTTTGATTTATTCTCCTGCAGCTGTGGTATCATGTAGGTAACTGTGCAGCTGATGATACCTAGTGATCATCTCTCTGTGCCTCCAGTGAGCTGTAGGGCAAACAAGGAAAGTTGTCATGTTTTCCGTTCCTTACATGCACGTCAGTTTGCTGATCATCAGACAATTTATATCCTTGCATACCTGTGCACTTCTGATTGATCAAAGAGTAGTGATCTTTAAGGTATTTGAATTTGAGGCCCCTTTCTATATGGCTGCTCTCCAGCCACTCTTCTCCCAGTTTATACCTGTGTCTGGTGTTAGTTACTCTATCCTAGATAGAGTAATGGATAGATATCCTAGCAGAATCTGGCATTTTGACTTGATCAGTTTCATCCCAGTTGTCACTGCTCAATGAATGCCCCGATCTGTTTATATCCCTCTGCAAGACATCTTGAAACTAATTACTAATGCAACATTTTCAAAAACAAGCACAGTAGTTTGCAAACTACTGATGTCTAATACTGTGATGCAGGAGCTAAAAATGTGGGGTCGTGGTGATGTGAGTTCCTCAAGGAGAACAGCATTGTCTAGGTCAGGTTTCAGTCTCAGTCGATAAAGTCGATGTGCCCAGGAAAAAAAGTCATTTGCTGTTTGCTAAAGAGGAATTTGGTAAAACTCAGCTTCTGCTCTTCCATTCCTGTAATATACCCACAAGGCAATCAGGGCCACCATTCTTTGACAAGAACCGAATGTAGATACAGGCCTATTAATGCACATATATAAAACAGGGCTAAACTCTAACATGTGTTCACTATTGTGAGGTCTCTGTCCTCCTGCTGTAGTATGTAACCTTCATCCATACTGTAGATCAGGGTTAGGGAGGCCCTTTATTCCACAGAGTTCTGCAAACACAGCTCCTCAGTGCTCAGATGATGACTATCAATCATTATAACCTAGATTAGCTCTCAACTCCATGCAAAGACAAATCTCTCTACTCTTCTTTTTTGTCACCACTATTGATGAGCATCAGTCAGAAGTTTCACTTCCTTTGATAATGTCATTTTAGATGTTTGTTTCAAGCTTTTATAATGCAGAATCTCTCATGGAAAATGACAGGTGCTACAGTTCTGTAGTATGGATGGTGAACTGGAATTCTGAAAACAAATGTTTTGCACAGTACTTTTTCAGTACTCCCAGAATCCATCTAGGCAAAACTGGAGCCTGTGATGTACTAACATTTGGTTCTGAAGTAATACATTTACTTACTCTTTGTGTATTCAGTACAGGAAACTGACTGCCTTTGGTATTGCTGCTAAATACAGCAGCATGTTCAACAGCTGCAGAACCCAAAGTCCTATTTACCAGCAGGTAACCAAGCAGAGGAGCTCAGTGCTGTAGATAGCGGACCAGGCATCACCTCAGATCTGCAACTGGCAAAATTCCAGCATTTTTGCAAACAAGCATCTTTGGGCAGTATAGAGACTGCAGTGCTCATGACTGACATGGATTCACTGGCTTGTGTCTCTCTTGGTACAGCAGCAACACAAACAGTATATGTACCTGTATGAGCAGTGAATCCAGGGCTATTTCTACTGATGCCCATAAAATGCACCTCTGGCACAAGTAATTTCACATCCCTGTTGCTCATTTGGAGCACTAGGACATACTCTCACAAATCTCATACATTGTTTGTATCAGATTTCTCCTGCAGGACATCCATTTCCAATACATTGTGTGTATATACACTGTGTGTATACATATACAACTACATAGAGCTAGCAAAGTTTTCCTTACGTATTTGGAGTCTGTTGAGCATGTGTGTGCAGTAATTTTCCATAGGCTGTGCTTTAAACTTGCATTTGGAATGGCTGCACAACTTGGACAGTGCTTGCTGCTCCCTGTCTTTCCCTTCTCCCTCCTGCCATTGTGGACTCAGTTGACTGGCAAGTGGCTCTACCCTCTGTAGTGTCAGTCTGATTCAAGCACTAAACCTTCTCTAAGGTGAGGGGTGATTTTTTTTCTCTGTAAGATGATCTCGGATAATTTAGTCTGCTGTGTTTCAAAACCCACACGTGAAAATCATCTCTCATGAAGCTACAGTGTCATATTCCACATGCTTTCACTAGCTCCTTTTCAAGCTGGCAAAGTTTATATTGTTAATCTACTTGTTTCAAGTACAAACAAACATAATTCCAAGAGCACAATATCATTATAATCAGCTTGGGAAAGTGTATATAGTATGCACTTGCTTTTGGCTTTCTTCAGGGAGGGCCTTTGCACTAACTGTGAACACACAGTATCCAGACATGCTTGGTCAAGCAATGGGAATGTTACTCATTTTGTTCGTATTTTTCAGGAGTGTAGTGGGTTTACTAGGGACTGGAGCAAAGTACAAGTGGAAGTAGAGACTTTGAGAAATTTCCTTCAACAAGTGAAGCAACAGAATGAAGCCAGGCATACCTGTACTTGGTGGTAATGTATACAAATGCACGTGGAGAAATTAGCCCATAACAAAGGCAGGGTCACTGATGTTTTGGGGGTTTTTTACCTCAGAAGGGCTGAGCAGAGAAAATGCTAAACTTCACCAATCTGTTGGTAGGAAATTTTACTGTTGGTAAAAGAAGCTGTCAATAAGAGAGAGGACGGGGCATTCCATTCCTTTGAACTTTGTATGGGCTGTCTCATGGTGGCTTTGGCAGAGAAAGCATGGCTGAGAGCAGCAGCAGCTCAGTGTCACCCTTCTCCCAGTTGCAAGAAGTAAAATCCATTTCTGTGGGACAAGATAGCTCTCAGCTGCTGAGTGAGGTCAGCCCTGCCAAGATTGAGCCCCTGAGCTCTCCATCTGCAGAGAAGTGCTTTTACTGATGATACTAAAAAGATGTCCAGATGCTCTTCCTGTTTTGCATTTTCAGGCTGCTGCCAAACCAACTGGGAAGCCATATTGTACAGATGAGACAAGTCATCTGCTGTATAAATTTGTGTGAAATTCATAGCCCATGCCTTTAATTTCCAGCAAACTTTCTTTTAAAGGTCAAACCAGAAATTTTGGAAGGTGTTTTGTCTCTCTCAGGGACAAAATGCAGCCTCATTTCAGTTATGGTACCCAGTTGCTTACGCAGAGTGTTAAACTGGATCCTACTGGAGAAGAAATGTTCAGCAGGAGAGAGTTTAAAAGTAATTAGTAACAGGGGAAGTCAAAAAGGTAGCTTTAGTACGAGTCAAAGTAGTGCATAATAATGATTAACTGGAGAGATAATATGTAAGTGGAGAAAAGAACAGTTAATTTATCAAGATAAACAACAAGATAGTTAAAATTAAGGGGAATAGAGGAAGAGATAATTAAAATCCAGTGTTGTTAAATACAAAACAACACTTTGCAGTAGAGAGATATTTATTTTTTAATAGAGCCCAACTGAGCAATCGAGGGAAAGCAAGGTATTGGTAAAGAGCTCCTAAAAGAACAGTGAAGCATCAGCGCAAAGGTATCCTTTAGGAGACATTTAACCTGAGTATAAACAAAATTGTTTTGCTTGTATTTTGCCGTCAGCATAGAAAATTGCAGTATGTCTCTATTTGTCTACAACTTTGTAACCTCTAACAGGAGGCAAATGGAGAATAAGCATGTGATGCTGGTATAAGTCAGAAGTAAGGAATTTTTAGTGCATTCAGTCTTACTTGTGTGAAACTCATACCAGTGTACCCTATGAGTGATAGATAAAAGAAAAAAATGTAGAAAAGCAACAAATGCTACAAGAAGCAAGCAAAGGAGCTGGGAAATAAAGGGCCTGAGAAATATGGAAGCCGCTCCTCTGTCCTGCATCAGAGTTTTGCTTTTTTGTTAGTTCATTTAGGTTCTTTTGTCTGGTTTTTAGCATTTTACGATTAAATGGAACTGGATTGCTAATAACATAGTGTGGCCCAAAATTTTGGTGATAGGGAAGCAAGCAAACTTTGAGCCTTTTTATAGACATATCCTTTCTACCCTGATTCCTAGCAGATGTCCATTTGTAAGTATAAATATCTTTGATTTTTATACTCTCAAAATGGGCTGGGAAATGCAGGAATTATCAGACCCCTTTCACAGCCCAAGAAAGATGGCCTGAGTGAAATTGGATGGTTTATCTGGGATTATTTTGCCAGCCAATGGCACAATGAAGAGTGATCATTTCATTTTCTGTCCTACCATTGATATTGTGCTGTGGCAACAGGCAGTGGGACTTCAGACATTCATTGTAGTCTTAGAGATGCCATCCTCCTATCTCTCTGGAGAATGTGTGGTTGAGGTTTCAGATTTGCCAAAAAAAATTGGGTATTGCCAATTGCAAGAGACTGAGCTGAGTGAGGAACTTAGGTGAAGAGAACCCATGGCTTTCACAGGAAACTTCCAACAAAGAAACCACCATCTCTGCAAATAACTGATTTTCGATGGAATGGTGTTCTGTAAGATGGTTTTTAAATGATCAAGACATTTAAAAAGGGAAAATATGATCCACAAATGGGATCACAGGTCAGGGTAGTGTCAGAGGTCTATCTGTCATAACTATGCTCATGGCTAGCTAGAGAAGGAGAGCAAAGGTGATTTAGAACAAAAAGAAAACTCCCCAGTGTTTGTTTCTTTAAGTACCACCAGCCATGCATTGTTTGACTTCAACCACTTTGTAAAGGCAAAAGACATAAAAAATGTGTCTTTCCTAAGAGTATTTCTACTCTCTTTCATCTGGCAGCCTGCCCTAATGTTTCCAAGGCAGAACTTAAGTGGGAATCTGAAAACTATCCAGAATTTGGGTTTTATACAATTCTAACATTTAGCATTCAATAAGGTATATCAGAGGCCATATGCTACCATAATTTTTTTTTAATGCTGTCGATTCCACTAAAAAGAAAATAATTTTTCCCCGGGTGACAAATTCTTTCCAAACCCTTTTTCACTGCTGCAGGAATTGCCATAATGGGACTGAAGCTGATTAAGATCTATAGCAGGTGACAGATTTGAGAAGGAATAGTGGTTTTATAATTTAAAAATAATAATGGAGAGTTTTTCTGCTTTAGATGCTAATATGTGTCAGCAGCAAGGTAAAAGATGTCTTGGAAGGTGCTTTTTCTGTGGATGAAATGTATTGTAAGAAAACACGTTTCTCCATGTTGCAAGAGAAAGTGAAAGATGGGCACTGAAATACCATTTACATTTATATATCACCTTTCATCGTGAAAGAGGAACAGCTGATTAGAGGTTACTCTGGATACAGAAATCCCTTCACCCACCAGAAATGCAGTCACCCTCAAGAGAGAGATGTAGCAGGTGTTTCACAGTGTATGGCACAATAGTGTGAACAAAAACAGTCTGCCAGGTGAAACATACTGGGGAATTATATGCAGGCAACGATGCTGTGTGCAGGCTAAAACTAAACCTGGGCTTTGAATTAAAGAAAAATTGGATCCAGGTTGTGCTCACTTTTTTCAGCTTGTAACTAAACACAGTGATGCTTAAATGCAGAATCATTGATTTTTTTTTTTCCTCACATCCACTTTTTTCTGTGCAGCACATAGTCTCTCCTCACAAAAGAGAAGCTGCCAGGCTCTAACAATGAGAGCACAACTGAACCTAAAAATGAGCAGCAGAGTTCAAGAAGTGATCAGGGACCATGTCACTGGAAAGGTCATCTACTTGCTACTCTGTGTTTGCTTTCACTTCCTTTTTCCCCTCTTTCACATCCCATTATATCTCCTTCATAAATGGGTTCTTTTACTCCATTTCATGCAAGGATGGCAGAGATTCTTTTTGTAGTGTTTGAGTCACCTAAGTGGGATGTCTGGTTATCTTCCTTATGTAGGATACTCCCAGACAGGTGAGACATGATGAAAAAGAACTGGTCCCTGGTCAACAGAAACATCACAACAGATGTTTCCAGCACTCATTGTGCTGGGTTGCTAAGGAAAACATATGCAGACCATGGTTTAGGCCACTAATATCTAGTTTTGCTGCTTCTTCAGTAGAGATAAGGCACAAGATACTTGGAGCAGGATGTGAATTTCAGATGGAAATAACAGCTGTTTCTTAAAATAAAAAGCACCTGAGATGCTTTAGAATTATTTATGTACATGTTACTGCTTGATATATTCCAAGCAATCCCATAAAAATCCTGCAATTTTTAAATGCCTGGCTAATTGCAAAGACAATTTTATGTTCAGGTGGCCTCTGGCTGCCTGGGACTAGTGAGGGCTGACCTGTCAGGTCAGAGCTGCAGGTGAGCAGCAGGTTTTAGCTACAGACTTCCTTTATTCCTAGCACTGTCACAGGAACCTGACACAGTATCTTACTGCTCCTGCCTTTTACTCACAGAGGAGATATTACTATTCTTCCATGCATTGGAACACTGGAAGATAACAAGCTGTATCTCTGAGAAGGTCTGTTCTGAAAAGGATTGCACTCTAATGGCAGTGATGTGCTAAACTTGATATGTAATCAGTTTTCATATCTACTAAGTTATTTGCCAGTTCCAGTAATGGAAAACTAATTTGCACTGATGTCCCAACTTTGTGGATCTTCATGTGTGCACACACTGAAATTCTCAGCAAACATCTATGTTGGAAATGACTTTTTAAAAGTCACGTGGGGAATCAATGGTGCAATCAGGAACAGACTGAAACCCTGATTTATTTGTTACTTTCCTGGTGTGCTCTGAGCTGATGGATACCTGCAACCTCAATTAACTCATTCTCTATCCTAACCATTGTGTGCTTTCTTCAGGGCACTGCATATTTAGTCTTTCTTAACTCTGCTTTAGTACATATCAAATGTAATCAAATTCAAGCTATTGTTTATCAGGAAAAAATGAAATGAAAGTTATAGCTAGGACACAATTTACGGTAATTTATGATGTAAATTGCTGCGCTTACTATCTTCCAATATGTGGCCCTTGCTCCAGGAAATTGAAAGCAGGCTTTTTGGGGTTTTTTTTTTGGCATTTTAGCTCTAGTAGGAATAAATATATCACCTGGAGGTAAAGAGTTTCCAAATAGTTCAAGAATATTTATGGTTTTTAAATCCAGTTCCAGAAAGGCAGAATGCATGCAGAAAATAGGTAAAAGAAGTGTTAGAGCTTCTTCCCAAAGTTCTTACCTTTCTTTAAGTGCAGATGGATGTTTCCTTGCTTTGGCATAACTATGACAAATGACCCACAAAATGTCTATTCATTCCCCTTATTCACATCAGTACCTGCTCTGAAATTATCTCTGGGGAGGGAGAGAGAGGAGGGAAAGGAGTCACAGCTCTTTTCAGCACTAGACACAGCATTTGTGGTGGTGTGGCTGTCACGATCACGAGTGACTGATCTGGAGCTAATAAAAGGGCAAAATTCCTTTCCCCTCCTTCCCAGGAACTCTAGGCCCAATCATAATGATAAAATAACCACTCTACAAAGGGAAGCTTTTATATTTTTTATGACAAACTGTGCCAAAATATGGTTGGAAGCTTAATGCCTTCCCCAGCGGTAATGTCTGGGAGAAACTTCTGTGCTTTTAGTGCTAAACTGATGTAATGAAACTCATGCCATGCAGTAGCTCTAAACTGAATTGGAGGAGGTAGGCAAACTGCTTTCTTTCTTGAATGTTACCTGGTATTTTCTGTTCTGTTAATGGTCACAAATGTCCGTGACTATCATAGAAATGCCCTTATTTTTAATTCCTCCCATATAAAACTAAAGAAATTCTGTCAGGCTACATTTCTTGTCTGTTTATGTGAGTGGGTTTGTTTTGTTTTCTCCACAGCAGTGCTGCTACATCTTACAGACTAAAGTGAATTTTTACCCTACCAACACCAAGGAGGCAATTTTTGGAATTAATTCAAAATGTGACATATGAGTTTGTGGGAACAAAATGAGGATAGGAGTTTGAATGCTTTCTTGAGTCTCTCCAGGTCAAATAACCTTTAAAAACCCACTTGACAAGGAGATAAATTACCAAATCTATGCTAGTCTGAAACAAATATTTTTTGCTACAAGTTATTATTACTTATATGATTTTAGTTCCTGAAAAACATACTCTAAAATTTATTCTGCTCTTCCTCATTAACCCAATGATTAATGCTTTTCCAATACTGTCAAATCAAACTTCCATTTGGCCAAAAATTCCATTGATGAATAGAGGACTGAGATCAGGGGAATGACTATGAAAAACACAGGATACATCCTAATATTGATGGCAATTGTTTATTATTGTTGTTGTTTTTTATTATTACTATCCTGTGACATTAGGTCACTATAAACTTGCATGTGTCCTTGCTGTATTAAGAGAGTTCCATGATTTACATATGGGGTGTTTAGCAACTGTAAAAGCAGATGAATTCATTTCTGGTTACTTTTTTTATTAGAAGAAGTGCTCAAGCTAAGGTGAGGAGAGGTTATTTTTTTTTACTGGTAAGAAGCATCAAGCAGTAACAGTTGGTTTATCACTCTCATTGTAAAAGTGATAAACCAACTGTTTATCCTTTACAAGTACCATTTAAGTGTAAATTGTACCTTTTTTTCTGCACTATACTTTTAAAGATGTAGGTGAATGTTTAAGGATTATTCAAATGGACTGTTTGATTGAAGTTTCATTGCAAGTTGCAAAGCCATATGGTCAAAATGGCCAGAACACTTCTAGAACAATCTCATTAAATGTGGAACAAACCCATCTGGTATGTGAGAGAGTCCTTTTCTGGGTGATGGGTAGTAACATCTGTAACCTGTGTTGTTCAGAGTTGGTTTACAATGGTAGGAGTCCTAGAAGTAGCCTACTGACAAACCTTCTCTTTGTAAGAAAAAAAACCCTGTGAGCTCTTAGAAGACTTTTTTTTTTTTTGACTGAGGAATATCTGTATGGTTTTGAAAGTTCTCTACTGGTAAGGTGGCAGTTCTTCTTTCCTAAACCTCTAAGAAAACACTGATGGTTTTCTGGAAATCTTTGCTAGTTGTTAGTAGTTAACACATTTCAGTAGTTGTCTCAGAGTCCACGCACAGGAGATGTAAATGGGAGCCAGCGACACACAATTCTTGCAAAATGAGAGTCATCAACAGCAAGATGCTCATGCTGCAGAGGAAGGAAAAAAGTCAATGATTTTTTTTAGGTGAGAAGTTATTTTCCTTTTCCCAGATTAGCAATCTGTCATTTCCATAAGATATAGTAGTCACACCAAATGTCTGGTATGTCATCTTGGAATATTGGTCTGCTCTAAGGCAACTCGTGGGTGGAGGGAAGATCCTTTGGGATCTCTCTAAGCAACTGGTAACAATTGCTTAGTAAATGCTGTAGGTACAATGAATGTCATGCAAATAATTCTCCACAATCAGCAACTTGTGCTTGAGCTGTACCTGAAACCACAGTAATTCTCTGATGATGAGTTGCAGAAGGCACTGCCACTGCCTGGGGTCATTCTTTGAGTTAAATATTACTGCCAGTTGAAAGACCTGACTTTTCATGGCAACTGGTGTATGCTGGAAGCCAGCACAGAAAATCCTGGAGTGTTCTGTGACTCCACAAAGCAGAACTACCGCTGACTTGCAGAATATGTGCTGACTTCTTTTCTGCACCAAATAAAATCATTTTTTTGCTTGTATAGCATTTACCAGTTGTAAGGCTCAAGCTGAAGACGCTTAGGAAGCTCCCACCCAGCAAGGAAGGGGTAAAAATAGTAGGAAGAGCATGCAGATGGCCTGAGTGCAATCAGCTACTACACTCAGAACTTTTCATCTTTGGTTTCCTATAGCTGGAAATTATTGTCAGCAAACATGAAAATTTACAAACCTGAGTGTTGCAAATTGAGGAACTTTTAATTTGTGAGGAGGAGAATGAGAGAAGGATCATGGTCTTTTCTTTTCAACCACATGGATAGTACTGCACTGCTAAAGCTCTGAATCAGCCCTAGGAAATTATGGGAGAGCTCACTGTGGGCAGGATCCACCAGCAAACTTTGGCCTAGGATCACTGCACATTTGTAACCTATAATCACATCCTCAGCAGGGTATTAGAGATGTTGGCTTTCATGATGCACTACCTTTCTTAGGCAATATAACATTTCCCAGCCATGTGACTTTGTCTCCAAGGCAGCTAAAACTTTAGAGATTTACACAGTGATTCTGTAGAGGGGAGTAAATCAAAGAGGGAGAAGAAAAACTCAGGATTTCTCTGGCAGCTTGATGAAATGCATGTTAAGTCTAAAACTATACTTAAGAATATCTCACTGCCCAACTTGTTTTACAGACACTGGCAAAATATAATCTCTTTCTCCATTTTGCTTAGCTTAGGTTTACTGACAGTTCTCTCATTTCTGGTTGACCAAAATGTTGTTCCTGCTTGGTTTGTATCACAGAAGCACTGCTTCCAAGTAGGCAGAAAAATATATAGCAACGTTTGCATCTCACAGCACAGAATTCTTCTTGAAACAATATTTTTACAGTTAAATTTCACTTTGGTTGACTCTGCAAATGTATTAGGTCTCCTAAAGCAGATGTCCATCTTAGCAGTATTTTATAGAGAATCCTGAGGGATCCTGGTAGAGTTCAGGATGGAATGGGCATCATTCTTTTACCCGAGTAACTAATAATTCATTTGGTGGTGTTTACTGTGTATTCCTTCTGATCTCAAGACAGAAGTCAACATTTCTTCAAGGCTTCAGGCTGGCTTTCAAAACACCTGCTCCTATGATAATGGAGCCCTGTTACTTAGGCCCTGGCTCCAGCAGCACTCAGGGGTTTTTTCTCACTGAGTGGGACATGAGATGAGGACCCCCACAGGTATTTTCTGGAGCAAACTGGTGGCTGGCTGCCCAGCAGGTGAGGGGTGGCCATGTGCAGAGAGTTTGGAACACACTGCAAGACTGCTGAAATATGACCTTCCCTGAAGGCAAAGGTAGCTGCTTTTGGCACAGAATATTTCTAATCTGTTGCCTTGGATTTCTTTTTGGTAGCACATCTTTTAGCTGTTTTCTGAGATAAAAATAAACAAAATATGTAAGGTTGTTGGGGACTCAGTCTATCTTTCCAACCTATTTGAGAGGACACGATTTTTTTGCTGTTTACTTTCCCCAAAGAAAAATACTTCAAAACAGTGACTCTGACTTAGAGAGTGGAAAGCTTAAGATAAAACATGAAAGAAGCATCATACCCTGTACCCAAATTGCCAGCAGTTAAGAGGAATGTGTTGGCTCGTCCTACAGAGAGGTGTAGGAGCCCTTGGGAAGTGTGGAGACCCCACAGCAAGTTCCTTGCTGCCACCACCAGGGGCCAAGCTTGGGGCACCAGAGTGGTGGCTGGGTGAATCCTCAGGGACTTCAGGCAGCCAACATTGGTTTAGATTTCATGGCGTATATTTTGTGGCACAGCTTGGCACAGATAAGCCCAAGGGCTGGTGAAGTGCAAAGCTGGCTGTAAGCACTGAGCTGCAGCTCTGGACATGCCTGCTTTAGGATCTTCCAGGATCTGTAAATTTATTATACTTAAGAATTGAACTCAATGATCCTTGGGGTTCCTTCCAGCTCGGAATATTCTGTGATGCTGTTGGCACAGCAGTAGTGCTCAGTGAGACACACCCCCAGTGTTGGCAACACCTCCCTTCTGAAAACATTGGTCTCAAACCATTTGCCAAAGCTTCCAGCTTGGTGGAGGTCTGCCAGGCAAGAAGGAGGGGGCGAAGCACTGCAATCTCAAACCCATCAGCAAGCAGTTAAGGTCCAGGGAGAGTTCTTCAAAACCCAAGGTGCAAAAACATTACGGTGTTGTATTATATGACTAATTGAGCAGACAAACATCATCGAACACCCGCAATATATTTAGAGGCTTTATTTTAAGTTTTGTAACGTGGATTAAAGACATTTTTATTCATTAAGGAGATAAAAACCCTTTTTCTGGAACTCAAGTGTTTTATTAAAAAAGTTTGAGTTTTATAGGTGGTGAAAGAACCATAAACAGAGCAATAAAATGGTCAGAGAAAAAAAATCAGTTGTGTAAACTGCTCTAAAAAGAGCAAGGGCATTTCTTTTGCCTAAATCCCTTTTTAATGGATTAATGCATAATTAAAAAATAAGACTGATTATGTACATGGATGGGGAAAAAAAAAACCCTGGGGCCATTGAGTTCTCTCTTGTCTTTCTCTCCTACTTACTGCAATTTGTCTCCCAGTAGCATTTAGAGGCAGTGAGACTGAGGCCCCTGTGAGTGCTGTAAAGAAGCACTCCTGAACTGGAGACCCATCACTTGCTTGGATGAAAAACTTGATGGAAAAGTCAAAGTGAGGGTGGGAAAAAGGGAAATAGGGCCTTGTGTTTAAAATGGGCATGATGGTTGCAGGAAAGACTAGTGTGAAATTGTAGGGCTTGAATGTTTTGATGGGTCATATCGCCAGCACATCTGGGAAAAACTTTGTGGTCTTGTTATTTATTCCATTTTCATGTCATGTTTTCTCTCTTCTCTGGTTTTCTCCGCTATATCCCTCTTGCTCCGCAGTTTTTCTCACATAACTGGCCATCCTTCCCTCCTGTCTCTTTGGTTTCCTGTCTGTAGCACTCCCTGCACTTTCCCTTCAGAAGCTGTCAGCCTTTTTCTATTCTACTGTCTCCTCACCATCCACCCTCTCCATGCCATCTCTTTAGAATTATTTGCTAGTTTTGAAAAAGGGCTTATAAAATAAATGACATTTATAACCTGAGCACATGAATAATTTGCAAAAGGGCTTAATTACCTGCTAAAAAGAAAGATAATCAGAATATTCACTAGGGATTAATTGTGTTGGGAGGATTTTTCCATTTTCTGCACCTGATTGGACCTTCCAAATGAACTAGTAGGTGCCTTTTCTGCAGGCACAGGAAATTGTAGTTTAAAAGAGATTTGTGTTAGAAACAAGGTACCTTTTATTTTCTTTTTTTTTTTTAATGAGGGCTAAGAGATACGTGCCTACAGCCAAGTTACTGCTTTGAGAAGCATTTGTTGCCAAAGTTTCAGAACTGTCTGTAACATGTTGCAGCAGGCTTAGACCATAGACAGTTCTTTGACAGCACACCCATGGGTTATGCCATACCAAGATACCCTTCTCCATGAATAGGATCTCTGAGCAACTACCTTGCTTAGAAGCTCCTTTTTGGGGAGCAGAGCAGGTCAGATGCAGATCCAAAAGGAAATTATAGGGCTTTCTTCAACCCATGAGCCCTGCAAGTGTGGACCTGACAATCCTAACAAAAGATGTCTGTAATTACTTCCCACCAACCCTTCTTGGTGAAGGATTTCATCCTCATTTCAGTGTTGAAACCATTTCCTTTCACATAAGTGTTAAAAATAGAAGGAAGCCAGGATATTGGGCAGGTGCCCTTGAAAAGCAATTTTTAAATTTTTCAGGATAGTATTATTAATCATCAAGAAAGAGAAGATGAGCATGAGATTTCTGGAGTATTTTCCTGCTCTATAGCACAGGCTCTGAACAAATCACTGAATCTCCTAGTCCCTGAATTACCCATCCTTCAAAATGGAAATGAAGCATTCCCTTTTCCATTTTGTGTGCCTTGTGTACTAATTTGTAACCTTGTTGAAAAACAGTCTGGCTATTGTCACTCCCTTGTTGTGTACCTCCTTTTGTAGAGCAAAGGGGAAACTGTGTTAGAATAAGGAAAATCAAGCCATCTAAATATTATTCCTTTTTTGCTTCACTTTTAATCTTCATGTTAAAATGGTCTCAAGCCTTCCTCCTGAAGTCTGTGAATTTAAAATAAAAGCACAGACACTCAAAGCTCTCTACAGTAAGGAGGAAAGACTCTGGTCCCAGTGTAACCTGGAATTACACCACAGATGTGCCTGTTGTTCATCCTGCTGCTTTTGCAAAGGGAGGTTTATTTTTGCTATTTTTTGTAATTATTCCCAGGGAACTTCTATTGCAGGTCACAAACATATGCCAGCTCAATGGTCCTTCCGTTTATTTTTGTCTTCCTGCAAGGTAACCATTCATCCATGGAGTAATTTCTTTAAATGAGGCATTTTAATCCAAATTGCCAGTTAATACCTGCAGGGTCAGCTTCCCTCCCTATCAGCTCTAGAAATTAAGGGAAGCTTCAAAAGCTGCTGTAAAGTTTTGCTTGCAGAAATACTGAAGGATTTTTGAAACACGGAGCGAAAGTAGTAGGACAAGCTCTGAACCTTCAGACAAAATGCAAAACTCTAGAGGGAAAAAAGTCAAGTGTCAAATTAACTCTTTGTCCCAGTCTCTCGGATTGTGTGGGTCTGGGTTTGGTTCTGAAGGACTCTGAAGTCAAAATGAGGCTGGAGTCTCACTACACTCCACTTGTTCATTGATGTAGGGTTAGCAGTGTTATGCTCTTCCATGCTTCTTCCTCTTGAACTGATTCTCTGATTGTTGTCTGTGGTACTGTAAAACTAAATGACCATTCCAATTCTAATTTTGTGTGTTTATATGAAGGCAGCTACTGTAGTCTCCAGTTAAACTTGAAGAGAACAGAGCAAGGATCTGTCAAATTACGTCTGTGCAAGGACATTTAAACCTAAACCAGGCATTCAGACCACCACCCAAGCAGCCTTCCATATCAGAGTACCTATAGAATTTGAGAAGAAACTTCTCCCTGTGTATTTACATGGCTTTGATTTATTAGTAAATATTAATGGATCCCAAGTGCACAAAAAAATCTCAGCTAGAAAAATCATGCAGGTCTTCTATTGCATCTTCCACTGGAGTTGCAGCTGGATTAATATGTTCCTCTCCAAAAATTAGAATGTAGGTCATTAGAGCCCAGTGTGATAGTTCTTCCAAATGGTGGTGACTGTCCCTATGCATTATTGAAGGAGAAGGAAAGCACATGTATCCAAGCCAAGTTCAAATAAACTGGTAAATCCCTGTCCTGTAGCCCTATTGGATCTATTGGCTTCTCTAATCTGCAAATTGGAGAGAAAGCTTCTGAACTTTATTGGAGGTATTTTTAAGGTTTTAAGCTTGTGGTCCCTCAAGAAATCTGTGTCCATCCCCCCTGCTGTTTCCCACTCTGCACAGCCTCTTCTGCCTGCTAGCAGATGCAGTTTAGCAGTCAGATAAATTAAGGAATTAATACGGAGAAGAATTAAACAAGAAAAACAGCACCTGTAATTAAAAAGGTTGTAAGCTGTATAATTAAAAATGTAATTGTAATTGTTCTCTAGTCATTCATTCATGGCTTGTTCCTTTTAACTTTATTATAAAAGGCAAAATATAGCTACCTGTTGATAATCACGGCATAGTCTAAAGACTTTCTACGCCATTAGATGGAGGGGATTTAAAGCTGTTTATATTTTCTTATAAATCGTACTAACCATGTCACAATGCTGTTCCATTTATTGGACTCAACCTTTAAGCAATCTGTCCATAATTGCACTAGAAAATGTTTGGAGTAATTTGCCAGGCACCTATGTGGACAGTAAGTATCCTGAATAACATGATTGTTGTACTCTGAGCACCAATAATAAGCAGAGCACTGAGTGTTCCTGTTTTTAAAGCAAAATGAAATTGTTTCTGGAATACTTGCATTTGAAAAAACATTGGAGTGTTTTTACTGATTATAAATTATTATTATGTTTTGACTTTGGAACAATGCAATTATATAAAGCAACTATGAAGAAGAAATGGGTTAAAGAGAATTGTAATTATACTCAAAACGGGGAAAAAAAATCTCATTGTATGTTTTCTGTCAGCCCAATTAATTTAGCTGCAGTTGAACAAATTCTGATTTCTAAGATGTCATTAGGCTCAGGATGGTTAAGAGCTGATTGCAGTTGTGCTTAGGGTTTGCACAATACAGAAGTGCTGCTTAACCCATCCAGACTTTCACAGAGATTTCAGCAGGTTCTGGCTTTCATGCCCTCTTTTTCTCATCTACAAATATAATTTCATTTACAGTAACTATGCAGATGATTGAGACTGACCACTGTGATATATAGATGATTCATTCAGTCCAAATTAAAACCTGCCATTCCTTGTTGGGTGTCTTATCCAGCAGCTCTAAGCTGATGATGGCTAGCAGAGAATTCTTAATTGCCCTCTTTTCAGCCTTCCTTGTGACTCTATTTTACTGTGAAAAATACCAATGTCCTGCCTTGTATTGAAACTTTAATTAGACATAATTTGATATTGGATATATCTAAAACTTGCAGGTATTTATTATCTAAGATTGTAGAGGTATGGCATACTGTGTGTATGCTAACAACAGACATGCTTTTTCTAAGGTCTGCCATTTTCTTTGTATTTTTGATTGCTACAATGTTATTGCCTTTGTTCTCAGCAAATACGTTTTTCCCCAAACTGCTGCTGCAAGGTTTTTTTTGTCTAATCAATCAGCCAACTATATTCTATTCCCCTTTGCATCCTGATTCCATCTTCCATAGAGGGTAATTCATATGTCTTTCAGAGATCCTCTCTGCACCCATCCAGTGCTTAAAGTCCCATTCCTGCTTCAGAGTAATCACTAGTCCACATATTAGACTTCTAAACAAGTATATTCATACCTTCTGCCATCAACAGGCCTTGGGAGGAATCCCTCCTAAGCTTCTACTGATTTTCCTCATTATTTGCCTTCAGGTGCTTCTTTCAAGCCAGTGACTCTCTGCGTGTTGGAAATGGCAAGATCCATTTTCACCTGGGGGCAAGTTACACATTTACCTCTGGAGGAGGCATGAGCACAGGCAGTTCCCATGGTTCCGCTAATGTGCTGGAAATCTCCCCTCCAGCTTTTCTCACTGTAACTTGCTCATGAGCCACACCACCAAGCTTCACCTGTCAGGCTCACGTTTGCTTCGAGCGAGGCGGATTTCTCTTGTTCTCCCTCAGTTCACACACAGCAGCAGAATATCTAAACTGAAAGGAGCTTTCTGTGCAGTTAATTGTGTTGCCATAATGTTTCTTTTCAATTTTTATCATAATTTTTTTTTCTCCAAATTAAACCTTAAAGGGTAAGGTACAAAGTAAGCCCAAATGTTTTCAACTGCTGAAGCAAGGAGTCTGCAGTGAAGCTTCTGCTTGACAAAGTGGAAAACAAGAAAGCATGTTTTATTCCATCATTTATTGAAATTAAGGGAATGAGGGCCTCATTTACTTAAAAATTGTCTATTAGTATTCACCTGATGGAAAGCAGACTTAATCTCACACCATTAAAGAAAACAGAAGCTCATTAAATAGTAATTCTTTTTAATAGTGACAGGAGCTTGGGTTTGAGCAGCACTGCTCTGTTCCCATGCAAATTGTTCATGATGATCACCAATAAGAGAATTTTTTGTACCTCGCCCTACTTCCAAGAGCTTTCATTCCATATGTAATCACTTATGAATGCCAGAGAGGGAAAGAGCCCTGCATCAAGGGAAAGAGGTTTCCCTGTCAGACTTCTGACGCTACAAAACAGGAAAGCTGTTGGATACAAAGCAGGTGAAGTAATTATTGAACAAGGGAGGAGAGTTCCGAGATACACAAGAGCTTTAGGGGTCAGGCAGTGTTCTTAGCTTTTGGCCAGTACTGCTGTGGCTTTGAAACAACAGGAGGCATGTTGAACTTTTCTGCTTTGACAGCTGCTGCTTGACCTCTCATTAACAGACATATCAAGCCAACATCCTGTTGATTATCTCTCTCTGGCCATTGCTATGCTTTCCCTTCCTCCAAAAGATTTCATCATTAATGCCACCTTGTTGCTATGTAGGCTGGCTGTCAGCAGTACCCAACTATTCATGTGTTAAAGACCTACAGTAATGGACAGGGTGCTCTTATGCTCATTTCAAACTCATCACTGAAGTTCCCATGCCACTTTGAATGTTATAAAATGTCCTTTGCTCTCATTACAGTCCTCAACTGTTTCACTGCTTTGTATGGCACAAATCACTACCTCCAATTCCTGCAGCTGAGTTGCTTGTGGCTCTCCTGATGAACAACTTCAGGCCATTAAATATTCCTTATTTAACATTATTCTGTTCTCTCCTGCACCATTTCCTGTGCTAGGGATGTCTCAGAGCCAGGCATTGTTTGTTTTGGGTATGTGTGTGGGAAGATTGCTTAGTGCTGCTCCTTAGACACGCTTAATTCAATTACTGCCAGATTTTCTAGGCCTCTTGACATTGCTATATATAGCTCTTTAGTAATAATATTATCAATTATTTAAATTTTAATTTGTGCTTGTATTAATTACATGATCCTTTACTGCAAGGGGAAAGAGATCTCACTTTCTGCAATTATATGACCATGGTTTGTCCTCAGAGGCCTAAGTTTTATTTAGCATCAAATGGAATCATTGCTAATACTCATCAAATAGCCATTATCCCATGGGTATGCTTCTGTGGGTCCTTGCTGTCTGAGGACATAACTTCTCTGAGAAGTTATTAAAGGTTTATCTCACTGGACTAGCCTTCAGTGGATGGGAGCTGACACACTCCTAAAGTCTGTCAAGGCAGTTTTGTTCTCCCTGCTGCCAATCCCAACACAGGTGCTGCTGGGATCCCTGGCAGCAAAGCTGCTGGGTGTTTATTCTTCAATAGACAGAGCTGCTGTCTAACTCCTTACACACACCCCATCATCTTGCCCAGGCTGCTTGGAGGGCTGGGGGAAGGTCCTGGGGGAATATGTGCTTACATGCTTCACAGATCCTCAGAAAGAGCTTTCCGGGAAACCAAGATCTCCTGTCAGCACACCAAAAGCAGGAGCTGAATTCTGGTTGTGCCTGCCAGATGAGACAGCTGGCTGAGAAACGTTTGTGAGAAGATTGGAAGAAGGTTAGCTTGACATCCTCGTAATGGCCCTTGTTAGCTCTTCTGTACTTCACTCTCTGTTGCAGATTGCAAATAGCTTTTTACAGTTAGGATTTACATCAGCATTTGCACTTCTGCTGTGTTATTACCTGCTACAGTTGCTTTGGGTGACAAAATCTTCCTCTGTGATTAGCACTCGCTGTTACAAGAGGTAGATTATTCCCTGTAGTGTGCAGCAGCAAATACTGTGGCCAAGTGCAATATATACATTTTCACTAAGTGTGCTGTTGATGTTCCTGTACTGTATAAACCCCAGGTTTGTTGCTGTGGGCATTTCTTTCCGTGACTCTATCAAGACACTGGGATTTTTTTTGGTGGGGTTTTTTCCCAGCAGTCGTAGGGGTTTTTGGGATGAAGTGAAGATTTTGATTTCTTCCTTTGTTTCTGCCACCAAGTTTTTAACTAACTGCAAAGGTTTAGATGTTCACTGTTTTCTCTTCTGTCTGCTGCTTTGCAGGTGGAAAATGGGAATCTGCCCATAGGTAAAGCAGCAGGGAGAATTAATGTTGCATCATTTTTTTCTCTGCACAGAGCACAGTAAGTAAAATGTTACCCATATAGGGTTAAAACCTGCTGGAAGAAAGGATTTTGTCCTCTCAGATCAGAGAGGCAGTGCAATTCATTCTGCCCTGGTTGCCCTCCTGCCTACAGTGTGCTATTTCCCTGAAGCAAGCACCTGTCAGTACTTAAGACAGAGAACAGATTTTCAGTGTAACTGAACTAAGGTGAAAAATTAAAAATAATTTCAGTTACAGCTACTCAGTTTGAGGAAAAATATGAAGAGTGTATTTACTGGGACAAACAGTAAAGGAGCTGTATCTCTTCCCTCCTATTCCTTGTCATTCCTCCCCCCCTGGATTTCATCCCCGCTTAGCCACATTGTACAAGCAGCATTTGCCAACACGTCCTCCAGGAGTGACTGATGTGTAGTGCTTCTCCCAGATTCTCTGCATCCCATCCCTGTGATGTCCTGCAATGTCATGCCTCATCCATGGAGCTGTTCATTTCTGTTATCCAGGCACTTAAACTATTTAAAAGAAAATAAAAACAAATCGTCTTTTTTCTTTACTTCATGATGATAGTCATAATGGTAGTCTTGATGGTAGTCTTTTCTGGAAGCCAAAACCAAGTTCTTTTTCTTACAAAAACATATGTAATTTTTATGGCTAATTAAAAACAGGGAAATACAAAAACAAGCAAAAACATAGATACAGAGAAAGCAGTAGGATTATCTTCTTTCACAGTGCCCCATAGAAAAAAAAAGTGGGATTTTTCAGGGGTTCTTTTTGCACATAGTAGCAGACTTTTGTACTTTAATTTCACTGCATAAATCTGCTACTTTAGTTTGGTCAGACCCAAAATTTTGAAAACTCTGGCTGGAAAAAAAAAACTGGCGTGGGCAAAAATCTAAACTTTTCATAGAAGCACATGCTTTTCAGTACAATAAAATGAAAAAAAAAGATAATCAAAATCTTGCCTTTACTCCAAAAGTGGTTCCAACAGATGATGTTGAACAAATCCTTTTTCTGCTGCCTGGAGCCAGTGATGATCATAATCACAAAGGGAATAAGAACATGAAAGAACATGAAAGAATAGCAAATGCATCATAAAATTGCTTTTGGAGAGATTTTTGCTGAATTCCGACTAATTTGAATGTGAACCACAGCTTTGGTTTGTGATAAAAATGTAACCATAGCACAACTCTCACTGCTACCCCCTTCCTTGTGAAGGGCATTGTTGTACCCCATTACAAGTACTTTCTTGTAAGATTTAAACAAAATGTCAAGTGAAGATCTACCAGTTTGGGGGTGGTGACTCCACAGCATTCAGATTTAAACAGCACTAAATGCAAACTAGAGTTGCAGCACTCTTTGTCTTAGCCTGTCTGCACTAAGGCATGTTGTTTTATAACTAATTCCATAGGGTTCATTTTAACACAAAATAAAAACATGCATTTTACAAGCATGACATTAGATCTTTCATGTGGTCATGGTTTACGGTATTTCTGCAGAAATATGCGATATGCTGTGATCCGCAAAGCACTGTACACGTTCATTAAATATTGCATGAGCACCGACACCACAGGGAACATAAAATATTGAATCTGAGCAAATGGATAGCTCAGGGTAGGGGAATGCAGAGATTTTCACCTGGAGATCACCAGTTAAAAAACCAGTTCAGATTAGTGCCAACACCACACCAGACATAACTTGGCAGGTGTTCATTGGCTGAAATTATTTATGTCCTCCAGCTTCTGTTGGACAAAGGGTTGTATCACACAAGCCATGGGTGTTTGTTGCACCCATGAGACAGATCATTGTTACCATAGAACAGCTAAGGTTTAAAAAGACCTGGATACTGTGAACATTCCAGGCATGTCTAGGAGAGGGGCAGAGCTTTAAGACTTGAAAATTGCACAGGGGTTTTTATTCTCGCTGCAGAAAGAAGCAGCTTTCCTTCTCCAGGAAGGCTGGGCTGGCACATCCTCTAGAGTACGGGATAGTGATGTGACTGCACAGCTCCCCTGCAAACACTTTTCTCTGTTGGCCACCTGACCTTTTCCCAGGACAGCACATACCACCTGGGGCTGTCTGCTCAGGGTCTCCCAATGGGGAAGCATCTCTGGACCAGCCTCACTCCTGCTCCTTCTTTGCTCTCCTGTCACCCCCTTGCTTTAGGTTTTGTAGCTGCTCAGGCCTGCAAGGCAGTGATCACTGATGTGTTTGTTGAGCTCAGGAGACATAAAACAGAGGTTCTTAGCACCTTGACTGGGGACCCATGAAGAGACTATTTCCACAATAGCAGCTCCCAGTTGGATTCATTGCTGTTTCTTCCTCATTTGCCTGGTCTACAAATTCCTTACTCATCTTCAGCACACAAGCACAAGTTCTTCTCTGATGGATACCATCTTTACTGACTTCATAAGAGGATCTCTTTGATTCTTTGATATATATATATATAGCAAATATATCCTTACCTATCTCTGCCTTCAAGAACATGCCTGATCTATTGAGGTTCTTCTGTGGATGCCATTTTGTAACAAACAAAGTTTTCTGCAAACCTCAGCTACAGTAACAAGTATAGCTGTCATGTGTCTTTATGGTGGTTTCATAAAGCCTGTCCTCTAGGCTGAAATGTGAAGGTTGAAGTTCTGGTATCTAATAGAATAAACTGCTGTGATCTATGAAACTTCTGTCTTTTGGAGAGTACAAAAGTCTGTGCTAATTGGTCTCCTACTTCATGAAGGGGAAGCTGAAGGTGAAACCACCACTAGCAAGTATAGTTGCTTCTCTGAAGATCTTAGTGCAGCAGAAATGCATAGGATGTCCCTGAGACACTAATAAGACTAGTTTTTAAAAATCCCTAAGAAATCAGTGTGAGGGTTCTTGATCCATGGGCAATGGGGCAAGATTGGAAACAAAAGGGTATGATTCTATGGGTAGGAAAAACTCCCTTTGTTCTTCAGACTGTAGGTAGGGGTTGGTGGTGTCACAGATGTTGGTGAAAACACAGGTGAAAGTGCCCTTAAACAGCAGAATAAGAGCATTGCAGTAATCATTCATGCACTCTTTGTGTGAATCCACACCTTGCAAATCTAGGGGGAGTAACTGCACATGGAAAAGCCGTGAAGGAATGGGAAAGCACATCAGAGATAGGTGACAAGTGGATTTGGCTAGCCCAGCAGACTGGGCTTTGGAGGAAACTAAAACTCATTATCAAAACAGCTGGCTTATTTACTCTGCCATGCTCATAAGCAAGGGAGGCTGTTCCAAGGCATGGCTGCAAAAGTGCTTTTTTAGAAACTGAAAAACTGCTACACCTGTGGTTTGTGTCTATTTTGTGGCTAAAAGTCACATCTGTTTAATGACTGGGGGAGATAATGGCTAAACTACATTTGATTTCTCTCTTTCAAGTGAGCCCGGGCAGGCAGAAATGGACACCTCTGCTGTTTATTGTAGCACAGATCCACAGTGGCACAGAGCACTTTGGCATCTAGCACATCCACTGCTTGCCTGAATTTACAAGCAAATGAAATCTGTAAGAGCACTACAAGGAATTCTGAGTGGATCCCATCCCTCTGCTGTGAGGTCATTATACAGCACAAAATTAGGCAGCCTCAGCTAACAGCTGATGTCTCCAGCACACATGAGCCCCAAATACAGCAGAGGCTGGAGGAAATTCCCCCATCATTTTCTAGATTGTCTGTGAGAGTACAACAAGAACCAGGTAATAAAATGTACAGCTCAGAGAGAATAGTCTGGCTTGCAAATATTGCTTGTCAGTGCAGTACAGAAGCCCCTACTGAAAATTAATTTTCCCCTTCTGCAACATGCTCTCCTTAAGTTGTGAACTTCAACATCATGGATTTCTCTGCAAGATCAGGAGTAGAAATTTCAAACTCTAGGTAGTAATTCAAATTGATTACCACATTCTTGCCTCTTCACATCAACATCTTGGCTTTGACACCAGCGTTGCAGAGCTGCTGAGAGGCAGCAGATGCCCAGGCCCTTGCATCAGATTTCAGTGGAGGAGGAATTGGGCTATACCCTGAGTGGGCACTGTAATTGTCCTTGTTTTAATTAAGGATACTCACCTGTGCTAAAATGGGGTGGTCAGAGAGCACCTTGGGCAGCCTGGCTTTCTTAAGAGGTTTCACCTGCAGCAAAACCTGACTCCCTTTTGCAGGACTGGAACCACCAGCACTGGAGTTTGGCCTCTCCTTTGCTTCATGCAGCAGGTTATTCCTGAGAGGCCCTTGTGGAAGAGCTCTTTGCAGCACAGAGTTCAAACCACCAGCACCTGTCTTCCCAAAAGATATAAAGTTGCTTCAGCGTGTGGAAGGTATGAAAGCTGTGTATATAGTTGTGCTGTTTCTTAGTATTTTCTTGAAACAGATAACTTTTAATATTGAAAACAACATGCAAATTCTCCTTTTAAAGAAATCTATTCTTTTAAGTGTGTAAAAGAAAGTTCTTCTCTTCTTGTTCCACTAAAACTCAATTACATCTGAAAGCAGAGATAGCCCCTATTTTCTTCCTGTGTCCTAAAAATATTTTAAACTTTGCTGTGTGTTTAGGTGGGTAAAGAATTGTCTGGCTTCTTCTTTCAGTCGTGTTTTCTTTTTTTATTTACTTGTACTCTGGGAGTGTTGAAGTTCACTTGAGGCTATAGGAATCTGAGCAAATTTATTGTGCATCTTTTTGAATAATAGATACGTTTTTTCAAATGAAAATCATATGAAAAGTGCTTTAATATTTCCTACTGGAAAAAACCTCCAAACTTCATTCATCCTGAAACATAATATTTCTTTCTGTGATTTTAAAGTATTTATTTTAATTCAAATGACATTGATAAAATTTCAAAGTAATTAAAATCAGAAGTTTAGTAGGTTTCATTTTGAAAATATCTTTTTTCTTCATTATGTTTGCTGATGATGTTGAATACATTTTTTTCACCAAGGAAATGTTCAGAAGAACTATTTTATTACACTGTGTCTTTTAAAGCTTTTTAAAGTTTATTTAACATTTCATAGTTGACAGAGCCATAGGTCATTAACTCCTTGGGACAGAGAATGACTTCATTTTTGCATCTGGATCAAGTTGGTTCCAATTAAAAGGGGAAGCAAACTGGAAAAATGCTTTTATGCGGTTTCTTTATGTGCTCACAACCACATGAAGAAGGGCTGCTCCTTCTGGAAGGAATTGCCTCATCAAAAGCATGTTGTTTGGCAATGCTTTGACCTCTTCTTAAAACATTTTTTTTACCAATTAACAGTCATGAAATCAACAGTTCTGTCATGTACAAAGGCAAGGTATTAAAAGTTGATTTAGGATGTTATTTTTTTTTCATGACTGCATATCTCCCAGGGAGAAAAAATAAATAAAACAATGATAGGATTATATAAGTATCCAGGTTTGAATTCTTCCATCACTTATAAAGGAGATGCTGGTGTTTTACATAGAACTTTTAAAAAACAATTATAATGTTTGGACTATCAGAAAGTATTGAGGTGAAAGTTCTGTTCTCCTCCAAAATTTTTAGCTTTGCATAAAAAAGAAAAACCTTCGAGGCAATAGCTGTTGTAATGCTTTTATTTCAGAAGCATTAATTTTGTGATATAGTTGCTCTGCAATAGTGAGCAACCTGCATGTTAAAGGTGTGGAAGATTTATTGATACATAAAAGCTGAGGTGGAATGATAAGGACAGAAAGATTGGTTAAGCCACAGTTGTTGCTTCTTAGAATTTTTGGGCTTGCTAGACTTTTTGTTTTGAACAATGGATGGCAGGCAAATAATAAAAGAGAGTGACACAATATCCAAACAGTTTCCCTGGACTGGACAGATAAGCTGGAAATGCTGGTAATGCGAACTGTGGGATTTTTAATTGACTTTTCATGAACAGAAAAAGCAATTAGAAAAGGGAGCAGAGAATTTTTTAATAATGGCTGTTAGGACTTCAAAGAGCTACCACACTTTTCAACTTTGAAGGAAAGTAGCATAACAAAAATAAAAGCACAAAACTTGGGAATTGAATGCTTATTCTGGTTTAATGATGTTTTGTGGTTCCTAGACTCTTTTAATAGTAATATTGTGTTAGGCTGAGCTTTGAATGTTAATAGTGGTTTATTCCTCCTGGAATGTCAACTCCTGGCAGGTTTCATGTGACCTTGGGACTCACACTCAGTGTGTAAATAGGAAAACATCTCTTTCTTGGAAACACAGCCTGTGAGGATCTGTGTACTTCTGCTTTAAAACACTCCAATTAACACATCTCGTTCAACATGATCTGTTTTCTAACCTAGGTGAGCAATTAAGTATATGGAAGAAAATAGGATGAATGCATACATTATTAAACTTCAGAGTGTGAATCAAGAATGTCATGGATTGTTTATTCTCGTATTCAAAATGTAACAGGAAGACATTTTTATTATTAAGCTCTCTCGGTGTTGCTAATTTTGAAGTAACATAGGCATTCTTTTACACACACACCAGAGAGCTGTTTTTCCTCTCCCTGTCTTTTTTTTTTAACTTCCAAAACTTGTCAGAAATCACCTCATCTATTTTTTTCCTTTCCACTTCTAAATTCATTTAGTGTCCATGGAAACTGTCAGATAAATAGTGTCACACATCAGAGCACAATTTGGGCAGCACATAAGCTTTCTGCATCTTGCTTGAGGGTTTGGGGGGTTTTGCCACTCTATTTCTGGCAGAATTAGGGGAATCATTCACAATGAATCATTTGTTTGACAAATTTTGCCTTTTTCCTGTTAGTCCAGAAGTTGCCCAAGTAATTTGAAGCTCTTGGAAGCTAATGTAAGGTTGGTTTTGTTTTTTTTTTAAAGCTATCCACTGAATGAGATATGGGAATAACACTTTGAAGATTGTACTTGATAGGCAGGATCTGAGACTTTTAGTTTAAATGCTGCAAGTCTAATAGTTTAGAGTTGAAATTATCTAAAAGTTACACACTACTTGGATAAATTAAAATTCATGGTTTGGGTACTAAAAATGCATAAATGTCTGAAGCACAGCTTGAAAAACTAAGTCACAAAATGATTCTTCTTTACTATCTCTGAATTACTTCAAAAATGAAATCTGCTTTAGTACTAAATGTGAACTGTAATGTTTTAAGGAGTTTTCATGTGGCTTTTGCATATTTTGGGCTGTTCAGTTAACTTTACTCAGAAAAGGACCATTCTGTCTGTTTTCCATGAGTGCCCTTGGTGACAATCACAAGTCCCTGAGCTGCCCAGGACACTGCATGCTGAAAGCAACAACAGGAGTTTTTACTGTCAAGTGGCATTCAGGGAGCTCTTCAGGCCTCTCCTGCACGGCTCAGTTTGTGGCCTTGGACACACAACACAGGGCCACGATTCCCTTTGGACCTGCTGCAGCCTCCCTTGGGTCAGACAACCTTAAATGGAATGACTGCCATGAAGATATGCATTAGCATGACTTTAAGCCAGCCTTTATTTTGGTGGGACAGCACGAGTGCCTCTAGCACCTATTTTGACACAAGTATTTGGCAAGTCCTAAACCGAATACAACTGGCGTCACCTTTAAATTGCACTTTATCATTTCAAATCTCCTGAAGTTCTTACAAAGTTCTTTGTCTTTAAAGTGCTGTGTGAATAACAAATTAATTAATCCACCTAATATAAAAAGCAGGTTTTCCTTGAAAGTGAAAGGCTGTTTCCTAGTCCTTCTTTCATTATGGGAGAGAAGAATAAATGTGGAGATGTGTGATTAGAAGGACCTTAACTTGCTTGGCTGAAGGCAAGCCCTAGTGTTAAAGATGTTTCAGGATCTATAAAGACATTTCCTCAGCATTGCCTTGCAAAATGGAGTCATCTGTCATGTTCTGCAAGGCAGCCAAGTCCGAAATGCTTGAGGGGGGGCATGGCTGCTGGATTCCTTCCAATAGAGCAGAGAATTGGAAACCACAAATTATGCAAATTAACCTGATGGTTACAAGTCATGGCTAAAGCAGGACACATCTAGTGTAGATTTTTTCCACTGTTCTCTCTGAATTTATATCTAAGTTTTATGCCTACTTGTTGCAGTGTATCTTTACTTCTATTTGTGATAATTGTATCCTTGCAAGTACACACACATTAAGTTACTCTTTTTTTTTTCTTCCTCTCTCTGTGGTGTCATTGTATTAGAAGGAATGATCTTCGATACATGAAAGTGTATGAATAATCCAAAGAGGGCAAAGAAGTTGAAAATTAGTACAGAAACTCTCTCTTCAGCAATTGGTCATTTGTGAATGGAAGAGCATTTTGGAGATCTTGACAGTGTCTAGCTAAATCATTAAGCTGTCTAGAGATGCTAGAGAATGTGTAAGGGTCCTTTTTTCAGTTACGTGCTTCAATTAAAATTGAGAGGGAGGGTGTGTGTTAATACCAAAAATGGCTTTAAAAGCCATTTTGCACATTTAACAAGTAAAGAGCCATCAAACTATTGTCAAATTATACCAAGGCAGTATAAAGAAATTAGTGCTAGCAACAGGTGGACTGGGATCAGCAAGAACTATTTCTGCTCTTCCCTCTCTCATTCCTGACCCAGGAGCCACTCAGGTTGGAGCCTGAGAGGCTCTGTGGGCTGGGGAAGAGTGACCCAGTCAGCCATGGCCAGCGTGGACACTGGGGAGAAGCAGCAGCAGAGCTCACGGATTGCTAAAGTTTTCAACAGCCTGCCTAGGAATGGTGTGGTTTTGACAGCCACTTCTACTGAATCAACCAAGCTAACACAGACCAGAATTAACTATTTTGTTCTATTTTTAAATCTATAAACATGAATGCATCTATGTCTTGATTGAGACACAGAAATTGCTGCATGGTGAGGCTAGCACAGTGTAATGGGTGTAATCTGAGACAACAAAACACAGTGTTCAAGGGAGTCAATGAGTAGGTATATAAACATTTTTATTTGCTTGATGCCTTGGAGATCTGGCTCCTGAAGATCCAAACTGATGTGATGCTCCCGAAGTGACTGATGGCTTCTGTTAAAAGACAACTTGGTTAAATGACTAATGTTGAAGGGTATGAGTCTCCCCTTGCTGCACACAGAAACGAATTGCTGCAAAGTGCTGCCTGATCCAGCTAAGCAGTAAGGCATGGGGACAGATGACATGTTTGAAGTGAAGTGTTGGTCCAGATGACTGAGTTAGCTTGCTTGACATATGTCTGAAGAGACACACTCCTATGGTCTTTTGAATGCAAAACCCCTAGAAAGTTATACTTCACTTCCTCTGATTTCCTTTTCCCTGGCATTTCACTGTTGTTTCTTTTCACTTTTGCTATTATTCTGACCTGCCATCTGCAGATTTTCTGAACCTTGAACAATAGCTGTGACTTTGCTGTGAGAACTCAGAAACTCATTAACAGAAGGACTTGGCTTTAAGCAAATGTCACAACACATTAGTGTAATTCTCAGGCACTAGCTAGCTCTTAGCTTGGCCCATTCATTCAGGCAGCATTCAGAATTCCTTGCTGCATCATAGAGATATTCTGATGATGCTGATGACTTTTGTCTCCATCTGTTTTGATTGATAACTCAGGCAATTATTAGCATTCTGAACACAGCAGGAGCTTTTCTCAGCTCTTGTCAGCATGAGAGGGCAGTGGTGAGGAGGAAGGGAATTGGTAAGCAGTATCCCAGGGAAAATAACCTACAGGGTCAGAAAGTATTAACAAGAGGAGTGCTGCTATAATTAGATGCTGTGTATGTGCATGGTACACACATTTTGCTCTTCTTGGGGGCAGCCCTGGGATCTCACAATAACCAAGATGAAGATGTCTAAGGTTTACTAGCAGCCTTCCACAGTGGTATTTGCATCTGCCTTTGCAGGTGAAAGGAAACACTGGGCTTAGGATTCAGCAGCTATATATGAGATTGCCATTGAAATGGCTCTTCCTGGGCTAACTGATAATTCATCATGTATTACAAGGACTGCAGAAACAGCACAGAATATGAGTTTGCAGTGCTCTGTAGCATTCCTCTCAGAGCTCATCAGAAGGATATACGTTAAAATGCTACAACAGCAGAAGGAGGATGAAGCTGATTTTAGGCCTCCCCAGTGTACTAGCAGGTACATTGGTCCAACAGTGCTTGACATACTTTGAAGCTGCATCTGCCTACACAGCCTCTTCCTCCTCCCCACAGTTTACATGGGAGGCTGTATCCATCCCCAATGCCAACACTCTGGCAAATATCTATCCCATCAGAGTGTCAAAAGGGCATTAAAGTCATTGTGGCAGAAAACTGAAAAGCAAAGAAACTTTATTTTGGCTGATAGATGACTCAAGGAGTCTGAATTTCAAAGCATGCTAATGCCTTTCCATAATCTAGATGCTTCCTTTGGGCCAGGTGCAAAACTGAAAATATCCCCGAGTTCCTCATGCAGGGGAATAACTCAGGAAATTAAAAAAGCTGTTTGACTACATAAATAGGTAGATGGACTAGGTAGCTCTTGATCCTGGACCACAAGCACTAGATTAAGTAGTGAGTGTGTGTTCTTGGCTATAGCTGGCATGCTCAGTGAGCAAAGAGGAAATTAAAGCAGTAAGGTGAGCTTTTCCAGGGATTTGAGCAATTATAGAATATTGAGATTATTCCTAAAAGAGAGCTTAGTTTTTATGTTATAATTTTCTCCCCTGACTGACCTTGGTCTGCTGCTTTTTATGAAGATACTGGTCCTGGTTGTGTCATTGAATGCACATGTCATCTGGGAATGAATGCAGCTCCTTGTAGCTGCTTACTGCCTGGCATGGTCTGTGTCCTGCCTCAGGGAGCAGAAACTGATCTCTTGTGTATGGCTAACCATGAAGAAGGGGCAAGTCCAATCACCAAGGAAAATGATATGTGCCTTATGGAGATATGGCCACAGAGCTTCCTCCCAGCACAGCTCAGCAGCTCCAGAATGAGCCAAGCACAGCTCAGTGTGTGCAATTCACACAGCTCCTGGGCCTCACCCTCTGCTTCCACGTTTCTCAGAGTCCTCCTGAAGGCAAAACTGGGCTTGAGGGATGCTCTAGGGCTCAGCCTGGAGCACAGACTCTGCCTTTCATCTGCCATGAGATGTAAATCTCTGAGGCTGAAGTTTATGTTCGTTGCTAATTCAAATCCTGGCAGCTCTGGGAAGCACAGGTCTCATTTGAACCTCTAAAGCTCACTGACAAGCATAGTTCTAAAATCAGTAGCTGGTTTCATAGAGTGCAATAGGATTTAAATATGCAAACAGTCTGGTCTGCACTGGGGCTGATTTGAAATCTCTTGGCCAAATACAGTAGATTTTTTTTTTCTACACCTTTTTTTAAGCTTTTTTCACGTATAACTTTGCACATATCTGGCTGGTGTTAGTGCTAGTGATGAAAAGACATAGCAATGTAATTTCCCCTGTAAAATACAGGACTTGCACGAGAAGGGCAAGCCCAAATGAGGGTGATGTCTGAGGTATCGATGGATCTCTACTGTTACTAACTGGGCTGTCAGCCTGAAGTTAATGGAAGGGGAATGAGGACCTAACCATAAACAAGCTTACTTGAGGAGAGGGAGGGAGTGTTTGACACTGGACTGAATTTTAGGGGTCTCAGGTGACAATTTGAATGAGTCATTGATGTGCTGTTCCACTAGGGAAATTCATTCAGTCTACTATCAATTTCCCCTGACATTCACAACTCTCATGGGGTTTTTGGTGTTGGTTATTTGTTACCAGGCAAAAAGAATTTGATTTTCATACTCCTTAAGTGAAACAAAGTTGGATAAATGAGTAAGACAAACAAGGTCATCTCCCATGCATGGCTTTGTAAGCTAGATTCCACTTCATGCACACATTAAAAAAAAAAAGTAATAGCTAGTTTTCTTGTTCTTCTGCAGCTTTACTTTGCTTCAAAGTAATGTGTGGACTTTTTCATTTTTTTTAAAGCCAATATCAAAGACAATAAATGAAGCAAGAAAAATGCAGTTCCTTTCAGAGGGAGCATTAATCTCATGATACAGGATTGGTGACTTCAGTTGGGCTTCCAGCTCCACAGTTCAGTATTGATATATATTTTGGGGGCCATTAACACCATTGCTAAATAGCTGCTCCTGAGACTTTTCCAAACTGGAATTCTTATGTGCCAGAGCTGGATTCTTTATCCTTTTACTGTGTGATGGTTAATGGTAACACTGTATGAAAAGCAGTCTTTGGGATGGCTGCTCAGATCTGCTAAAATGCTCAGCTCACCCATCTCAAGTGAAAATCATCATGTGGTAGCTCTCTTGAAGAACCTGGTGCTTTTCAGTGAAGTATGAAGCATGCAAGTATTAATTTCAAATTATTTTGAGTTACATTTTCCTGAAGCAAGAACCTAGAAGAAAGTAGGTTCTTAGCTGACTAGTGCTGTGCTCTGAGGGGGGGAGGCTGGCTATAAACCTTGTGCAATATTATGTTAGACTTCCCAGGCCCTTTTGCATAAGAAAATAACTTAGTCTGAAGGTACTGGAAAAAATAAATATGTCCCAAAGAAACCTTAACACAAAAATATTAGGCTCATTTGTATGAGATATTGAGGGGAACCACTTCTTCAGGTGAACCAAAGGATGGTAAAGCCATGCATCTACTCTGGAGACTGTGAGAAAAGTATCTACATTTAGAAGATGCTTTTAAACCCTCAAAAAGTGCTCCTGAAATATCCCTGAAGTGCAGCATGGGAAAGGTTTAGAAGAAAACAGCTGCCTTCTGCAAGGTTTTTGGATGAGAAGTAAAACAGGATAATGATTCCTCCTGAAGTGTCAGGAAAAATTTTTAAGCAAAAGTTTCTTTTAAGGTTGGCTATCACACTTGATGTTTTTTTATGACAGCCTCAGGTTTGTGAACCACTACATAAGATCAGTGTTGATGAAGACACATAGATGAGACTTCTATGAAAGGTTGTGTTCCTTTTAACTTCTAATTTTTTTTCTATCAAGCTCTGTTTGTCAAACAGGGTTTAAATAAGAATTCAGGACATCAAATAACAGATGGCAAACACTGGGATATTAAAAGTAAAAAGCCCGGTTGCATTTCAGTTCATATATTTCCTTGGAGAATCTTTAATTTTGATGTTCAGTGAGACATTTCCTGACCTATCCCTTGTACAAATTCATGAAATGTAATCAAAGCAAGGCTTCTCTCAGCATCTCTGGTTGTCCTCTGACTATGTAGGGATACCTGTTCATATTGGATTAATATCAGTCAAAAAATAGTCTTTGCTACACTTACTCTGGTAGAAGACCAGTAATATCCAGGAACAATGGCTCATAAAGTAAGAGAAGGATTTTTTTCTGTGTATCCTGTTATGTCTTTTCTGTACCTTGCAAAACATGAATGGTATCTGAGACAGTGAACAGTGGCATTTAAGTGACAGTGCTCTCAAGAGAAATGCAAAGTGATGTGTGGAGCAGTTGCAGTTGGCACCTCAGGCTGTTTTTTCACTTGCCACTGCAAGGAAACTGTCTTCAGTCTTCCAACTAAGCAAATTACTTTAATCTGAAAACTGCCAAATAGTATTAGGCTTTTCTTAGGAATTAATCTAGGCAAAAGGAAGGCTGGCCCTGTAGACAAGGGAGTTTTGTATCTATAAACTACTGCTCCTCATTCTGTGTGGAGCACTACAAAATTAGTATATTGCTGATAACTTTATATTTTCATTTGCCTACTCAGCAGTTACATTCCAGTAGCTTCCCCAAATGGGATATTAATGATTCACACTCTGCAATTTGTGTATCCATGAAGTGGAATTGCATAATCTAAAAAACCAAGGACCATGCCTAGGCACTAACAAGATCTTCCTCTTGATTTACCGGCTGATCCTCCATTCAGCCTGATTTAATGGCAGTCAATAAATTAGCAAGTTCCATTGCTAAAGGCAGTGCCCATGACTAGCTCCGTGCACAGCAATGGTGGAGGAGCTTCCTGGAGAGGAGCAAGCTGAACTTTAAAGCGCCATAAAGCATTAACCCTTTCTTGAGCACCCTGTGGTGATAAGCAGGAGCTGTGGTGTGCTGGAGAGAGAGCTGGAAGCAGTGACACAAGCATGAGGGCGGAGATGTTACGTGGGGCACTGCAGGGGCAACAGTATCCATTCTTCTAGTTCCCCTGGGAAATGTGCTGTTTTCCTGTGTCATTCTCCAAGCGGATGTCTTATTTCCTCCTGGTGTTAAGCAATGTGCAAAGGAGCTCATTTACTCTCTTTTTAGCAGGTTCTAAGTGCAGCAGCTCATTTTCCCTCTTGGCTCAAATGAGCGCAGTTTTCTGCTTCTGGGTGTCTTGGCTTCTAAGGTATCCACAGCTAATGAAAAAGCCGAAATGCCAACACTGAGATTCAGCTCTTGCCTAGGAGGGCAGTGTTTGAATTGGGAAGGGTGATTATGCACTGCTATATTCCCTTGTCTTATTCCACATGCCATAAGAAATTGTGCAAGAAGATGAAGCAGCAGCTATGAACTGCTGACATTACAATTTCTTATACAGTCATGGAAACAAAGACCCTTTGCAGATAGCTCTGCTTGTGATTTGTGAGCCTTGGTCACACCTGGGCCTGGGATTGTGCCTTTTTTCCTACCTGCAGTCCCCTGCCTCTCTTTGCCTTAGCTCAGCACCGTGACAAATTAGACCAAAATTATCTCTGTGCTTGCACAGCTTGTGCTGAATCCTTAGTGTGCAGGAGGATCTAGATCATTGCTGGAACAAGATACAAGCTGATAGTAACTCCTGCTATTAGACCATTTAAAATGGGTCAGAAAGATGACCTAATTGTGATAATTACCTTCTGGCATTGCTTGTGCAACAAACCTTTTGGCTGCATGTGTAGGCTGGTGCCCAACAGTCGGCAGTCCTGTCTCTAATATCTGAGCTCAAAGATTAAACTTCCATTCCACAGAGCTGCCATCTGCTGCAGCTTGTGTCCAGCCACTGAAGATCCTTGATCACGGATCTTACACAGAGCACTGGCGCTGTCTCTGCTTTTTCATGCCACTTTACTGGAATTACTTGCTTTGACTAGAGCAGACTGAATAAACAAAAACACATACAACAGTCTAGTAGGTGAACATAAGTGTTAACTAGCTTGTTTAGCCCCTGCCTTGAGACAGGATAAAGTCAAAACTGAAATAGTTTTCCAAATAGATGTTTGCCCGCAGAATAGTTAACTCCAAGTTCTGCATAATAGCACTGGTTGAGTGTTTCAGGCTTGGTGCTGTCACCTGCAGCCTCTGTGTGTGTGACACTGCTTTGTTGATGCTACCATTTAACTGTGACCATCATTTCGCTAAGTTCCTTATGGTCCTGGTATTTGTGATAAGAAAACAGGATGGAACTATTTAAGCTGAGCCCAAAAGAGCCCAGGCTACATTGAGCATTCTCTTGTGCACTTTTTTGTTTGCTCTGCTTTGGTGGGGGAGAGACATGCCAGCATGTATCCTGTTACAGGAATTCTGGACTGCTCCCATTTCCAAGAGAGCTGAAATGCAGCTTTTTAGCAGACTGTCATAAGTCACATACCATAATTTTAATTAATTTCATTTACTGCTTGGAGGCATTTAAACTTGGAATCCTTGCAGGCATGAAGGCAGCATTCCATCAGTCCTACACTCCAGCACCAGCAGCTCTCTGGCTGCCCTCATGGACTTGCAGAAGTGACATCCAGAGACCAGGTCTGGGAGGAGATGACTCTGGAGTAGGATGTTTGAAATGGGTTGGTGATGAGGACCACCCAGTGCTCTGGACTGAGTGTTTTGAGTGGCAGGTATGTGATACAGTAATCTCTGAGAGCCAGATGGAGTGGATTTAATGTCAAGAGACATTTTCCAGGGATCAAAGCAGCTTATAGAAATAATTTATTTTTACCTTTAAATGAAGAGAAATATGATAAATGTTAAAATGGCCCTTAATTCATAAGCTTCACATCCCTGGGGTATGATTAGCACCAGATAACTGGGTCTCCCTGCTGTGCCTTGTTGCTTAGTTACGCTACACAAGTACACTGTGCTTTCATTTTCTGTCTTATGTGAGCAGAAGCAGCATGATATAAAAGTTCAGAAAAACTGAAAGACTCTCAGAGTACTCTCAGCTGTATTCCAAATCACTTGGGCTCCAGCAACACCACATGCACTGTGCTTGCTGTGAATGGAAAGAAGCTTATCCTGATCGTGGGTGTAAATCAGTAGAGACCCCATTAGCTGCAGCTGCTGGAATAAAGCAATGCAAACAATATCAGAATCATGCCCAAAAGACTGATCCTTTGTAGGGAGTAATTTGTTTTCATTAAGAGAAATTAGCATCACAGTGGTATGATAAACTTAAAAGGCCTTGGAAGAGCTATTGTTGTTCTTAAGTAAATATTGATTCCTAAAAAAAAATAGCAGATTTCATATTAATCTCCTAAAACAGAACTGCCTTGAAGAGCTGGATGCTTGAGGAGTGTACAGTGTCTTTCTTTTTACTGGCTTTATTAATGAGGGTTTGGTTGTATTGTGAAAAATCAGAGCTGGGTCCCATGAGAGCCACTGGTCTGGCATAGCTGAGAAATCTGGGGAAAGCTCCATGCAGAAAAATGTGAGGACCTGCAATGGAGAGAGAGACATCAGTGGGTTGCAGAGTAGGGATTCTGTTCACTTTGAGATCTTCTGCTGACTGTATGGAGAACATGTCTTTCACAACTCTTTCTTAATGTCAAAATAGTTATTTTCCTATTTCACTTGTCCTGCTAATGGATTCTTAAATACAGACACATAAAGGTCTCATAGGAATTAGAGAAAACACATTTCTGCTTGAAAAAATGATCTGGCAATTCAAATGGTTTAGCAGAAATTCTGTAACACCTCACTCTAAGTACATGGCTGAGTGATAACAGCAGTTTCCTTGGGGGATTGCTAATACTTTTTTGCCCATAGTGGCTACAAAGTCTGTTAACACCAGCTGCTATTAATCCTTCTATTTTGTGGCTCAATTTTCAACTCTACAAAAATTAGACGAAAACAGGGAGGTTACTAAATATGTGGGTTAAGTCTCTCAGAATGAAATGGGTCAAAGATCCTTATGTTCTTCCGTATTATTTTGGTTAGCTGTTACATTTGACTTTTATTATTTTTTTGAAAGAGGACATGGGGAAAGATGCCTCAAATAGTAGATCAGCAGTAGTTTTCAACTGTGATTTAATAAGTGTGTGCTAGAAATCTATTTTCCACTTTCAGCGGGGGAGGTGAGGGAATTACTGATGTAGTAAGGCTGAGAACTGGCAAAAGAGGGGATGCTCATGAATTGGCATTTCTGTTGCTAGGTTTTGGATGGTGAAAGAAATATGCATTTTCTGGCAAAGAGCAGCTCTTCTGAACACTTCATTCATTCTTAACGCTTATGTCAATCAGCCCTTGTTTTATTCAGAGTTGGGAATACCCAATACAACTATTGTTCCATGAATTTGGTGGGAATCTTCTCTTGCAAAGTCCAGAGTGAGCAAATTCAGGGAAGCTTGAAGTGAGCAACTATTTTCATTTTCCTTCAACTGACTTTTGACAGATGATGGTTCCAAAGTGGTAAAACCAAAGCAGCAGCTTTGCAACCTTTATTGCTTTCATTTTCCAGTGTTTTTATGAGATGATAGATGTACTCCTCCCTCGGATATGTTCTGCTTATTTTCATACATATTGTACAGTGTGATCCCTGCTTTTAATATCCTTGTATTTACACAAGCAGCCAGCCCCTCTGTATCAACAGATAGATGTATAATTTACTGAGAAAACTGTTCCTTTCCTGGATGCTTATTAGGAAAGAAGTTTTTATCCTGGGGAGCCAGTTGTTCTTCCCCTGTTACCTAGGATAGTTAAGATGGTGCATATTTAGCTAGAAATGCATAAAGACAAGAGGTCTCATTTTCACTTGTAATATCTCCAAGGCACTCCTCAGCAGGCTCCTTGGTTGAGAGCATTTGCCTTGTTTTCAGCTGACAAGCTGCAGATACGTGGGAATGCAGTGGGCTGACTTGGCCCATGTGGATTTTACATATTCATCCCATTATTAAGGGACAAAGGAGTCTTCCTTTTCAGATTTGGGTGGGGTTTTTTTCCTATTTGATGTGAACACAGTCAGTAAGGTAACCAACCTTGTAAAATCATTAAATGAAGGAAGGAAGGAAAATGCATACCAGTATAGATTTTTAATTTTTTCCCCCTGAAGTGGAAATCTATATATTTCTTTCTTACTACTTTACTATGTTTCAGCACAGTGACTTCCTGCTTAATGCAGTAGAATGTGTGGATGCTGGAGCATTTGGTGTATCATTAAAAAGCAAAACCAATAGCTTATAATAAAAAAACTCATCTAGACGTTAAAGACAAGTGGTTTTTAACTAGATGCACAGAAAAGAGGCCTCTGTGCCCTCCAGCCTGCAGAGAGCTTGAGGGTGTACTCAGAGCACATCCAGGAACTGCAGCCTGTGCAGGCAGGAGCTGGCAGGGCAGAGGCACCTCCTGCTGCTGCCTGGTTTGCTGCTCTCTGTCAGGTGAGCTCCGGGGTGAAAGGCACTCGGTTGCTTCAGCTCACAGGAGCAGCAGAGCTGCGGGAGGCAGTTCCACCAGCTCACTGCTCCCTGCTTCCCTCCCTTGCGACTGCCCAGAAATCTTTCATCCACACGCACCCCTAAGTCCCTACACAGTGTTAAAGAGGGGAAGGGGGAAAAAAAAAAAGGGGGAAACTACACTAACATTACACTAAGATGTTAGCATAACTGTAATTACTACCCAAGAGAGATAGTGAGGCATCATTTTGAAACTAAATATCCCCTAGAATAATACATATGCTATCCAGCAAATATTTAGTTTACCTTTCTGTGGAAAAACCCTTCAGTGGGCAAACAAGCCCAGTCAGAAATGCTTGCACAGTGTGAGAGTGCTTGCTGCAGAGGAGGGATTTCTTCTGCCTCATATTTTTTCTGAGTGTAACATCACTGCAATTTGAGATAGGTTTAAATCAATGTGGATGATAGTTAAATATTCTGTTTTAAAAATGAAACATTGATTTTCACTAGGAGGATATTTCAATAAGGTCAATAGGGGCATGGCGATTGAGTAAATCAGCTTTTGTTCACAGTTTACAAAATCTCTGTCACAATAACTTAGGTATGTAAACATTTGAAAAACTAGTTTCCCTTGAGGGAAAAGTGGTAATCAGGGTCCTCTAGAGAGAGAGGAGCTTGGCTCTACTGCTTATATCAATAAGCATTGATTGAGTTCAGAGGAACTCTGTGGATTTACACTTCCAAAAGTCCTGCACAGGAAATTAGACACCTCTAACCTGTTCTGCTTGTTGCCTCTGATACCACACGGTTCAGATGGTGGTGTCTTCTCTGCACCGGACAGATAGCAAAGGCACCACTTAGTTCTTAAGTGCAAAGCTGTTCCCAATGGTCCTCTGCTAGACCCTGCCCTCTGCTCACTGGGCTTTGGCTAAGGCACACCACCCACACAGTTTTGCTGCCTGTCTGCCCCTTACTCCTTCAGTAGCCATCAGAAGACACAGGATGCCCAGTCCTGAAATTCTGACATGAATAATGTGTGTGGTTTTACTGCCTGTCAGCTTGGGATTAGTTTCTCAAATTTCTGACCCATCTCAAAGTGCCATAAACCTGATCTGATTTGATGAGGCAGGGAGCTGTGAAGAGCTGTGTCGGACACCCAGGTTGCCACACAATTTGAAGGGCTACCATAAAGAGCAGCCTCTTACTGGGCCTGGACAGCAAGGCTTCTGGAAGAACCTGATTGGGAAGATGGCTAATGTCTGTCTTCTCAGCCCTGTTTTCTTCTGAGGAGCTGGATCTGTTGGGATGTGTCCATTTCCCATGACAAACCCTCAGTGCTGTCCAAGACTCAGTGAGAGATTCCCTGAGTTCATCCTGCTGTTGGTAATAGGATGCTGGGAGCTGTTTCTTATCCCTGTTGCCATCCTGCTGCTTGAAACCTGTGGAGTGTATGGCATTTCTTACACATGCAGAACTGGATCTCAGTTCTGGTAACTCCTGCACCAAGGAAAATGTCGTTCTCTTTCCCTTAGGCACTTGCGCAGTTCTAAAAGCCATGGGATAAGCAATGTATGTATTCATCCAACCAAATTTACAAATCGGTGGGAATAGGGGAAAACATCCCAGGTCCAGAATGTCATGAAGAAAACTAAGCCCTACCTTTTCTGGGTTACCTATTTCCAGTTCTCTAGGTTTGCTCTGTTTTCCTAGGAACTGTTTTTCTGTTGTCACAATCAAATGTTTCAAATTCTTTCACCTGATTAGAGATAAGCAGTTTCCAGGAATCTGTTCTTTCTTCCTTTTATCCTGCAAGTTTTAACAATGTGAGGATCAGTGATAGAAAGTTGTAGATATCAGTTTCAGAGAATGTTGTGGCTCTGAGTGGAGCTGATGGATATGGAGACGCTGAGGATTAGCAGTGCAATATTCGTACTATCTCTGTACACATTTAGTGAGTGGAGAAGCCAGTAGTGTTTTTTCTTTTCAGTAGAAGGTTTGACAGGAGAAAACTCTAAATACAACTTTTCTAAAACTTCATGATTGTAACATGGGGAATGCATATGAGGGGGGAAAGCTTGTACCCTGTTAGCTACTTTAAGCTGGCTGGGGTCTGCTGACAGTGGGGGATGAGTATAGATAAACCTTGTGGAACAGGAAAGCAGAGTAGGAACTGACTCTGAAGGAGCAGCATAGCAGAAATCCCAGCCAGAGACTATTTGAACTGATTGACTGTGCAGCTGAAACCTGAATTAACATTACTAGTGAATACTAGATGAGAAAGCTGTTCTCAGGGACAGCACCGACTAACCTGCATTTTAAACCTACAGTGCACTTCTGCAAAGCTTTCTGTCTTTGTTGGTCTCCTGATAATTTCTTCCTTGCTTAACATACCGTGAAAAGTGTTTAACCTTCCCTGTCCAAACAGACACATGCTTGAAAATTGAAAGAGCCCCCTGAAGTTCCTTCTCCCAAACTAGATGTGTTCTGTTTTCTGAAGCACTTGGTGGCCGTTTGAGAGTTTAAGCGCTTACTTAGGGAATGGATTGTCAGCTCTGCCAGCCATCAGTGCGCTGGGGCTGTGGGGTGGAGCTGTTTGCACCCTCTCAGCACTGACACATCCTCCCCACCTCGAGGAACAGTCGTACAAGGCGACCTCCTTGTGACACAGGTGCTCATTTAATTTCAGCGGTTGCTCACATGCAACAAAGCCAAGTGTGGCTCCTGGGGAATTCTGTTGACTTCAGGAGATTTACTGTGCTGTAAATCAGAGGCCAAGTGACAGAGGAAGCCCATATGTTCTCCTGGAGTGCTGATTACCGGGGAAAGGAGCTGGATCAGAAGAAAATGATTGCACCCAGATTGTTTTCAATGTTTTAATGACTAGCTTAAGGCAGCAAATAAAAACAGAATCAGAGGTGATTTATATTTTTGCTGAAATCTAAACAGGTCTGGCCCTAGGCATTTGCATTTGTTCCTGTCTTACACTGTGGCTAACTTCAAACCTCTTGAACTGCAAGAACTGCTGAAAGAGTGAAGTGAAAGCTGCTTGTATAAGCCAGTGTCATGACTCTCAGAGACAATGTGAAGGGCAGGAGGGGGTATATGTATGGGAAGAATCAGGCTGCAGAGGAGGAATATCATAGTTGTAGGGAAAGCACTACTGTTCATGGACAATACTTTTTTTTCCTTTTTTTTTTTTTTTTAATTTTTGCTAGATCTGTCCCCAGTTCCCTGATTAGCAATAGCTACTCTGGCAGATCTATCTCATTGAGATCACAAATTACTACAGAGTCACAAAATATGCTGATTTGGAAGGGACGCACAAGGATCAAGTCCAACTCCTGGTCCTTGTCCAAACGTTTCTTGAACTATGTCAGGCTTGGTGCTGTGACCACTGCCCTGGGAGTCTGTTCTAATGCCCAGCCACCCTCTGGGTAAAAATCCTTTTTCTAATACCTACCCTGCTGCCCCCCAGGACATGGCTGGCCCTCCTGGCTTCCAGGGCACTGCTGAATCATGTTCAGCTTTCTGTTGACCAGGTCCCTTTCTGCAGCACTGCGTTCCAGCTTCTCATTCCCCAGTCTGTCCATATATCCAGGGTTGTCCTATCCCAGGTGCAGAATCCAGCACTTTCCGTTGTAGAACTTCACATGGTTGGTGATTGCCCAGCCCTCTCATTTGTTGACGTGTCTCTGCAAGGCTTCCCTGTCTTTGAGAGAGTCAACAGCTCCTCCCAGTTTTGTGTCTTCTGCAAACTCGCTCAGTGTCCCTCCCAGCCCTGCATCCAAGGTATTTATGAAGATATTGAAGAGTGCAGGGCCCACTAGTGACAGACCCCCAGTCTGATGTCACCCCATAATGTGTTTATCCAGCTATGAACATTTTGTCCACAAGGATCCTGTGAGAGACAGTATTGAAAGCTTTACTGAAATCCAAGATGATATCAACTGGCTTCCCTTGACCTGATGATGACTTTGCCTGTCATAAAAGAAATCAGGTTTTATAAGCAGGACTTCAATGAAGCTGTGCTGGCTGTGACCAATAGCTGCGTTGACTCTCAGCTGTTTTTCAATACATCCCAGAATAATCTCCTCCATGACTGTTAAGCACTGAAGTGAGACTAACAGGCCTGTAGTTTTGGGCTCCTCCTTCTTGCCTTTCTTGTAGATTGGGATCATTCCCCAAGGACTCAGATGTCTTGCGTTTTATCTACTCCAGAGCTGTAGCTGAGCAGGAGAAGAAAAGGAGCCAAGACTTCAAATATGACTGAAAAGTTTTGCAGCCTGTCCTGAGCTTTCTTTTTGTACTGCCTTCCCAAAGTCCCAAACAGAAGGGGACTGTTTACTGTGGAAGGCTGCTTCCAGAGTAAAAGCAGCACCAGGGTAATCCCTATGCATAGCCAAAACCAGCTGCCCTCTAAGGCAGCACCTTTTTAGTCAGAAGGAGAAAAGGACCTTCAAAGACCATGACCTGGAATGCCATAAAGTAGGATTTTTCAGCTACTAAGGGAGGAGCTGAGGTGTTTGGGGCAGAAGCCACTGGTATATATTAACAGAGAGTAGCACTCCCTGTCTTTCCACAATCAAGGCAAACCATTGTACCTCATTTTTCTCTGGTCACAAGAGCAGCTTCCCAGACTCTCTAGGGCTTTTTTTGACTCTCTATCTCAGCTTTGTCACCCAAAGCTTAGTTTTGCTTACATCGCTGAAAAGTCTTTGTCGGTGTCTGGCAATAATCCTAAGGACCACAGTCATTAGATCAGCAGGCTGGGTTCCAGGTCACCCTGTTTGGGTGTATCAATGTCCTTCAGGATCAGGAAGCTCAGAAATGCCATAGACAGACCCCCTGAGCAAGGCAAGAGGGCTGCAGCCCTTTCTATATAGGCAGCAAGGCTGTAGCAAAATACGCATAATAAAAAAATAAAAGAGATAAAATAAAAGAGATGGTGAAGTCTGTACTTCTTCACCCACTCAGTGATTGGTGTAGGTGTTTCAGTGACACGCTGAGTTCACAGCACCATTTCTCAGCTTCTTGTTAATGCATGCCACAGTAGAAATCTCATTCATGGATGACACTGATGTTATCACAGATATTGATTCATCAGCCAGAGCTGAGCGTTAACAGTGAGGTTTTCCTACACAGTTCTTCGATGGCTCTGATGTCTGATACCTGTGGAATAAGCTGGTTGTGGCTGATGCAGGGTAGGTGGTCTCAATGGAGAGGTTTTTTCTTCAACTGAGGCTTCTCTGTGAATCTGTGAGGACTTGATGTGTGAGTTTGGATTAGGTTTTCTGCATCAAAGGGATTCCTAATTTCTTTTTCCAGCAGTTTCCACTGAACTCTAAGTGTCTGTTACACAACAGCAGATCCAATCAGGGAGGGAAGAGTGAAGGGGAACTGCTATTTGCTGGTATTAATAGGAATGACTCTTCCAAATGAAATCTCTCATTAATAAATTCCATTTTAAAATGTTAGTCCTGGTAACTGGAGTGTGGGGCGTATTGGAAAAACAATACTAGAGAAGGGAAAGTTTAGCTGGTAGAAAGATTTACTGTTTTGTTTTCATTAGTCAGTTTTCATTCTATTTGGGGAATGTGGGGGAAAGCAAGGGCTGGAATTCCTGATGAACTGGAAAGTTCATAGTAATCATAAGGTCTTTTATATGTTCAAGCTCTCCAATCTCCAGATTTCCAAGCTTCAGTTAGAAAACTATAGGCCACTTCAGGGAAGGGTGACAGTATCCTCACTGTAGAAGTCAAACCTGCCTGCGTAGAGACCATAGGTGCTCACAGGTCTTCACAAATTCTGTTTCTCAGCGGACATTTTCCTGTGTCAACAGACTGTTAATCATCCTTAGACTTTTGCAGGAGGATTGAGTTCTGGTGCATTTCTGTTCATTCATCCACTTCTTGCAACTGTGTTTGTGACCAGGTAAGCATTGTCCTGTGGCATTGTCTGTTCTCTTCAGTACAGTTAAATATATCTAAAGCCATGCAGCAGCCCCTGTTGGAAAACTGCAGGACATGGGCTCAGAAAGAGATGTAAGAGACAAGGTGTTGTAAGGGACAGCACCATCTGCTTTGTTGACAGCCACTTGTGCAGGGAGGACAAGGCACTGATTAATTTGTCAAGGACTCGTCTGAGGAGCTGTGAAAGAAGGCAGATAGGTGTATGCACAATGCACAAGGGGGTGTGGGGGGCAATGGGATGGCTGTCAAGACAAGCGAGAAGGGTGATATAACCTTTCAAAATGGGTATTTGGACATCTCACTTGGAGAATGGGACAAAGGCATTGATACTGCTTGCTGCAAGACCTCAATGAAAGTTGTGAGTTGTTGCTGAGCAGCAGAATATAAGTACAGGTAGTTATTTACGGTGCACAGTAAGATGTGAAAAAGAAAATGCAGGCTGGCTGCTAACACTTGGTTGATTTTTTTTTTTTAAATTAATATATTTTGTTATTTCACTGAAACCTATGAGGTAAAAGGTCTGCTAATCTAGACTAATTGGCAGTGCTACTGCCAGGCTCACGTAAAAAGGACTAAAGGAGCCAGAAGGATGAGGGACTTCCAGGGAGATGCAGTGGAGGGATAAGACACACCAGTGGTCAGTAAGACTTTTCACAGCTGCAGTCCACTCTGGGTTTTTCCCCCAGGCTCTGCATTCTCCTAAAGCCATGCTAAAAAATGCCAACAAGTTATGTAATTAGGCAAATTAAAACCAGTCTAGAGGCTTTTCTGTCAGCCTAACTAACAAAGACAGAAAGTGCTTCTGTCACAGAAAAGCCACCAAAAAAAGAATTATCATCTTACAATTGGTGCAGTACTTTAGATAAAAGAGAAGTATGATCAAATATGAATGGCAAAGATTGTTACTAATCTGCTTGTAACTCCTTTCCCTTCAAAAATTCTCCCTAAATTTGTCAGTTTCATCACTTTTATCAATTATCTGGAAATCATCTGTAAAGGAAACCTGAAAGATAATGACTGACATTAATCTTTTGGGCAATTCAGCTTTGCCTGTTTATGATATTAGTTATCTGTGGATCAACAAAAAATAACAGGTGGAGACCGCTGACTCTCAATAGTTCAGTTCTGGACTTTTCAAGTCTTACTACTGACAGACAGTTTATGGCAAGGGTCCATTGCTGAAATAAATCCATCTGGCATGTCATATTTGAGTCGTCTAGAGAAGCTTCCATATGGGGTCAAAGAAGCAAAGAGGAATGCTCTCCCACCCTCAGCACTGCATTTTGGAAAATGAAGAGATCAATAGCACAGGTACTGTTCCATCCCCTTACAGAGACATGCACATACAAAAAAGGAGAGCAAAAGTGTAAGGATAACTGAATTTTTAAGGACTCCATACTGAGTGTACAGACCTCTCAAGACAGGATGCTTTGAACTGGACATGTACCTTGTTCAAGTCTAATCCTTTTCAATAGTAGTAGGTGTGAGGAAGAAAAAAGGGAAGTATTTGAGGTTCTGCTGCTCTGGAATGCTCATACATTCATTGCCAACCAAAATTAAGGAGATTGTGTGCAGAGACATTAATCACAGAACAGGTGTAAATAAAAGGAAACTTCCAATTTTCTGCCAGTTGTAATGGCCCCAGATGCTTAATGAAAGGAATTCCAATTTCGAACTCACTGCGAGCAGCCCAACAGAGTAGTACAGTTTGCTCTTCCATAGACAGGCAAAGAGGGACTGGGACACAGATCCCTTCCACACAGTCTTTACTAATACCTTGGCTGCAACAAAGATTTGTCTCAGTCATAAACTCCTACTCAGACTTCTAAAATACTACCTAGAAGCAGGATTGACATTGGAGCTGTGGATACAGACCTCTGCCAAAGTATAATTGCAAGATTGAGGGACTTATGTTAATCAGAAGTTTGTTCCCAAATCTGTAAAAGCCGTGGCAGTGGCTTTGGATTAGACCTTCATTTATGCTGTTTAGCTAACACGTACCAGAGAGATTTCCAACTGCCCAGCTTAGCAGGTTTTAAGGTGTTAACGACCACCTCCTCCAGGTTCTAGCCTAGAAGATTCATGTCACTTTGGAAAGCATAATTTCATCGTTACTGTGAGTCCTGGTTATAAAAAATTCATCTCATGATAAATGTGTTTTTCTTGCTGATTTTTCAGAAGGAAGCAGGAGGAAAATTGAAGTTACTGGGCAATATTTTGGAGGCATTTTAATATAATCTGTGTAGAGTGGATTTTATTCTAGTTTTATTTCCAGGTGATATAGATTTGGGGGGGGGGGGTTAGGGTGGTTTTTTTGTTCTTGGTTTTAGTTTGGGTTCTTTGTGGTTGGTTATCTTAAATTTTTCTTATTTTTCTTTCTCATGCTTAATGAAATTTTGGCTGGTAAAATGCCTCATGAGACATGCCAGGCAATTCACCCTGCATTTTACATGCTATCAGAATATATGGATCCAGCATGTGCAGCTGCTTGCTGTCAGGTTCATTACATCCTGAGCATCCATGCCCCCAAGTGATTTCTGCTGAAGCCTCTCTGATTCATTGTGGGAGATGACAGACTCTGTAGAGAGCAGCTGATCCTCGTGGAGGTGGGAGTGGAGCTGCCTGATTGATTGTCCACAGAGGACAGGTAGGCACTGAGTCAGTCTGCGGGGAAGGAGGATACAACAGGCAGTTGGTTTTGTCTTTCTCTGGAGCATTTCATTGACATTCCTGGATAACATGTGCTTTGTTTTGCCTTTGTTCAACATAATAAACTGGCAATGGCAGAGGATTTTAAATCTTTTTTTCTTTTGTTTCTCATGTGTTCCTAGAAATTGGAGAGGAAAGTGATGCTGTGTGTTTTAGACAAAGCCAGTTTGTCCTCTACAGGAAAGCTTGGTGTGTTTTACTGCATCCAGTGTTAAATAATCTGGAAGTACTATCACAAACAATAACACCTCGGTGCTTTATATTCTCTAACAGAGAAGTGAGAGGGTGACTTTTGGAGCAAACTTCTCCTATCTACACTGGTATAACTCCACAGCTTCAGGGCATTATTGCTGCCTTGCAGGGAGTCAGTTGATGCAGGATTGCAGCCCAGGAGTGCATGTGGCACACCCGGGTGAGCTGTGCAATCTGCAGCTCAGTGCCTCTCCCAGAGCACACATGGCACCCCAGCCATCCAGGGGACACCAACAAGGCAGTGGCACTGGGAGGTTGCCAACTTCATGCTGGAAAGGGCTGACAAGATCTGCCACAAAGTTCTGTACTTGTGCCTCAATTTAATATGCAAATCTTTGACAGCTGGGGAAAAAAGTTGGCATGGCTGCAGCAGCTACCACCTTGCTCAGAACAGGTAGTGCCTCTTACCTTTGAGTAAGAGCAAGGCTGTTTGTGGTTGCACTGTTGTCCTCGCAGTGGCTATGAGGGACACAGGCCAGCAGGATCAGTAGTGACCCCGTGGTGATAACCACGAGGGGAAGAATGGCACCTGGATCTGGGCCAGCACTGCCAGGGCTTTGTCTTTCACATCTCTGTGCGACACTGATGATGGAAGTTTGCTCAGAGCAGCATGTGGTGTAACTTGACTTTTAGTGTTTGTTTTAAAGTCTAACTCTGTCCACATGGCAGGATTTTTAAATGACAGGTGTGTGTGCTTCTATGAAAACATTGCTTTATTTCCCTAAACCCTGAGCTAAGTGGATCTTGTCAGGTGAACAGTTGAAAGGCAGGAGAGGAACTGTTGTCACAAAACTACCATTTACAAAGGATGTCTGAATCGGTGCACAGTTCATCCAGGCAGCTGATGATTTAAGATCATTGTTCAATTTTAAATGACAAGAGAATTTGAACAAAGATTAATACGATTCTGGCACCTGCAGATAGACAAACGTGGGATGGGAAAATGTGAATGTTGATTCTGACTTTAAGGAAAAAAATATAGTGTTTAGTTCATCTGAGCACTAGGGTCAAGTACTTCCCTGTCTCCCACTTCATTACAGCATTTAGTGCCTTGTCACAGAAGGGTTCTCTGAGGGATCTCTCTGATCACAGGCTGAGTTCTGTGGCAAAACCCAGAGTAACACAACATTGTATTGCATCCCCAGCAGAGATTTGAGCTGACAACACTTGTGTTTGCAAGCTTAGTGCCCTTTTATGTTATCCTGCACGTAGAAAAATGAGCAAATAACACTCAGAATGGATCATTTGGAATCCTTCATTCCCACGGGAAAGACCTCATAAACTATCAGAGCAACTCTGATCTTCACTCTGGCACTGGCAGAGGGGCATTGCCACATTAAAAGCATTTCAGACATGGTGTGAATTTGTATCACCTGAGCTGGAATGGCTGTTTAGCACGACATGGAGTCTGGTGCAATTCAAAGCCTCTCAACCACAACTGTAGAGTTCCCTTTTCTAATTTGGTGCTGGGTCAAGTCCCCAGGTGGCTTCAGCATAGCAGCACATTAGCCCAGATCCAGTCTTGCTTCTGTACCTTCTCGGCAGCAAATCCTTGAGTCCAGATTATTGTTCTGGTAGCTGTTGGGGGGTTTCTTCTGTTTGGGGTTTTTTTGGTTGGATTTTATTGTTGCTGGGGTTTGGGGTTTTTTGTGGGGAAGGGAGAAGAAAGACTGGGGGTTGGATTCCCCCCCCCCCTTAGGTCATCTGACATCCTTCATTTTTCTGTGCAGTTCTTCCTTGTGTCTAAATGTGTCTTAGTGAATCCGTTACTTCCCCCTCTGTTTTTGCATCTGCAAGTGGTCCTTCTCACTCATTCCTCAAAATAATAGTAATTGATTTTGAAAAGAAAGTTCATATTGTTTACTTTTCTTTACATCTATCCATTGCATTTTCCTTGTAATTCAATACTATGCCTACTGCTTACATCTAGGTTAGTGGCAGGTCTTAGCTTGAACACTTTGGCCACCTCTAATGTGATAACAAATTGCTGATTATCAAAGGAGTGGTAGCACTTACTTAGACTACCCCCCACACTAAATCTGGATTGAGGAATGTGAGAAATAAAATGAAGGCAAGAGAAAGGTTGTCGCCTTAATCAAAATGCTATTAAACAGCAGAACACAACCTACTCAGTGTCCCTTACTGAGAAAGATATGAAAAGACAAAATTGAATATTTAATATTACAAATGGGATGAAATAGACATCTGGAAAAAGCTAATGCTAAAGCCTATCATGTTCTAAAACAATTAGGAGGACAAGTGAAGAGTGTGTTTCTCCTGATGGTTCTAGGAAGGGATGAAAGCCTGCCTTTTGTTCCTGACTCTTTGCCTGTCCATTGACTGTTCCGCTGTCCCTCTGCAAAGTGGCTGTAGTAACATGTGGCTCCTTCATTACACCAGCTCAAATGACCCTGTCTGTGGAGTACCTGGGATTTTTTTTTTCTCAGTTTTTCCTTCCAAATGAATAATAACGTTGTCTTTTTAGTTCTGTACTTAGAATTTTTCTTAAACTTTAATTTTGGAGTCCAGAAGTCTCTGAATGTAAGAATCTCTTCTTATAGAAACACACATTTTTATTTTCATGCAGAAAGATTGGAAAATCTGAAGAACATAGCAGCAGTGTATATAGATACTAGGAAAACAAAAAGAAACTTGCAAAACAAACCATGTGGTTTGGTGGTTGATGTGAGGATAAGAAAAAAGGATAATGTCTTTTGAATGATTATGTTAAGAATGAGTTTTAGGGCTTTGTTTGGTATTAGTTTTGGAGGAACTCCTTTTTGCTTCTAACTTGCCACAGAGCAGTACTAACTCTTTCTCCTATACTTTTTTCCCTGTCTGAAAGAGCAGAAAGAGGCACTTCTATTTATTTATAATCTCTTAAACTGAGATACATAGCCTGGTGTTCTTGGCAGATTGCATAAAAGACCCATCTATGAACCAATAAAGAAACTCTCCCAGATTGATTAGGCACTGGATATGGCTTAGGCAGAGGAGAGCTGGACCAAATCCATTTTAAAGTTAGGTACAGGTCTGAGTTATGCTTCATCCCTGCCTGCCTTTTCCTGCCTGCAGCTGCAGTCCATTGAAGTTGTTGTCTAGGATACAGGCAGGCTTAGTTTATTCAGCCTGTGGTTTAAAAGTAGAAAGAAGGATGGTTTGGGAGCTAATGCAAACATCCATGTGGCATTTGACAAGTCACTTACTGTTGTCAGAGCTGGTTTTGTCTTTCATGTGGGAAGGTAGGGAGGGACACTTAGGAGGGACATTGAATCTACAGTGATAGAGACAACAACAGATGAGAGGGAAACAAACATCCTGATGTCTGCATCCCACAACTACATCCTATGTTCTGTATTGGCATTGCAGGGCTGAGAGTGGGGATCTTCCAGTTAATTCACCTTTTACATTCAAGTTTAAAACTTCCCTTCCTACATCCTGGGTAGTCCTATGGACCACAGAAGCTACAGTCTCCAGGGACCATCCTGAGCTGCAGGACACAAGCATCTCTGTCAGTGGCTATGCATCATGAATGGGTGAGAATTTGAAAGCCATATGGTTCTATGTGCTGTGTCACCACTGAGCAGCTTTCCCCGCCTGTAATGGCACAGCCAGCATGTGAGGGAAAAGGAGGTTCACCTTGCTCTGCTCATGGGTTTCTTAAGTTTCCTTACTAGGTGATTATGGCAAGGAAGCAGGAGCCCACCATTTTCTGCTTGTTTCTGTCAAGGAGCATCATGGAGCTTCTGCTAAGACCACTTCTATTAGGGAGAACTTTCATCCAAGGAGATTAAATGTCCTACATCACAGAACATCATAAAATTTATAAAAGGGGCTACTGCAGGTGATTGTTTTGGAGATATGAGATTTTTCCAAAAAGCTGGTGTACTCAGGCTACATATGTAGGGGCTTTTGCAAGTCAGCCTTTCCCTTCCTCTGATGCAGGAGGTTTCTGTTGAATGCAAAACAAACTTCCAAGCAAAGCAATTAGCCAGTGTCTCTGGAAAGCAGTGCTCTGTGTCTCAACAGGAAGAGTCTGGTAAGATTTTCTCTCTCTGAGCTACAGAGCTTTAATGAACGTCCTGCACAAGGGAATCTGCAGGGAAAACTATTATTTTGCTCCATTGCTCTAAAGAGTAGCAGGGGAAGAAAAAAAGAACAAACAAATCCCCAGTAATCACAGCTCATAAATTCTTCATCATTTGAATGGTCCTTAGGTAGATGCACCCACCTGGGTAGGTATGTGACAGCTTCTAGGCACAAACTGCTACCCTCTGTGTGGCCTACAAATTGCTGTGTACACTAGCTAGCACTTTGCTGATGGGCTGAGCTGTTTAACAGGAAAGAGCTCTTGACTGAAAACAGGCCGTTTTTCTCCTCAAAGTAGATCTATTTTCTCATCACCACGTTTCATAGTAATTCAGCGATACTCAGTTTGCTGTGCCAGCATCATTTTCCCTGGCTGTTTAATAACCATGCTCTGAACCAGAGCTGCAGCGTGTCTCATTATTCTGCTCCAAAGGTGGGAGAGGAAGGGTAGATGTGAAGAAAAACATCTGTTTCTGAGCATGTCGTAAGTAAGGTTATGCTGCCAACTGCAGTATAGTATCTGGAATACTGCAGTCAGTATCCCTGCAGCAGCTGTAGGAGAGGAATGAAATGAGAGGAAAGAAAAGTCAACATGGAAAAACATTATTGATTTCTTTTCTGCAGCACTGAGTTTAACCTGAGTTTAATATCACTTGAATTTAAAATATTCAGGAGCTGCTGCTTGCTAATCCATTTGCAGAGTTGGGTGAAAGCTCCTATCTGTTATCTTTGGAAGGCTGGCAAAATCCGAAAGAGTTAAAGCTGGAGAAGGCTCTCCTGATGTTCCCCAGTGCCTCAAAAAGGACACCCGTTGACTCACATGCCCATGAGGGAAGTCAGACCATTTTGAAATGTTATGAAAGCAGCATCCAAGGTGAGCCTCACTGCTGTGAGAAGCTGAAATGTCCTCCTGAGCAGTGCAGATGCCGAAAGTACAGGGAAGAAAACTGTGGAGCATAACATCCTGCAAAGACACGTGAGCTGTTGGTCAGCTTTCCCAGTACAAAATTGGGAGTTTGGGGTTTTTTCTTCACAGGGCTGCTGGCTCTGTCAGTCATGATCTGGTCATCCAGGGCCAGAGGTACAGAAGCAGCAGGTCAGAAAGGCCATGGGGTGAAGGCTGGTAGGATGGCACTGCCATTGGCTGCCACTGCTGACATGCCCCTGGCAAGGACCAACAAATCCTGAGGCAGAGAAAATCAGTAGGCACTGCTGAAATGTTTGGCTTTTGCCTTCTTGTCTCGTTTCTCACACTTTTCTTCAGGGTACAGGTCTGGCCTTAATCTGCTTGCTGTGAAAGTCCAGGGACATACTTGGACATGACACCAGGTCTTTCCAGCTTCTCTACATAAATCACATTTAATTTAAAATAAATTTCTAATGGGAATATTTGACATAACATTTTTCAGCTGGCAGAGCATTACCCACCACATGCTGTGTCTTTCTTTCTGGAAGCTAGTACCACGGGAGAGCCTGAAAATTACTTTCTTGTAATGGGACTGCCTTCTCTTCACTAGGTTTGCATTGATTTTTCTATCATTTTCAGCCATGAGTTAAAGGACATTTCATTCCTGCCACTCCAGCATCTGAAAAGGGAAAGCATTCTGCCTGTGATATTGAAGTGACTATTTCAGAATGGCTAAAGTTAGTTGGAAAAAAAAGTATTTTAAAGGTGTTCCTAGGATGACTTTGGGTTTTAGCTGCCTCTTTAAAAACCAACAAAATATAAAAAAAATTATAAAAAATACTATAACAAGATGACTAGGGAAAATGTGGACCTTCTCTGGAAGGAAATGGGAGATCTTTTTACAAGGACCTGTAGTGATAGGAAAAGAGGTAACAGCTTTAAACTGAAGGAGGGTAGACTTAGATTAGATATGAGGGAGAAATTCTTCACTGTAGAGTGGTGAGGTACTGGAACAGGTTGCCCAGAGAAGTTGTGGATTCCCCGTCCCTGGGAGTATTCAAGGCCAGGCTGGATGGGCTTTGAGCAGNTAGGAAAAGAGGTAACAGCTTGAAACTGAAGGAGGGTAGACTTAGATTAGATATGAGGGAGAAATTCTTCACTGTAGAGTGGTGAGGTACTGGAACAGGTTGCCCAGAGAAGTTGTGGATTCCCCGTCCCTGGGAGTATTCAAGGCCAGGCTGGATGGGCTTTGAGCAGCCTGGTCTAGTGGGAGGTGTCCTTGCCCATAGCAGGGATGTTGGAAGGTTGGTCCTTTCTAAATCAGACCGTTCTACAATTCTGTGCTAGATACACCAGTGCCCTTTTAGCCGTGGAGCTCTACAGCACCACAGCTGTGAGGTGCAGTGAGGATGGAACAAACTTATCCAAAAAAACACAAGCTCAGGGGAAGACTTGACAGTGTTCAGCTTATGGTTTTTTGACTTGAGTAAATTTTGTCATGAAGTGCATTATGTTTTGGCTGCTATCTTTTTGGGTTTTTTAACACCACAAAATATCTGAGGTGAGCATAAGCAGAAGACAATCTAATGGGTGTTTTAAGCAGGTGTTTTCAATGCGTAGTATGTTAAGTAATTACAGAATTGAGAAGAAAACTTGCATTTTGGGATCACTGGTTCAGCTCTTGCCAAGACTAGCAGTAACCCTGGGATATCTACTTACTCCTACTTACCTACTTATTTCTGTGCATCTCATAGAGAAGGTGGAAGAGATTTTTTTTCTGGCTGCTTTTGCCCTCTCTCCAGGTCGCAGACTCTGTTGGGAGCCCAAGGACCTGGCTGGGGATGGCCATTATTCCTACTGCTCAGCTAGTACAGAGATAGGATATGTTGCTCCTACACCAAAGCCTGCATGCCTGAGTCCATTCATAGCTGTTTTTTTCCCCTTAGTTTACTTACTTTCTTCAACAGCAAAAAAAAAAAGCTACTTTCTATTGCTAAGACAGTAAGGTGGGTATGCAGTTGCTTAGTGTAGCTGAGGGATTCAGGAGCATCGTTCAGCTTTTCGTAAATGATATTCAGCAGGTCCAGAACCCTGGTACTTTCATAACACCTGTTGGAGTATTTAAGATGGAAAGTCTTGCAGCAAATGAGATGAGCCTCTTTCAAAAGGTTTCTTTGTGTTTTTTAAAGCTTTGGGAAGACTCCTGAGACCTGAGCCCAGAAGGCTGCCCATTTAATAAATGAGAGACCAAATTTTGTTTAATATTGTCTGTCTCAGAGAAGATGCTCCTGGCAGATGCTGTTTATTGAAACAAAAGCTTGATGGGTTTTGCTAATGATGGTGTATCCTACAAAATATTTATGTTCTGGGAATACTCTGAGTTGTGATCTTTTTGGTAGGCATTTTTATTGATGGAGTCTAGTATCCCGTTATGGCAAATTTATCCTTTCCTTAGAGTTATATATATTAAACCATTTCTCTGTCATTAGTTTTCCTGTCTCCAAAATGAGAATTAGCATTGCAGGATATTATCGCACAGGTAAAAAGATGAATCGTTACTCTTTGGAAAGGTAATTAACCTCCAAAGGCAGCTGCTAGAGAGCTGCCATTACACCATCAGCTGCACTCTTTCAGTTTTAGCCTTTCCCTGTCCTCCTCCAGCTCTCAGAGGTGTGTTGTTTATCAGCTCAGTTCAGTGCAAGCAGGAAGATGGATACGTTCAGCACAACACCTGCAAGGAGCAGGGTGACAAATGCGGGGCTTTCACCAGAGCAACACCCTGCTGCTTTGCTCTCTTGCTATCCGGATGCAGAGCAGGGCTGTGACCTTGGCCGTGCACCTGAGTGGGTGTTGGCAGCATCCAGTGATGCTGATTAATTGTGCTTGCTCAGTGCAGGGGGCCGCTCGTTAATTCAAGCCTGTGCAAAGGAAAGAGGAGACCCTTAGGATAGGGTCCTTAGGTGAGCCCTGCTGGTCTGTGTCATGGAAAGACAGCTTTACAGGAGGCACATTGACTTTGGGGGAGAGAGAAGGGAGAAGGAGCATCTCTCTCACTGGCAGTTCAGGTTTGAATCCCGGTATGAATGTACTGTAGCACTGAGAGAGAAATACTTAGCCTGTCTACAGGCACTTGTTTGCTAGTAAACAAGAAACACTGTTCCAAACAGAGATGATTAACAGTGACAGAAAAATTTAGGAACTGGGTAGAAAGCTTTATTCTGTCTTGATCACAACTACCCATTATGTCAGTAGGTTCTGATTTTTTCAGACTAATGGTGGGTGTACACTCGTACAAACATGCAACTGTGCACTGATCTCACCCTCGAGGGACTGTGGATTTATCTCTAATGCTGTCAGATTTATTTACAAAAGATAGAGTACACTTACAAATGCTCCATTGTGCTTTGTTATTTGGAACAGAGTGAAACCTGGTCCCAATGGATAAGGTAAAATGGAAGAGGGTTTTTAAATCTTTGCCCTCCCAAATGAAGTTTTTAATTGAAACCAATGATGAGTTTCTATCAGCTTACATGGAGAAAGGAAAAGACAGTGAGAATTTCATACAGAATGCCTGCTGAAAAATGTACCTTTTGTTGCAATGCTGGAGAAGTGTTCAACTTTGTGTGACAATGATAGCAATAACCAATCTTTGGCTGCTGCTGCTGTTGCAATGCATGTTTTCCTATTATGACAGTTTGGGTCTCTGTCACCCTTCAGTGACCAAACTGTAGTTCAGCTGTTCCACAATAAAGAGCTAGAAAGATGGTGGAGATGATCCAGAGACATCTCAAATAGGAAAGAGTCTGTCATGCTTCCTGGATGTCTAATTGACAGTAAATGCCCCTGATTTTTTTCCTAGATACTTTTGTATCCAAGATACTTCTTTGTGTTATTGCCAACCTAGGTTTGTATATGCAGTCTCCAATGCTGGAGAGAATACTCTTGATAGTTCAGGACAGATTTCCAGAAACTTTGAGGGGTTTTCTCCCTCCTCGTATAGGTCTGGAGCAGCATGTGTATCCAGATGTGGTGCCACAGCTGTACATCCCTTTGCCTTCCCCATCCATAATGTGGTTGGATTTTTGTTCAGATGGATATGTGAATATCCGTTTGCAGAAAAAGCATGATTTCTCTTCTGCTTACATAAGAGGCACATTGTTCTCAGCAGATAGTGAGCTGAGCTCCCTTTAAACCTCAGCTCATCCAAATGCCACAGTGACAGAATTAAACTCACTTCAGTATAAAGACTCTAGGAATGCATCAAAGCGATGCTTGAAGCTCTCAGGTATGGGCAAGTGCTGCTGCATAAATGCAATTGCTTCAAAACTCTGTTAGTGATTTTTATTATACTGTTTATATTGCATTTAAAGCATGAAATGATGCACCTACTGAAGTGCAATGCTCATTTGGATCCATGGGTTCCAGCCTCTCCTAGTCAGTGGGAGTCTCTGCACTGATCTTGGCAGGCTCTGGACAAGTGTAGGCAGAGAAGACTGATTTTGTCACTGGAATGATGAGTGAGCTGCACCCCCTCTCTTGTCATCGAGAGCTCAACTCACGCAGGCATTCTCCTCAGGCTCTTGTTCCATTCCAGGTAGTTAGTGGATTTCATATGTACATCCTTACATCCCTATGGAATCCTTGCCTGCTAGTAATGTTTTGTAAACAACCATCCTTTGCCAGAATAGTGCTTTCCTAGAGCTTTGAGTCTGAGAGTTTCTGCAGGAGAAGCGTTTCCTCCCAAGAAACTCTATTGTATCTCCTGATAAATGGCTCTAGTAAAAGAATTGTGAATTTGTGTGGGTTTGCTTCTCTTTGCTGCCTCTGCTGCTTGAAGTATTCTCAGGAAGGTCAACTGACCTTTTTCAAGGCCTGGCCACTGGCAAGATGATATCCATAATGAATGTACTTCAAGCAGCCAGCGTTCCAGCATCAGTGGTTTAACATCTGACCCCTTCAGTACAAACAGTGCAAGACACAGAAGATACTTGACTCCTTTTCCCAGAGGAGAGCAAACTCCAACTCTGTACCAGATAGGGTGTAAAATACCATATACTTACGACCTAGCTGGAAGAATAATGTGTCCATCCTTTGTTTAGTTGAACAAAACAGTTCTTGCAGCTTGTTTCATTTCTTCACTCTATGTTTGACCAATATTGCTGTCTGGGCAGATGCAAGGGTTACTAATCTCCTGGTATGGTCTAGGTTTCTTATAATCTCACTTGCTCTAGCCTCTAAGGGAGAAGTAGCTTAGTTAAATTATAAATATATGGAATAGTTAAATTAAGGCAAATAACAGCCTTGGGGCTGTAACACATACCTTTCCCTTTCTGTGATACAGGACATAACATCATGTGCCCCTATATTGACCAAGGCTTTTAATAACTGTCCCTTGGTATTCCTCCATATCATGATGGATATGTTTTCCCAGTTAAGCAGAGGTGAAACATCCAAGGCACCTTGTGATGAGAGCTGACTGAAAGTGGCAACATGGCAGTCTAGGCCTTGAGTGAATACAGTGAGGTGGAGCATAAATGAAGTTCTTCCTCACTACACTCCAATGTTTTAATCATTGCTTTTTTTCTCAAAACAAAGAAAATGGCCCATAGTAAGCCAAGTGTAATGCAAACACTTTACTGAAGTAATCTTTTATCCACCTTAGGGTTTTTTCCATATGAGCTGTAAAGCCAGGCAAACACAGTGTACCACAGGCAAATATTTATGGGAAATCACTGTTCTTCCCTGTGTTTGAGGGAAGAGAAATGGGAAGATCTCCTCTGAAGGGGAAAGGTTCGTGCATTGGACTTATAATTGTTAAATTTGCATGTGTTGTGACATTTCACTCTCTTAGTAATAGCATGGCTTTCTGCTCATTGGGAGGGGTGTTTATTGCACTCTCCTTGAGGTTTTTAATGGCTGATTGTCTCCTTGGGAGAAACAGTTGAAGCTTTAAGGTGAACTAGATTTCTGGTTTAGTGTTATTTAACATCTTTTAAGGGAATTACATCTTTCTCTTCGAACACTGAAACTGGGATCTTATGATGTATCATTCATATAGGGAGAGACCACCCATGCCCACTCCAGTATCTCTATTTTCCGATTTGTACAGTTCATCCAAATGTATTTCTGTTTCATGCTATATTCATAACTGACCTAAAATTAACTTGGGCTTTTGCTGTTGCAAAAGCTGTTTAGTCGGGGTTTGGCCTTGACTAAATGCCAGGCGCCTCGACTCTCTCTTGCTGCAACAAAAAAAACCTGCAATACACACCAATCTCGTGAGTCAAATGAGATAGGACACTGGTAGGAGGACGCACAGAAGAAAAAAAGAGGGCAAACAGGCTCCAACTTAAAGTTGCAAAAAGTGATTTAATTACCTAACAGAATTGGAGGATAAAATGCAAGGCAAAAATAAACTTTTCATATACTATTTTGTTCACTCACCCCCCCTCCCTCTTACGAACCCATTTTATTCATCTTTCCTCTTTTTAACCAACAAGCCCGGGTAGGGAGGCAGGGTGTGGGGTATTCTCTCAGTCCACAGACCAAGTCCATAAATCTATTCATCACCATAGTTCTTCTACTACAAATACTCTTTATCTCTACTTATCTCTCTCTCTCCCCAGACAGTTTTTCTGCTCTCAGCCCCCACCCTCTTAAGAAGCAGTCTCTGTGCTCACCCCCCNGATCACAGCTTTCTCCAGGCATCCACCTGCTCCTCTGGTGTGGGCTGTGGGTGGACTTCTGCATCCTTGTGGACTCCATGGGCTGCAGGGAAACCTCCTGCTCCCCCAGTGGTCTTCACCATGGCTTTCAGCTCCGGTGCCTGGAGCACCTCCTCCCCACCTTCTCCACTGACCTTGGCGTCTCAATGCTGTTTTCTCTTCACATATTTTCACCTCCATCTCCTCCTCCTCTAACTACAAAGAAGTGCGTGCCTGCCTTGTTTTGATTTCTTCTTAAATATGTTTTCACAGAGGCGTAACCAGCACCTCCAATTGGCCCAAACCTGGCCGGCAGCATGTCCATCACCTTCAGAGCCATCAGAGATTAGCTCTGCTGGATTTGATGTAAAACTTCCAGAACTTACACTCAGGACACACAGGAGCCATCTTTGTGCCACTCCCCACCCCTCAGACACCTCTCCAGGCCTACCACAGCAGCTTCTGAGGGATCCAAATTTATCCTAGATGTTAAAAAATACTTTACTGATATTTTGGGCCAATCAAAACCACCACAACATTGTTACTGAGTTTAATGGCACAAAGAGTACTCTGCATTGATACTTTGGGATTAAAAGTCTCTGACTCCCCTTCCACACTCTCTGGTTCAGCCAGTGCTTTGCAGCTGTCCTGTGACACGGGGTGATATGTGAAATTGCTTGTGTCTGAGATCTTGAGGGCTGAATTCAAATCACTCTATATGAACTTGACTTTCTTTGAAAACTGAAACAGTTTGCCTCCTCTGTGCAGAAGGTGTTGTTAAGTGATGTATTTTTAAATAAGAAGATTAGTTCTGTAATGTCAGTCTTGGGTTTCATGTGTACCTTGTAGTTGTGCAGCTGTTACACAGCTAAGTGCTCTGCCCAGAGGGTAGGGATAGAGTCAGCCCATAAGCAGATGTTGTCCAAAAGAAAAGGGAAGAGGGAAACAGCAATGCACTTAAACTGGGGACCCTGAAGGAGTGAATTTCTTCTCATTTCCTCACCCAGGCAGTACTCTGAGTTTACTGAAGCACTTGTCCTGTGGGCTAAATGCTTTAGGCAAGAGATGGAAATAAATAACTCAGGTTAAAACTTACTAGGACACCTACACTGCTTTGACTCAAGACTAATTTTCAAATAAAGATGTTCCCAGCATCATAAATACATGACTTTTTATATGCTGTCTGCAAGACAGCCATTTTGTCAAACACAGGCAGGAGGATAAAGCCAGACAAATTGTGCAGTAATAGCTGTAGCTAATCAAAGAAATGGGGGAAAGTAGAATTTAAAGAAAAAAAATCACAGTAAATATGTCAGGAAAGGACCTACAGTGAGCAGTCACCTGCTCGGGAATGTCCCTGCCCCAGTGATTACATGTGTATGCTATGTAGCTTACTCAGTTGTTAAAGGAGACTTCCATTTCAAAACCCTGATTGAAATTTGTGTGTTTCAGGTTGGTTTGGATGAAAACCAAAAGTGGCAAGTGTTATTTCTGTTCTGATAAGCCAAGTTAAAGTTTAAAACTCAAGCATTGCTGATTTCAAAGGCATGTTCCTATCTGGGCCACTTGGGTTTTGGCTGCTTTAAGCTGCTCAGTATGTGTTTGAGGTGAGCAGGCTTGACTCATGCCCTAAATCAGGTGGCAGCCATGCAGCTGAAGTAGCAGGACATGAGATTTAGGATGATATATCTGAGTCTCCCCACCGCATCCAATGAGCTGCAAGTGTTTGTATGTGTTCACCTGCACAGGACTAGCTGAACACACTCTGATCTCCTTTTGAATGACAGTCATCTTTGCAGCATCAGAGAAATCTCCCATCTCTGTTAAAGCACAGTCTACTGTCTGTTCTGCATTCTGGAAACAGAGGTTTTGGGTCTATGGAACATAATTCTCTACTAGACATTCTTATCTCAGCAGCATTTGCTGTGGTTTTGGTGTGTTGTGGCTTTGCTGGGGGTGAATTTGTTCTGGAGGCTTGTTACCTTTTCTTTTTTGCCTGGGAGTCAAGTGGCTCCTCATGTGAGGGCACAATAACCCTTTTTGTAGTGATTTTATACTGACATTTGATCGTTATGTGCAGGTAGACTTATTTTTGGGTATAATTTTAAGGACTACTAGGCTTTCTGATACTCCCTTCCATGACCAGAGGATGCACAAGAAAAGTAATGGTGATGTAATCTTTTGAAATACCTTCTTATGTTCAGAAAGTTATGATCATTTATTCCTTGTTCTTAATTCAGTACTCATCCTGATTCAGAGATTTTAATTTTACTTGTAATGTTATTACCAATTTTTAAATTATAGAAGCCTATTTTTTCTCCTGTACCTCAGATGTAGATAAATGCAAAATCAGAAGTAACTTGAACTCATTTGAGATTAAATAAAAGAAAAATGAGAGAGAAGCTTGAGGAGGTGGAAGTATTTCAGGATGTTATCACATATTGCCTGAGCACTTAGATCCCAAAGTGATACATATCTAAAAACGCCAAAGACAGATGTATCTAACATTATCTCACCCTCTAAATGCTTTGTAAAATTCCAGGAAAACTGAAACAATAGAGAAAAAGGGGTTTTTTTTCTTTTTATACCTCCACCTGTGACAGTTACCCTTCAGAAAACCTGTCACATCTCTTGATAAAAGGTCCATCTTCAGTTTTAAATGGGAGCTATCTATGCTGAAGCAGAGATTCAAGAGCATTTTCTATAAACAGTCTCCTGGGAGCCTTTAGCTCCCTGCTAATACAATGACAACAAGAGAAGTCAGCTCCTGAGTCAGGCTGTCCTTGTCAGAGGAGGCAGGGGGGAAGCCTGAGCTGGCTCTGTGCTGTGCTGCCCTGGCAAGGCACTTCCACTTCTCCTGGATGGACACCAGGGGAGATTGGTGCTTTTGCATGCACAGAGGAGTTCATGGCCCTTCTGCACAGGCAGAAATGAATCGAGCCTGTGAGGAGTCAGGCACTGATTCCTTTTCTCTCCTTGGAAGGCTGAGGCAACAACACTGTGGAAGTAAATGAAGCTGCACTCTGCTCTTGCAAGCTATTTTAGGGATATGTCAGATAAATTTGTGTGGCTCAGAACAATAAAAAGGCAAGAACTAAGGCAGGCTCCTCATCAGGTGTAGTGTGGTGCAATGCCTTGCACTCTCAGGGAGCTGTGTCCATGTAGTCCATGCGAGGATCTGTCCCCAAGTCTGCTGTGAGCAGACAGGCATCTGTCCCTGACCTCTGCAGCAGCAGCTGCAGGAGTTTGGATGAGAGAGAAGCCTGTGATGAGCCCAGACTTTCTCCAGCCCTTCCTTTTAACACCGGCCATTATCCAGAATATTTGCTTGTAGAAAATGCTTTTTGTTCCGTGGTGAAAACTCCCTGAATGCTGCTGAAGGACACTGTTTTCCTCTGCCACATGTGCACTGTGTCCAGTAGAAATTGATTTAAAAACAAACAAACAAAAAAAAACCTTATCCTAAGAGCTATCTGGGGTGAATTTACTAAATCGTTCAGCTGGGAGGGAATGAAAAGGTTTGCATCCTGCTGGTTACTTTTCTGTACTGAAGGATCTCACCGGGTCTGCAGCACAGGAGAAAGGCAGTGATGGACAGAGGCGTGTGTGTGAGCAGGCAGGAACAAGGATCTCTGTGTGGCTGCAGGCTGCAGGATATGAGGAGAAACAGTGAGTAGCAAGAGCCTCTCCTTTGAAACAGAAATACTTTGAAACGTTTTTCTGAAAGGGAATGCCTAGTATAGACTTGGTGAGGGAGGGTGTGGGAAACACAAAAAAAGCCCTTTTAACAATCGAGCTACTGCAATGGTGAGCTCGATAGTGCCACCCAGAGTACCTTTTTGCATAATATATGATGCTCTGTGGGGGTCTGGAAACTGTGAAGATTAAAGCAGATGATCTTTCTGCATGTAAAGCAGCCAGAGACAGCATGATGGATTATTACTGAATACATTTCTGGCCGTGCATAATTGTGTTCTGATCTTCCTTGTTGAAGTTCTACCACCATCTTTCTGCCAGACTATGTTACTTAACTCATAAGAGCCAAAAATACTCGTTACTTCTCTGTGTTTTGACCATCGCTATCTCTGGGGTCACTTGCATTGGAAGTAGGTTACTGCCAGCTCCAGTAAAATATTAAAATGGCATCCAAACATCCTAGAGCAGACCAGGAAGGTGAATCAGGTAATTGGCTGCATATAGGGTCTGGAAAATAAGTGTCTATTTAGATTTTGATAGGCATGAGCTTTGCTTAATACTTCGTGGTTATTTCTGCATTATTTGATGTCTGAATTGCACTGAGAATGTTAATGCAAAACAGAGGGGGATTGTTTTGTCGTTTAGCTTCCTGTCCTTCCTATTTGACATTTAGACAAATAATGTGCAATGTATTTACTGAATAAGGGTTAAATAATCCTTAACATGTAGTGGTGAACAATACAGAAGAAAAATATTCTCTTGCTTACAAATGAAAAACAAAGTCAAAATGAAATTGTCTGTGTGCACTGGGAGTTTCAGCAGCCCTGAGATCCAACTGCTGAGAGACAGGCAGGTGGTCTTGGTCTGCACAGCTGAGCTGCACATCCCCTGGGAACAAGATTTCTGGTGACATGGTTTGTACTGCTGCCCTCTGCATTGGTTAGAAGAGATTTATGGCAGGCTTGTCAGTGTGGATCATTACCTGCCTTTACATCTGTGGGGTGTCACCTACTTCAAATAATCTGTAATTTATTCCCTGTATTAAACAACTTTTAATTGTACGTGGTACCTATGAACACTCAGATGCCTTTTGCTTCTTAATAAATACAAGTGAGAAATGCAGAAACTGCCAGAAAATTTCCTCCTTCTTTCTCTTCCCTTCCCCAGCTTAGTAAATAAAAACTGAATGTTTAAGGAAAAATTTAAATCAAACTTATGTTTAGGGTTTTTTTTCTCAGAAATAAATAGCAGAAGATATTCTGAAGCAAAGTTTAAAATGGTGATATTACTCCTTCACTTAAATCCCAGAAGCTTTTCAACAGTTTTTATTTCAATAATTATCAAATTGGCAATTACTCTTTATATACATATGTGTGTGTGTAAGTATAGATATATATATATAGATATATATAAGTATAGATACACCCGCAAGGAGTCTTCCATTTAACATTCAGCAATACCGTTGGTCCTTAAGATGAAGCTGTGCTAATTACGTTGTAATGAACAAATGCATATCATTTGCTTTCCAAGCTTTTTCATCTAGAAATGTGAGACTTTTATGTACATTATGACATTAATTCTCTACTTACATACTGTTACTGAGCCCTTTGGATATAACCTTCAAGAATATCGATGCTTTCTATTTTCAACGTTTTAATTTCTAGCCTTAAAAAGAGATGTCAACAGGTGAAAAGTGTACTTTAATGCCTTATTATGCTGCTCAGCTCCATCTCTAATCCTATTACTATTTTTCATTTATTCAAAATTAAACAATTCATGCAATAAATATACCTCACGGTATTTTTATGTGATAAATAAATGATACAAACAATACATTTTTCACTCTCAAAGACATAAATATGGTTTAATTTGGATCAGCACATAGCTAGTATATAACTGTTTTCAGCACTTCCATTTTTTCTTTAAGATGTCTGGAATAGTCTCGTTCCAATTTGCACAGGACTCAATACAAAATGACACATTTATAGAAAACAGCTGGTTGCCTCTAGACAGCAAAAGCTTGTTTTTTCCTGACCTCAAAGTATTTGCTTGTCATGGGTTGCAGAGAAGGGAACCGCTTGACTGAGCTCTGGTTTTGGCTCCCGTTTCTCCGAGCTGTTCAGTGAGGCACAGAGCTCCTCCCTGTCCCCCAGTTGCACTGCTATATATTCAGGGCTGCTAGAAATTCCATGGCATCAATTGTTGCCACGCTGAGCAGAGCGTGGCTGTGCGGCTCTGGCTTTGTTGAGCCCGAGAGCAGGGCCCTGAGGAATAACTGCAGGCAGTTTCCAGAGGGACAGGTTTTCCAGAGCTGCCCTTCAGTTTTTGCCAGTGTCACTAGAGGCCAAGCCCTGTGTTTCCCTGCAGCTGTACCTTGCTAACAAACACTTAGTTGGTACCTCCTTGCTGAGGAGAGCCAGCCCAGTAAACTCAGCTTGTTAGAAGAAAATCTGCCAGCAGGATTAGTTGTAGCTGTGAAATCAAGCTCTTGTGATTGCTGTTTCTTTGGAAAGCAATTCTCATCCCTAAAAGGATTCTGAGGTGCAGCTGCTTGCCAAATGCTCCTGTGTTCCCAGTTGCAGCCTGAACCACAAGGGCTGGCACCAGAAACAACTCCATGGTCCATGGCCTAAAGGAGACCTGTACCCTGTTAAAAATACAGGATGTGTGCAACTTCTCTGTAGCTGCAGTTGTTTTGCTACCTCAGTTGTTTTGGGTGACTCAGGGTGAAGAGCCGTTTCTCCTTCAGGAGGTGTGCAGCCTGTTTCTGCAGCTGAAGGAAGCTGGGGAGAGGTGGCAGCAAAACACACCTGAGTACACATCAGGCCACATCAGCCTGGCGAGGCCCTGATGTACTCCAGGAGATCAGAAAGCTTGGAGACGGATCAAGAGCCATGACAGCAGTGTCACTGTTCAGAGGCCAAGAGAAGCATGAGGAGAGCATGTGTGTTTCCATCGAGAGGCCTCAGGACTTTGTGGTTGACTTTCTAGTTCTGTCTCTGTACCTCTTTCCATTCCCTGCTAGATGCATGTTCCCCTTACATGGCACTAGAACAGCTGCAAGCAGGAACTTCAGACATGGGGAGAAAAATGGAAATGCAAAACTCTCCTGCAACCACATAGTCTTCTATTTTCTGATGGCGGCATCCCCCTGCTGCCTCCCTGGGCTGTTAAACTTTCTAAAAGTAGACCTGAATTTGTATCCTGGTGGATTGCATGAAGAGAGTATCCTAAAAAGCCACACCTTACTGGTCTGTCAATGCAATGCTGTGCTTAGGCAGGGATATTGTTCCATTTCTTAAAGAAGCAGGATGTATCTAGAGCCAGCAACTGAAAGCTGCTCTTTAATGCCCTTAAATTCCAAAAGTTAACACAATTGCTGACAATTGTACAGGGCATCTGTGAGAGCCTGCATAGTACTATCCTTAGCTCTTCAAACAGGAAAGTAGGAAGAAATGTGCAGCAGTCTAAACCAAGCTCAAAGCAGTGATGAAACCCTATGCACTCCTCAGTTCAAATTCAGAGTTTTGATCTCAGAGCATTTGCTGTGCTAGCGCGTGTTCTCTGAAGTGTTCTGTTAGCAATATCCATAGCTAAATTGAGATTTCTGTCTGATTTTTACACTGAAGGGATTTCTGGGTAACTTCCTACCTTTTACTACTGGAGAATGATAATAGAGCTACACTAGAATATTTAACTGCAGGTTCTGCATTGCCCAGATTGCTATTTCCCTCAGAAACAGTGGTGTCTACAAGACACAGCAATCCACTACAAATTTTAGATGGCTGGCTCCTGTGTTTAATGGAAGCCAACAATAAGGCTCTTCGTGCTGCAGAAGTGTTCACCTGTAATTATTACAGATAAGTCATTAGAAAGTATTTCTGGCAGCACATAAATCTCAGTCGGAGGGGAATAAATTGTAGTTACCTGAAAGCCAAAACAAATTTCCAGTTTTAGTGGAACTGGAAAATTCTCAACTGAACTTCTCAGCTGAGAGATTTTCATGCCCCTAAGATGTTTTCCCTTTGGGACTTGTGGGAGTTTTCATTGTTTTTACTCTATTCTGTCATCTATGCCTTAGGCACTTCAGAGAATTTTTTAAGACAATGCACTGAGGAATTAGTTCATGCAAGTCATCCCTGAGCACAACCAAAAAGCCTTGAAAGTGATGAAATGTGTTTGTGTGATCTGTGAATGCATTGATATTTGTCCCTATTATCCTTCACATTTTCAATTCAAGCAGCACCTAATTTATCAGCTCTGTTGTCAAATGCTGCATGTAATTGTGTTTAGCAGAAAGCTTGGTGGGAGAGCAGGGAGAACAGAAGGGTGGAGATAACCATTCACTTTTCCCCAGGAGAATGGCAGAGCAGATCTTGCTTTGAATTTGGTGGCCATCTACCCTTTTCAAGTACTCCCATGGCACATGTTGTAAAAGTGGAGCAGCATATCAAATGTGAGAATGTAGTGCAGCAGGGGCAACACAGGTGAATGTCTTCTGGAACAATGCAGAGCATGAGACCAGAAACACTTTGAGGGTTTGCCAAGCTGAACAGTTGCAGAGCAGCCCCATGACCATTGACATCACTCTGAAAATGAAATCCCTAGGATAAAGGATGTCAGTGCACTGCAGAGATCTCCTTTCAGTATCAACATTATTCTACTTTGAGTAGAATTTGGTTTAGCTCTTTTAATCTCCTTCATGAGAACCTGGATACAACATGGTTAACAGATGGCACCATTTAGACTGGGGATGTCAGCTGCAAAAGATGCTGGGAAAAAGCTTCTGACATACTTTAATTTCTGTAGAAGAACATGGCTCTATGTTCCCTGGCTGTTCTACATTCTACAGCTACGGAGTCACAGTGCAAGACCTGACAGATCCCTTAATGTGTGCTTTGCATGGCTGTTAATTAAGTCACACAATTAGGGACCACACCTATAATGCATGGCTACGAAAGTAGCAAGGGGAACAACTTGTGGACAAAGGCTTCTATTTTATTCCTCACGTTAAAGCTACTGCAGTCCGTGTGACAGCTGGTTCTTCTGTGGCTTCTCCCTTTCTCCATTTCTCATCGTGACCTCTGGTGTGTTGACTTCTACTGACAGAACAGTCCTTTGGAAAGTGTTCTTGCTTACATCTTTGTCAAAGACACATGGGCGAATTCTCACCAAGCTTTTTCACATCTTGTAGGCCTAAAAAATGAAATTGGAAACATGTAGATCTTCCTGCTAGCTGTTATCTTCCACTCTGGAGGAGCTGCAGTGCAGGGAGCATGTTGGGAATTGACAGACATCTTGATGGATTTCCCTGGACCAGGTAAATCTGGTTAGGAGACAGCAGTCCTGCAATTATGTTTTTCCTGCTCACTTAGAAAAGCACTGGCGAAGTACACTGCTGTTGGAAGGAGCAGACTCAGTGCCTGCAGTATGGGGCAGTCTAAGGGTAATAAGGAAAGAAATCCTTTTTGTTTCTCTTTTTTGTTCTTGTGATCATGTGAATCATGATCTTTGAATTGCAATACAACTGTGTGTTCTCCCAAGGTGTTTTGCTCATAGGAAAAATGAATGCTGTGACCTGGAACCTCAGCACCTTATGAATTTTAAACATAGTCTTTGAGTGTGATGTGTTTAAAATTAGGAGTTTTCTTTAGTTTGGTTTGGTTTCCCCATGGAAATGATGCTGCTCAAGTGCAGAGCACTGTTGTGGGATTACTCCACTGCTAGAACCTTGTAGGGCTCTGCCATTTCCCCTGTTGAACACTGAGTCTATGCTGTGAACCCTAGCTGGCATTGCCTATTGAACAAGGCAGCTCCTGAGCTGTCATGGCTGTGGGAGGCTGGACCAGGGAGCCCCATGAAGGCACCTCTGGCACTGAGCACCAACTCCCACCAACTCTGAGAAACACTTCCATGCTTCTCTCAACCAGCCTGGTAGGGAAAAGCTTTTCCTGCCGTGATGAAACCATGCCCCATGCACTGACTGCCAGTGCGAAGTTTTGTGCTGTAGCTTGAAAAGAAAAAAGGGAAATAGGACATGGCCTGCTCTGGTGTGTCAGCCATTTGGGAGCACTAACAGTGAGGAGTGCCTGTCTTAAGCAGAATGGGAGTGTGAGGGATTTGAGCAAAAAGGGTTGCCAGACTGGCAGTTTGATGTCAGCCCTCACTGTGCCAGAAGAGCAGCTTGTCCCCTGTTAATAGATTAGCAGAATTTCTGTGCCTCTCGAGCATATTAACAGCAGTTTGCCTCTGTTTTGTTACATAAATAGATTAAGCTTTAGCTGTTCCCCTATCAGACAAATTTTCTTTACTTTTTTTTTTTGTATAATCGTCAGATACTCTCATCAGTTTTGTCCTACAAGCAAGACTTTGAAAAAACCCTGAAGAGCTGACTGAACAGTTGCTTTTCTTTCAGCATCTGTAGCTGTTTAATATTTTGCTTGTCTGTCTCTTCAGGTGCACAGGGGAGATAGACCTGCTCTCTCCAGTCTGTATCAAGACAAGCAGAACTTGATCAACTGGGGAGAGAGGACGAACTGCCACAGCAATGCCAAAATTTCTGGCTCATGTTCTTGAGCTCTGCTGTTTGTGTGTCAAAAATTGAAAGTGTAACTGGGTGAATAATCCTCAGGCCATAAAATTCATAAGTGTTTGGGTTTCAGCCAGCTCTTTACTAGGGATTTTGTGGGTCCAGTTTTAATTCTTCCTTCCATTTGACATGGGAATAATGTAATTCATGCAGTTCCTGAGATGTGGAACCAGGCAGTGCTTTTAATTACTGCTATTTTAGTTTTTTAATTTATCTAAATACTGTGGTGACCTGTTACCCTCCTTATAAAATCAGAATTTTACAAATATTTAAAGCAAACTGACATGTGAAGGAGCTTTGAATATAGTTCTGGATACTCACTATAAAAGGTTAATGAACTTAAATTTGTTAAAACAAAAAAAAATCCTGATACTGCTGTTATAATATGAACACTTGCTATGGTGAGGTCAGGCATCAATGACCTCGATGACAGAGCTTTCTTTAAGCAATTGTGCAAATAGTGACTATTTATTTCATGGAAAAATTGCTTTTTGTGTTAAATTTCTGTTTAAGAACCTCATCTAAAGTCAGATCACTACAGTGCCACTACAGTACTGTCTCCAGTACAAGCTGAATCCTTTGCTGGATTTAGTATCGCCTATAACTTTTAGCCTAATACTTACCTCTTGGCAGACTCTTCAGGCATAGCCAGTAATTAATTCAAGAGATATTTCATGCCTGAGCCAGGAACTTACTTATCTCACTTCCATGGATCCATAGAGTGGAAAGACAGGGTACTGACGGCATGTCGTGCTGGCATGTACTGAGAATTATATTGAAAACATATACCTAACTACTTTTGTAGATCTGAATTCTGTTCAACAACTTACTCTCTAATTAGCTCAAAATGTGTCTGCCTTTCTGGGGTGAAACTGCATCAGCATGAAATGAACCTTCCTTGGACGAGGGTGAAAGGAGTTAACCATACTTGGGATTTTTCTTTTTTTAATTTTTTTTTTTAAACAGACTTGCATACCTGGGTTGAGGTCCTGGTGGTGCTGTAGGCTTTTTGTGTGATGTTGCAGAAATATCTTAATATTCATGACCTATGTTATTAATGCTCTCCCACATTCTGCTCACATGTAGACAACTGTCACTAATTCTCCCGAGCTGGTAACCTGGATTTAGTGTTGCAGAATTTGCTGTCATACATGGTGATAAAGCATAGGAATGGTATCTGGCTGTGGTCATCTTAAGTATAAAAGCATTATCAGCTCTTGAAGTCTGAGCTACAAGTTATTTCCATGAGGTGGAAAAGCCTGCCTAATTTTATTTCTCCTTGTATAGAAAGGAGGAATAATAAGAACAAAAGCTTTTGAGGGCAGCAGGTGAAGTTTCTTGGACTTTCTTTTCACCTAAATCAGTGACTTCTCTGTGGTAATCAGATGTTGCTCATTTGCTCTTTTCTTTTTTATTATTATAAAAGTGCTGCTTTGGTAGGTTTTTTAAAAATCACAGCTGTGTCAACCCTAGTTCCACCCCCTCATATCCTCAGCAGTGGATCAGAATTTGCTGCAGTGCATTCTGGATAGCCTTAGTACTTGTCCTTTAAGTCAGTTCTGTGGTTAAACAGATACTTTGAAAAAGATGACAGAATCCAAAGAGGATGAAAAATATCCCAGTTTTCCCTAGGGAAATAATATCCTTGATGTAGAGTCTGTGTTAATTAGCCTTACTCCTGTATCATTTTTGTGCTGTCTTATTTTTCCCCTTCTCAAAAAGACACAAGGATCTTGCCAGGCAGAATATCAACACACGAACCACAAAGGGCCCTAAAATGCATCTCCCTACATGCCAGGACAGCAGAGTAATATACTGCAGCTTTCTGTGAGAGTCCATTTTGTACTGCTGGATTACAGGAGAGTGTCACATAAAATTTATTCCTATTTTCTGACCTAGAAAGACAGATGAATAATGTACGATTGTCATAAAAAAGAAAACTAGCTCAAGATTTATTCTTTAAGAGAAACAAATACTATTAATTCCTTCCTCTCTAGTTCCTTCTTCTTGACTAGCTCCCTAGCAATCACTTCTAAATTTCAAATGTGCATTTCTGCCAACTTGGCATGCCATATAGAAACAAAGCTTTTCAATAATATATGTGCTGTGCCTGCTCTGGAAGCATATTTTGGCAAGAGCTTTTCTAACTTGAACTGGTATCCACTTTCAGAGATTACTTTTCTATTACTATTTCATGTCAACACAGCCTGAGAGAAGCTGCTATCCAAGGTCCTGGAGAGCAGTGTTACATGGGAAACTACTGCCTGCAAGAATTTAGGGTCTACCAAGGAGCCCCAGAAGCAGCCCTGGAAATTCAAATCCTTCATGCAAAGAGCAACGCTTCTCACTTCACTGTACTCCCAGCGAGGTTCAGAGCTGTTGCTCCTCGGGCACTTCTGGGGATTCATGAACTTGTTACATCCCAGAGGAGCTCTGTGCTTGTGGCCTCTGCTGATGCTGATCACCCTTAAGGGCAGGCTTTGACACTGAGGGCTGCTAGGACCTAGAGCAAGAACGTTTCCATTTCCAACATTCCATGTGGAGGGTTTTTAAAGAAACAACAGGTTCCTACTGACTTCTGCCGAGCCAAAACCAGACTGTGGGCCAAAACTATTGGTAGCTGAGAAATCAGTAACTAGGGCTTCACTTTTACAAAGAGCATATTCACAGAGGTAAGTCCCAGGGGAAGGTTCTTAATATTTTCTTTGATCTGCTGAATCACAGAAGATGGACATGACACAGTTTTCTTGGGTTTAAGTAATCTGAAATTATGATGCTCGTACTAGAATGAATACAAACTGTCCCTGGATTCAGTCCACCCTTAAAAGCTAACCATTCACAACTATGCTTTGGGATGTTCAATTACTGGATCATTTATGCTAAAAAAATAGAAGCATAGAATGGCCTGGTGTTTTGGTCATAGGTATAAAAATGTAAAAACATATCTTATAAAGTTATTTTAGAAAATGTGCTACAACATAAAATTAAGATCCTTATTATATTGATATTTGTGCCTGTGTAATTTTATGAATAATTTTTTAGAAAGCCATGTAATTGGGTGAATGCTTTTAGTAATTTGAGATACAATAGAATACATTTCTTTTTTAAGTAAAACAACAATTAAAGCCTTTTCTTCCTACAATTCTTATGGCTTTGTTTCTGAAAATCAACCAAAGCTAAGAATTGCTGAGGCATGAAATGCTGGCAGTTAAAATGTATATTTTTCTTCTATTATGGAGAAATACACGTGAAAGAGAAACTGCAAAAGGATGCGGTAATTTTTTTGTAGTAAATCTTACTTTAGAATGTACATTCTTTCTTATTTTGAGGTTTGGGTGGGGTTTATTCCCAGTTAGATTGTTTTATCTGGTTCAGGGCACTGACGGTATACTAACACAAACTGATGATATGCCAAATGGCATGTTGTTATTTACAAAGCATTACGGATAGATGTTAGTAAAATACTTCCCATTTTAAGATCTTTTTTTCTTTGTTCAGTGGCAAAACTGTTTGATATTTCACAGGATAGAATTGCAATAATTTTTCAGTATTTTTACATAAAATTATACAAGCTGCATCACAAAATAGCTTTCCACAGAAAATTTAGAAAAAGTGGTGGAAAGCAGTGCAATGTTTCAACTTCAGATTAATACCCAGCATTTTTATCATTAGGAAAATTACAGTCAAAATGTATGACCACCATCAATTCTCAGTATCAGCAATCACTGTGGGTAGTTTTTTGATTAGCTGTTCCCTTACTCTATCAAATCGTTGCATTTGAATATTTAGCTCTGCTCCTTTGATCTCCTTCCTCGATTCAGCTCACGTACCTGTCTGTATCTCCTCACGTTGACACATAATGAGGAATTATTTATAGATAATCGAATCTCTCTCAGTTTTGTAGCCACTGTAAGCCTGCTATATTGCATACATTTGTCAATAAACTACAACAATGTGATTTATTTCAATGCACCTAAAGCCATCTTCACAAATGGAATTCACTTACAGAAAGATGTTCACCTGCTTTGCAGAATTGTTCCTCTCAGGTACTGTTCTCATTTTGACAAGCCTGCATAACAAAACCAAAGGTAACAAAGTAGCAGCAGCAGCATGACTATCCTCGGGAAATATCAGTGGTTCATGTTTTCATGAACAGTTGTGTTTTAGCTCCTCGGCAGGTGTGCTCTTGCTGCATACCTTCCTCAAAACTCCTCTGTTTCTCCATTTTGTCACCACATTTTTGGATGGTATTCACAATACACTTGGTGCATTCTCAGTTGCAAGACTGTGTCTATGATCTGTGGGCAATAAAAAGAGATAAGCTTATGCTTGTGCACATTTGTGGAACAACTTGGTGTGGCTGGAACATGTACAAAGCACACGTGGAAGAATGGGATGAGTGCATGGGAAACCAAAAGCAGCAAAAATTAATTTTGATCTCTTGCTTATTTTCCTAGGCACAGTGACATCTCTGTTTACAATAATGCTGGCCCCACTTACAGAGGATTCTCATGTTACAGATACTGTCGTACAGTGAGTCTCCTGCTTGCTGCAGCTGTCACATTGCTGGAGTGTCCTGGGATAGGAAGCTGTCAGCTTGCTGTATGGAGCCAGACCCATGTCAAGCAGCTGCCACCCCATATTCATAACCTATCTGGAATCAGTCTGAAGTCTGCTTGCCTAAAGGGACACTCAGCAAGTCCTTAAATATCCACCTTTTCTTATCTAAAAAGGAGTTCTTGTAACTTATAGGTAGCACCTTGGTAGGTGTATTTAATGGCTTTTTTTCCCCTCTTCTAGTATATCTCAAGTTTGCAGCAAAATCTGTATTTCACCAGGCATGCATATACCCAGTGCACATCCAATCTTTGACCGTCTGTGTGGATGCTGTTAACATTATTTATACATTACCAGACATGGGCTGGAAGCAGCAAGATAAAAGCTGTATTTTATGAGTGCTCCCAGAAGCACTACCCTCAGTTGCATAATTACCTGTGGCATCTGCTGGGAGACGTGTGTTATGAAACGGTGGGAGCTGTTAATTCGCATACAACTCTTACTCTGTTTTTCCTCCATTTGTCAACTGACCATGGCATGCTCAACAGTCTCTTCCTCGTCTAGAGGAGGACATTATCCCTGCTTTCTTCTGAACCCAGGCACACGATCTGCAGCACCTATTGGGAAAGGAGAGGAGGCAGGTGGAGGTGTCCCACAGCAAGTGTCTGTGTGTATATGAGGATACACATGTGCAAGAGGCTGCACAGAGGCTTGGTATGTGCCTGTGTGTGCAAGAGAGAGGGAGAAATGGTTTGGATGTGTGCTGCAGGCTTCCTGTTGGCCTCCTGCAGTATTAGGAAGAATTGTACCTATTTAATCAAGCAGATAATTCTAATTAATAATGAGGAAGGCCATCCTGCCTCATTAGGGTTTCCCTGCTAACCCTGCAGGATGTTACTTAGGAACCTCATCAAAGCTGCATTCATTCACTCCAGAAAACGTCATTCACAAATAACTTCTATTTTTGCCTGATGCTTCAGCTGTCTGCCTTTCTCTTCCCAATATCATCTTTTCTTGCCCCTCTCCACAAATGCAATTCCAGACAACACCAATTTCTTCCAGTCGTCTAAAGAAAGCATTAGTCCAAACCGGATGCGCTTAGCACATGCATTTGCATTTTTGCAGTGGACAGGAGAATAAGATTTGCATTTGAGAGGAAGAAATGCTTTCTAGGAGGATGCTGAAATAGACATCTTTATGTAGGTGGTTTTACCAGGAATAAAAGGCTTTAAGAACAATTTAGATTATTTTTTACCAAAAATGCTGTAAGGCGTAGTTAAATCTGTTTGGGGGCAGGAACATAAACGTGGTGTTCTTTCAAGATCCTTTGCATCATCACTATGCTTCAATTATTCCAGCACAATAAGTGCTGCAGGTTCAACTCACTGCCTGCCACAGTTTCCAGTTAAGAGTGTTTTGAGGGTGGGGGATGTAAATATAGAAGGAATAAATATAACTGGCAAATTTTGTAGTGACACTCTTAGGCACCTCCAGGCATCAGACAAGGCACTAAGCTTGTACCTTAGCTTGAGGACATAGTAGTGCATGTATGAGAGCCCTTCAGCCACCAGGGTTTTCCATGTCTGAGCTTTCATGGCTCCTATTAAGGAGCTGTTTCACTGGGACTTTGCAATGGGAGTGCCAGGAAGCAGAGAGAGAGGCATGTAGCTCCTGTACCCTCTCATCTGCCCTGCAGGTAAAGGTTGAGGCCCCTAGTGTTCATCCCATGTCACTTGGGTGATTAAGGATTTTGAGCATGCTAAGTTGTGTTAATTAGAAACTAGTCTTCCTGCTGCAGCAATCTCTTCAGGAGAGGCAGTGATTTCAGGCTGCAGCACTTCAGACTGCTGTATGTGCTCTATGTGCTGTATGCAGAATGCCACATAGAGCAGATGAATGGTATCATACCACCAGAAAGTGGGATGTACTCCCCCTGTCAAATTTCAACTCGGATAATTAAATTCTTTCCACCTATGTTCCCCTTCCCATTTCAATGGAGAGAGGTATATTTCAATCCTTTTTTATACATATTTTATGTAGGGTTAAGGGGGAACTATTAAATGTTTTTTTCTGTCCATTCCTCATCAGGTTACAACTGAGCAGTAAGAGTGTGAGCCATGTGTATCACTACATTTGAATAGTAAAGTGCTTTGAGAACTTTGGGAGATGAAAAACATTTCATACCAAATCACATCCTCAAAGGAGTTTCATTAACTTCTTACAAAATAATGTCTGCTCTTAATCTTGGTGAAATAACGTGGAGGTCTCTCATATACACTATAGGTCTGAAGCAAAACAAGATGTAAATAATAAAAGGCAAGCCTGGGCCTTCAAGCCCAGCAACTGATTAAAACTTGCACAATGCCTGTGCCTTTCCAGGTTCATTTTTTGGTTGTTTTTGTTTGTTTGTTTTGTTTGTTTGTTTCTGGATAGTTCATAATTGAATTGAAGGCTTTTCCTGAGTTTCTTCCAAACTATTTCTAAAGCCACTGCCATTTTAAATGAACAGAACACACTTTCAGTACTTACTTTTCTACATATTTTATGGATTTTTTTAAATGAGCCCAAGTATCTACAAAGAGATAAAGAGTCGAAACCTCCAAGGAGCAAAACATCCAAAGGAATTACAAGAGAAGAAATCTGTAATATTCTAGTATAGAATAAGGCCTAGGATAAGCCTATTCTAGTATAGAATGGTGGTGTCTCATTTTTAAAGCCCTGATTTTTATAAAAAGCAAAAGCATGCAGTTAAGGGAAGTATATAAGCAGATTTGATTTGCTGGAGAGCAGTTAGCTGGGATGGCAGTAGCTTTACCCCTGCAGACTGCATCAGCTGGCACAGCGAGGGACACTGTGGTGACTGCAGGGACATGATGTTCACCTGTGCCTGCAGCCCCTCTGTGCTTTGGTGTCTGCTTAAAACTCTGCTCAATGCCTCAATGCCAGCTGGTAAGGCTCAGTGTAAGTGCTGGAGAGTTTCTAGAGTTGAATCAATAGTTGCTATTGCTGCCTTCTGCCAAGACTTTAACCTTTTTTTAAAGCAGTTGTGCACAACGTTAATGAGTCTCTGCAAATAGAAGCCTGTATTAAATTGGCACTGGAGTTTGTGCCCTGGAGTTTGTTCAGACACTAAACACAGCTGAAGGGAAACTCTGAGTTTTATTCTAAAATGTTAAGTATCCAAAATTTCCTTTCTTCTTCAGTGGATGCACAGCAAGTCATCCTTTCTAAATGACCCTGTTAGCTTGAGTTAGAGGCGTTTAGTGTTATGACTCAGCCATTACAAGCTCTATCTTTCTAATTCATAACTCATCTTCCTTTCCACTCTGAGGCCAGCAGATGGATGCAGAGATGGGCCTGGGTGAAATGCTGAAAGCAGCTCTCAGCATGCCATGGGCCCTACAGGAACCAGTCTTTTATCTACCAGGATTGTGGGCTAAACTGATAGGCCATGTGCATGTTCACTGTAGTGCACACACATTGCACACATAAACTTATGTTCAGAATGCCATTCCTTGTGGTATTTGAGAGAATTGTTCAGGTTACTGAGCAAGATGCCTGAAATGATGCTTTTCCTTTGATCATTCTTCAAATGAAAGGTTTGTTTAATAAGCATTCACACCGTAAGTCTTGAACAGCATTTCAAGTTTTTCTGGCCAGATCATCTGATTATAGCGCTGTTTGCTTCACAGACGGAATATGCAAATCCCCACGTCATGTCTTTACAAAAAAATGAGAAATTACTAGAATTTTATTGCTGGTTTTCTTCTCTGCTACCTCCTGGACAAAAGCCTCCCTCAAATGGTTTCTCTCATCTGCTTGGTATCAGCTGGGCTGACAAAGTAAAACCATCAAGATCAGAAATAATTACAAGAGCTTAAGGGAAATTTGAAATGTGCATGTTCTCTGGAAAAAAGACAAAGCACATTTTCCAGATCACTGAAACAACTGAGCATATTGCATATAGGTTTTGTTTAAAAATATATCTAAGAAAAAGAGCCCCTCATCTAGTCAATTGGATGGAAGGAATCAGAAGGATTTAAGTCTGAAAGTGGGCCATGAGACAGGGATGTGGAATATTAAATGCAGAGAAATTTAAAAGACTTTGCAGGATGGAAAAACAAAATCTGACAGGCCTGATCCTCTGTTGCACTCAGGCTTCTGAAGGCACTCATGGTTGTTTGGGAAGTGCCACAACAGAGCAGTGAGAGGAGAGGCTCTGCTGGGGGAAGTGGACTGGGGTAAATGTTTCCAAGTATAGAGCAGAGGGAAGAATGAGTCTTCCAGCATGGAAGTGGAGGTGGAACTTCTGCTATTTCTGCTTCCATGGACTACAAAATTTGTTCAATACTGCCTCTGTGAACACTGGGGTCTTTCTAGTGGGATGCTGCCAGCTTATTGCTTCTCCCATCTTTCCTAGTAAGATGAAAGGGAAGGAAACTGATAATCCTGAGAGTAGAGGTGCTGGGAAAATAAGGATTCCATGGTTTTGCATTGTAGTGGCAGAGACTAGAGCTGTTGAAGATGGACCCAGCATGCTGGCCACAACCCTGGGACTTATAGGATGTTTGGGGCCCATCTAGCAGATGGCTTTCCTCAGTAATTGGAATATAAAGCACATGTTATAGGGCAGGTATCAGGCTAGGAGAGAGGACTGGAGAACCAGAGTGGCCTTTATAAGCCTGGTTTCTGACTGCTGAGGGGACTCCCTGAATGAGCCAGAGGTGTGGGGGCAGCTCTGGCTTCTCCTGTTTGCCAGGCTGGGGCTGAGCTGAGCAGCAGCTCTGTCCCAAGAGGTTTGTGAGTGTCTGCACTGTACCTGCACAGAGAGGACAGCAGCCTGGCAGTGCCACACAAACAGGTTTGAGTGTTTGCTCTGTGTGTCCACATCACTGGCTGAGTGAAGAGCAAGTCTTTTCCAAGGACACAGGAGACTTTTGAGTTCATGGAAACACAGGATTATAAAGCCATCAGTATAAAATAGTACAGTTTAATTTTCTGAAATGCAGCTAGATGGGTGGGGAGGTTAAATTACGGTCCATTTATTCTCTCACCACCTAAATCTCAGTATTTTTAAAATATCTCTAAGTGACATTAAAGTAGGTCTAGACTTTCAGTAAAATATTGATACAGTTTTTCATTTCATGACGTTTCATGATTTTCACATCAGGTTGGGTTGTTTTTTATAGTGTATGCAGGCTGAAGTAGAGGTTGGATTTCTTACCTACAACTTATTCCAAGTGAAGAGGATTTGGCAGTGCTATGTGTTTGAACTTACTTGTTTTTTGGAGATTTCTTTACTTTGCACTTCCTCTGAGGTTAAGCTGCCAAATAGCACAGCTTGGGCTCTTTTGCTGGTTCAGGAAAGACAGGAAAAAAGTTTCCCCTGAAGACCATTAGAGGTTAGATCTCTTCCTCTAGATTTGATTTGCTGAATTCCACTTGTACAGGAGGAAGGAGCTTTAGTACACTTGGCAGACAACTGCATTGTCATTAACAGCTCAAAAGAAGCAGTTATCTGATGACACAGATAAATTACTGCCTTGGAGGGAATGTGTATTTAAGAGACATTTCCTCAACTGCATTATAAGGTGGGTAAGAACACTCCACCTTCTGTGTGAGTGGAACAGAAGGGCACACTGCATCTCAGGTTTGCTGTATGAGATTTATGCTGCTTCATTATAGCGTGTTACAACAACCATACAAATATTTCCATGCTGCTTGCAAACTGCTGTAAGGGGTACACTTGGGAAGGGGAAAAGGATGCACATTAATAATGTTTTTTATCATGTGTTTATTATTTTGTATATTTAGAAGTATGGGCTTTTAGAAGCGCAATAAAGGTAGCTGTTGCCAAAGAAATTGCAAGCAGACCTCCATGCTGATAATTTTTCAAAGCAATCAACATACTAATCCCACATTCAGTTTTACTTTGGTGTGATGTTGGCACAGGGTCACAGATATAGATTTGGAGCTTCCCTAAACTTCAGGGACAATTAGATCTGAAATTTGCTTTTCATTACACCTCACTATTTCTGTTGAAGCGATGCCACCGAGACCATTGCCAGTAGAGAGGCAGGACGGACCACATGCCTGACTTCATGTGGCATTTGCTAGATCTGAGCATAAAGAGCATTAATGTTGAACATCAACTCTCAAAATTTGTCGTCTCCTGCTGGATAGGAGATGCTGACCAAAACCAAAATTCTAGACTGGTGAAATTCTCCATATCTCAATTGTGTGATGAAACAGGCTATGCAGTCAGGTTTAGACTGCTCTCACATTTATAAAATGTTTTAGATATGTATTTTTGATGTGATCATGACTTGGTAACAAGTGCTATCTGATAGTCTATACGAGAATGAGATTGAAAGCTTTCTCGTTTTGTATATGTTTACAAGAGCAGTTACTCTTCTTTAATGAAATAAAAAGTTTTCTTTTGCTGCTGTATTCACCTGTACAGACACTGACACCCAGCATGTTAGTAAAACAGTCTGGAGGAAGGTGGGGTTATTGAATTGTATTGTGGCATGTTACCTAGTTTTCTGTCCCTGAGGTGGCTGGGTACGATGTAGAAAATTGGGGTCTCTCAGGACATCAGGTACTCTTTGTCCCATTCTTATGCCTTATTTCTATCATGGGATTTTTTTTTCTGGCTTTGCTAAAGCATTAGTCATCCAGTTGAGAAGTTCACTTAAAAGCTCATACTTTCCCAGAAGAATATTCATCTTCTCAGATGCAGAAAATCCGCATATCTTGTGTCATTAAATCTCTTAGAGTATTTTCAGACAGAGTAGGACAAAGGTCCTTTTGGTTTGGACAAAACAAGGGTCTGACATCAACAATTTTTCAAGGAATTCAAGGAGTTAACAGGGTTTCTTTTTGTATTTCACCCTACAGAGAGTCTTGTTATCAGCAGAGACAAACATAATTCTTGTTCAGTGCTAGTCCCTGATTCTGAGAGGGCTTACCCATGTGATTAGATTTCAGTGGAGCAGCTTGTCTATAAATTTAAAAAAGAATTTGTTGCAGGGCTGGAACTATTGTGAATAAGATGCATATTACCCCTGGGATCTTTTGATGAAAGGTGTTGTTATCTGTATCACTCATAGCTTTTACATGAGTGCTGTGGTTGTAGTCAATTCATTTCCTAACATTTAGAATAAAAGATACAAACCCTGGATGACCTGAAAAGAGAATCAACATATCACAGGCACTGCATGTAGATTCCTCCCTAGCACAGCTGGCTGACAAGTATTTCATGGAGCTAAAGGTCACACATTCTTTTGTGTGTCAGGCTACAGTTTGCACACAGATCAGGTATCTTTGACGTTGGTATTCACACATACCACTTAAAAGTTCTTCCCACTGAGTGTTGTGGAGCTCAGAATTAGCTGGACGGCTAAAATCACACAACCTGATCTTTATTTTGTACTGCCCACCACCACTAGCTATTATTAGATTTGGCAGAATTGTCCAAATGCTCATAAGCAGCCACTGATTTGTGGCCAGAGCAGGAACACTATGGATAGGCTTGAAAAATATCACCCAAATAAAAAAGCATCTACTACTTTCCTTGGGAGGCAGTGTGAAAATAATGATTTATTTTCTCTCCAGGCATTACAGAGATGGAAGAGAGAGCTTCTTGCAGCTCTTTTCTCACTGGAAGATTCAAACTCATCATCCCTCTGAGAGCCCAAGACTGAGGCTCTCATTTGCCTCAATCTGTGGTCCCTGTTACATTCTATGGGCTGAACACCACAATCAGTAAGCTCATTGCAATGGACTTAAGCTTCTTGACATCCCTTGAAAGAGCACCCCAGAGTCAGAAAGTTCTTTCCTTTGTGGTTGTTTTATTATAAATGTGCCATTTCTTCAGGAAAAGGCTGAAGTCCTGAGCCTAATCAGGATTGCATGTTTTGCATGGGATTTCACTTGAACGAGGGTTTCACCCAAAGTGGTCTACACATGGTCTTTGTAAAGTGTCCACCACCTGAGTGATGTCAGTGTGTGTTCTTTCTGGAACACGTGTCCCATGTTGTACAGAGTTGCCTGGTTTCCTCCTCATTCATACTGAGATACCAGTTTGCCTTCATGCCCAGGAGTTTTATGTAGAGCTAAAGAGAAGCTGTATTTAACATGCCCTACAAAGAGCACCACCAGTGGGTATGCCAGCATTTTCTAAGAGGCTGAGGTTTGGATGTGTCTCTCAGACCCAGTGTACACTCTCCCATAGTCCAGGGATAAAAGTAGCTTTTGCTACAGCATAACCCATCTGTGCTTGTTCAATTTCTACCTTAGGAGCAGACAAATCTAGAAATGGCTATTTCTCTTTGTGGCTGAAATGAAAACCTAGCCAGAGAGTTCAAATACAGAGACTTGTTTTGTAGACCTGTGATTTGGATACACAAATCCCTGCACATGTGTGCTGAGCCGGAATAAAGCCCTAGTGGCAAGGAGGATAAGCAGAGCAAAGTCTCATGACCCAACAAACTTGAACAATTTTATGGACAGAACACCTGTCTGTGAGGCATGTAAGCGCAGAACTGTATTAAAAAGTCACCACTATACATGTTGAGTAGTTTTCTTAGTTTACCCTCTAGTATCTGTGTATATAAAACTAAAACAGTAAACTCTGGGAACTTCATCTGTGGTTTTAATACAGCATATATCAGAATTCTGTGCCATGAACTTGCCACACATCTCAATGAAAACCAATATAGTATCTTTTCTATCTAAGATGGAAATAAAATATCTATCTTTGTAGTGTGGTGGGCTCTGCCTGTCAAAGTGTGTTTTGGCTGCAGCCCATGAGATTATAAAAAGTATTCTGAATAAAAGCTTCCTACCCCCACACACTGCATGTCAAGGGTCAGGAGGGAACTCAGAGCAGCAGAATTCTTTGTACTGCACTGCAATTGATATGTATTCTCATTAGAGGGAAAGTGATTCACCCAAAGTAGAATGTCAAAAACTTTGCTCTTTCACACACACTTTCTTTGAACTAACGTTTTTTTTATTGTCACAGTCCTTTAGGATCATAGTTTATGAGAAACTTCATGAAAGTTCAAAACCTGCTTGAGTCTTTTCTTGGTGCTGGTATTTAAACAAGGCAGTTTTTTTCCATTATTTAATTTCTACTTTCTACCAGCAATGAGTGGCTTCATTTTTTCTTCAGCTGTTTGGTCTTGTTGCCCCACTGAAGCCCTGGTATTGCAGGATTTTGGGTTTGGTCTTTGTTCTTTGGACTTTTTTTTCTGAGTTCATACCACGGATAGCTCAGCATATTGAAAAGCAACGTACTTAACAGCTTACCTTCCCCCTCAAACACTGAATGAATAAAAACAAATCTATAAAGACATTTAATTCTGGCACCTAATGGCGTGCCAGGACCAGACACACACTACAGACCTGATAAAGCAACAGCCACAATTGGGTGAAGGGGATAGGTCTCAAGAAATGAAGGGATTAATAGGGACCAGTAAAGATGTAGTATCACTTCTATCAGAGAAACGAAAACCAAGATCACTGCACAGTCATATGACTCCCATTAAGGGCTTAATAAAGATTCCCTTTACTGTTGTATCATGCTATAAATAAGCAGATGGTGGTGATTTTGGGTCCAAATTGTTGGATTTGCATACAAAATGTCTTTGGATAGCAGGAAAAAAGGTTGAATAGCTTTAAATTAAACGATAAAAGCATGCTGTATTTAAAAAAAGAAAAAAGAAGATGGAAGCAAGAGCAACAATACTATCAGTATGAAAAGCCTCAAAGCCTGCAATTCTGGCAATGTTTTAAAGCCAAGGGAGATAATACATAGTTAAGATTACTCAAATACAGTAAATTGGAAAATCAGTGGAGTCTTGCTGATTTATAGCAATGGAGTTTTGCACTTATGATTTTATTTTCAAGACTTCAAATACATTCATTTAAAAACATTTAGTAAGCTCTAGCCATAAGCCTATTTTGGATGGTTCTGCTTACATAGCTTACATCTGAAGTTTTATGTAAGTAATATTTGTTTCTAACCTACTTTTCAATCAAGCTGATGGAAACCTCCCTACCTTGAGCTACACCCTCAGAAGAATTTGTGCCGTAAGATCACCCCTGCCTTATTTTGTAACATGATCCTCCCCTAGCTCTCACAGCTCCTAAAAGTACATACAAATGGAAAAACTCATGACAGTGTTGCCTACCCGACTGACTTCTGTCCTGAGCAGCAGTGTCTACATACAAAGAGCTTTGTGCCAATGAAAAACCATGTTATGTCAATGCCTTTTGCTTCTCTGGATTAACTGTGTCTAGTGGGGATGTCTCCTGGATGCTTTTACATCTAGATACTGATTACAGTGTCTTCTAGAAGTATTCAATGTGCAGTATTTGAGAGCAGCATGGGCAGTAGCACATGGAGCATTTGCCCTGGAGCTCTGACTGGTCACTTTGCCATGAGAGTGAACTCCACAGCTGCACCATGACCACTGTCAGTGCCTCTATCAAACCATGTCAAGGAGAACTTGGACTTTCTCCTCTCCCTGTGACCCCAAAAGCAGACTGGTTCTCCTGGTTTCTTGAAGTTTGAATCCATAGCCTTTCCCAGGCAGCTGCCAGGCTTTCTCACAGACTCTTCAGTCAACAAAAGTATTATATATCAATGTTCTTGGTGGGAGCTGCCCAGAGCAAGGCACAGCACTGTCTTGTCCCTGGTGCTCTGGGGTCCCCAGGCATGGGACTGCAGCTCCTGTGCTGTAGGCAAGGTCCCCTGGTGCTCGTGGGAGCCGCAGGGCTGCTCTCTGTCCATGGCACAGCTTGCATTGCCTTGCTTGGTACGAGGAGCTCTCTCAGCTCCTCCCTCACTCAGGGCTCCCAGGGCATCAGCCCCATTCCCTGTTATATCCAGGTGTAGCCATTCCTCTCAGTGCAACTCTTGTGTCTTCTCAGAGTCACAGTACTGAACTTCAGCCTGTGCAATTGAGCTACAAGACTATCAAGAAGGTCACTTGGTAAGCTGAACCCAGGGATGTGCTGGCATTTTAGCTTCACTTCCAGCCTCAGGGACAGCCTGTTTGAATTTGCCTGTTGGAGAAGTAGCCCTATGTGCATGAGTTGAACATGGAGGCTGAGTAGGAGGAGCCTCATGGACCTGTTCAGTTCTCCTGGAGTGACAAACTGACCCTCCAAGAGGGACAAAGTGGGAAGGCAGCCATGCACCTGAGACAGGATAACCCTGTCCATCATCCCCCTGCAGCTCATGGCTAAATACCACATGTTGTCATAGAGAAAGGCTGCTTGTAGCAGCTCATGTTCTCATACAGAGGATAAAACTACTTTGCCTGTTGAAAATGTCGTCCCGAGCATGAGCCTTGTGACCTCTTGAGAAGGGACAGTGTTCCCTACAGCTGCTGTGTTCATTAAGGTAGTTAAATTCCAAATTAAAGTAAACTACTGGAGGGGAGCAGAGAAGCTGGAGTTTGTCCAGGTAAATATTGGCATGTAATAATTGCAAGTGAGCTTGTGTTTGCTTCTCTGGGAACGGTTCACAAAATTCATGTGCAGGCTTTGCCTTACCCACAGCTTAAATGCAGCTGTCTCGGGGGAAATATGGAGTTAATTTAATAGTGCCCAGCAATGACACAAAACAACTTAGGGCAGGAAGAGAGGGCACCATATTAAATTAAAACTGCACAAAGCAAAATTTAGGGAGACAGAATGTAATTACCCAACTTGGACTGTGGTCAAGGCACTGATGCTAACACCTTTATTATAAAAAAAGAAGAAAAAGAAAAAAGAAAATGCCATGAGAGGCAGGAAAATCAAAAAGAGATGAGACCTTGCTTTCAGTCTTTTTTCTGAAAGATGGCACCTCAAGTAGCACAGTGCCCATTAGCACTATGCCAGGGAATTGATTCAGTACCTACTAAGAAAGAAGGCCACCCACTGAAGAACATGCATAATTAAAGCTAAAAAATTAGCTGCTTTCTCTGTGAAATATAGAGTTCTCATAGCAGTGTTTCCCCAGGAATACACCATCAGGGGAAAAAAAATAGTTTGCACTTCACCTCCAAGGAATTTTGCAAAGGTCAAGCACTATAACCAGCTGGATGCATTATTTAGTGACTTGACCATTTTATTACTGAATATTTAATCGGGTTTGGTTTTACAATCAACTATTTCTGTTCATGTTAAAAGGAGTGTCATTAAATCCCATTTTTGCTGTGGTAGACAGTGAGACAGAGGCAGCCAAAGGAAGTAGATCTAACCAGTTGTCCTTGATGTTCAGCAGCTTACAGTTCCTTTGGGTTCCTTTAGTAATTCCCACATTGCAATGAGTTTTTCAGTGTTATTCTAGAAGTTTGTAACAGAGATCAGGATCCTTGTTGCTTCATAACAGTGTTCTGCAGAATTACTCCAATTACATCATGAGGTCCTGAAGATACATCATCAAGCACTTGCAAGGTTCCATGGGCATATGGGAATAGGGAAAGGGAGAAAATGAGTTGAAGGCAGAGGTGCTGTGGTGGGAGCATAGTTTTGTGTTCTCTGTGCAAACTACAGACACACAGACTGAAGTGATCACAGTTATGATTTCAGACATGGACTCAGATTCATCCTGGATGTAGCCATTTATGCTTTACAGAATGGGTCTCTTCCTAAAGGAAAACCCAGAGATTTCATCTTGATCAGAACCTTCATAGTTGATGGAGAAATCATTTGAGACTTTAGGGCCTGTGTTGTACACAAGTTCTTTTCAGGCTAAAATTCAGTAAACCTATGTAAGATGGTTACTCAAATATGTTTTTGACCTTCACCAGTCCATTCTGCTGTTCTGCTGAATGGGTAGGTCAAGAGTTTTAGGAAAACAGATGCAAAAGGCATAGATAGCCTATGTAAGAGTTGCACATTGGCATTTACTTCATGTTCAAAAATACAGGCACTATTTATCTCAATTCCTTGCATGTTTGGTTTGGGTTGGGTTTTTTTTTGCTACTAGGATATCTCAGCTTTCCTGAGTGCATGCTAAATTATTTGTAAGATCAAAATTTTAGAGCAGAGCCTGCCTTTTATGAGTAAATACTAAGCACATTATCTAGTTATGTTAGGTCTTCATGGGCAGCAACTTCTACTGTATAGCTTTTCTATATAATATGCCCTTCAGAGCCTGTGCATTTACCAGTATGATTTTACAGATACCTGTAGTAAGTTGGAACATTTTAGATTGATAAATTACATAGCAGCATTATTATGTGGAGGTTGTATTTACTCCACAGTTATAGCTGAGAATGACATTCAATTGTAAACCAAAAAACACAGCCCCTTTTACATAATCAAAAAAGTTCTATCCGCTTCAAGTTATGTGCAAGTAAAAAGTCATATGACACAGGAATAAGAGGCTCTGTCTTCCTTGCGCCTCTTCTAAATGCAGAAGTCTGCATTGAGTTGAAAGAATTTCAGAATATAACAAATACAGCCAGAATACACCTACAATATCTGAGGAAATTCTGCAATGAAAAGCATTTTTTGCAAACATAGATTTGCATGAGTTCTGCATGAGCAAGTCCTTAATAACATTAAGAACTCCTGTTTGAAAAATCACTGCATGTTTTCAATACTTACGATTTATCATGGATGAAAGGTTTTTCTCTTCACAGGACGATTTCTCAACTTTTGGTAGCTCTTGTTTTGATCAGTGCTGAGCACTTTCCAGAGTCCCTACCTGTGGTGTCTGCGTGAAAAGAAACATAAACTTTTAATCAATCTTCTTTATGTACAAAGTCTTCCTTTGTTAACAAGTAGAAAAGGCTAGAATGCTTTTCTCTTAGTCATTCCCTTATTTCACTAATTCCAGCCTTCTTAGTGATCATACTACTTCTTAGCGATCATTGTCTTCTGCTGGACATACAAAAGATGTACTTTAAATTTCTTACGAGACAAAGAAAATACTGTATGTGGTCTTCATTAAGATCCCAGGTGCTACCCATTGTGATGAAGCATCATTAAAAAATGAGTGAATATGTTTGTAACCTTCTTGGCCAGTAGCACATAATTACTGCATGTGTATAAAAAGAAAAATAATGATCTGATGCTGTAGCATCACCATCAGTACCAGAGATATGGGTGTACACAGTGAGTCAGGATCCGTTTTATATGTTGTCATTGCTTCGTTTGGAGCTTGGATGTGCAGGGGTTTCTGAGAGCCAGTGACAAAAAGGGAGCATTGGTTCATAGCTCTGAGTTGGGATAGCTTAGCTGGGGTTTCATCCACAGTGGAGATTCAGCCCAGTCCTCCTGGTGCCTCTGCTGTGGAGCTGTTCTGCTGTGCCCAAAGAGAGTGTGCAGGAAGCTCCACAGCTAGCAGTACTTTTCACCCTGTGTTAGCACATGAAGGCTTGCTAATCCCAAATGATCCTTTTCCTCATCTTAGCACTAAGCTATCCTACAGCGGATTCTAGCAAAGCCATCCAGAGGGGGCTGAGCTTTGACCCATAGCCAGCTGCTCCTGCTGCTGTGTGGGAGGGTCACAACATGGCCCCTGAAGGACAGAAACAATGCTTTCATAAAGCTCCTATATAAGAAGATAGTGGCAGAAAAAATTCTTTCACAAAAGTACTCAATGTAAAAATGTCACATTTTGCTGAAGAGGTACCATCATGGAAAAGGAGATAAATGAGGGTACAGCCACGTTCACACTTCTGAATTACTGGGTTGGCATCATACTCAGTACTTAAAGTAGAGGGAAGAAGGAAGAATGGAGGGGTATTTGGAGTGATGGTGTTTGTCTTCTGCTGGACATGATGGAGCCCTGCTTCCCTGGGGATAGCTGATTACCTGCTTGCCCATGGGGATGTTAAATTAATTCCTTGGTTTTTTCTTTCCTTTTGCTTTCCCCATTAAATTGCCTCTATCTCAACCCACGAGTTTTCCAGCTTTTATCCATCTGATTGTCTCCCTTACCATGCTGTTGGGGAAGTGAGTGAGTGGCTCTGTGGGCTTGGCTGCTGGCTGGGGTTAAACCAGGACACAGTTACTTCCTACCCAAAGAATAGCCCTGATTCAGCTGAAATTGTCACTCCCATACAGAGGAAAATACTAGCTTTTCTCTGAGTCTTGGGATTTTGTTATTACTATTGACTTAATAATCACCTTTTCAGATACTGTGGTGACAAGGAAAAAATGACAAAGAGAGTAGATAATAGGTAGTATGCAGACCAGGATTTTATCTGACTTCTTTCAGTCTGTTGTAGAGTGATGCAGCAACATAATAGTACTGCACTGTACTATTATAGTGCAACCCACTGTAATAGGGTGGAGAGGAAGAGCCAGTAACCTTCTCATGGTAGTTGTGTCACTCCAGTAAGTACTCCAGCATTCATAAAAGAAGAAATCCCTCCTGGTCTACATTCTTGTGTTTTGTATCTTTTAGTTATGAGCAAAAATGTAAAGGGCTTTGGTTGTCTTTTTTTCCCAAAATGAATGATTCTATAGAAAACATCCATTACTGCTTACTCTTTAACTAGATGTTATTCCCAAGTGCTGTGTAATCATTAAGTGAGATTTAATATAACAAGTGTGCTGCTCTTAGCACATTTTTACTTATGTAGTAGTAAATTAACTATAACAGATTGTAAATGTTCTCCATCATTTAGCAATAAGTAAGTCTTCCCATAAATATCTCGAAAACTAAACCAAGGTATTTTTATGGCACTTGCTCACCACTCGTTCTCATTTCTCATCACAGCTTAAACAATACCCATTTAAAAAAAAATATGTATTATTTTTCATGCTGAGATTCAGAATTTCAGTTCATTTGCTTTCTGGTTACTGGGAAGGAAACTGCCCCACCTGAGCTATGTCTCACTTGGCCACCTCTGGTAGATGAGCAATGCTTCGATAACGGTGGTGGGCACACTTCAGTGGCCTAAGTGAATTTGCTGGATCAATGAGGCATCGCTGCTTTTCCACAGTGATTTCTTTCAGTGTCTCATAGTTTCACACATTCATATCACAGATTTTGCTTTGGTAGTAATCAGCAGCAAGTTTCTGAGTGACTACAATGCTAAGGGCCAAATCCCAGAAATACAGCAGCCAAACCAGAGCCTGATATTTAGAGGAGCTCTCACCATTTCTATCTGCAGCCTGCTGAGTTTGTATGTTAAGTCAAACCTCTATGTTTGTGTCTAAAGGGGGAAAACTCCTTCTGAAAGACTGTCCTTATGTGACACTTCTTTTCCCTGTCTGCTGTCTATACAGATAGGGAATGACCATGATTAATTAGAATAATGACTAATGTAATTTCTTGAGAACAATGATGATATTTAACTTGAATATTGTCTTCTCCAGGGCTTTGCCCTGATCCTGTAGGATTGTGCACTTCAAAGGAGAAAAATGGATCTGGCACTTACATTTATGCTAGGCTGACATTGTTGGTTTGCTGCCAAAGAAGCATTTCACAGAGGCACCAGCTGAGGGATCTCGGCCACTGAACCTTGGTGCTAGCCTTACAAGAAATCACTTCAATGGTGACATGGAATATCTCTGTCCATTTTGTCCTTAAAATTACAGAAATGCCATCCCAAGTTAAGTTAAATCACAGCTTTCTCAGATAGCTACATGACCCTTCAGAATCAAACTGATGCCATCAGCTTGTTTCAAATTTCACAGCCTGAAGCAAAGTCTTACAGGATGAAAATTTTGCTTATAAAAGTCCTGCTCTAGCCTCATCCTCTTACTTCCCCGTGCATATCCCAGACTTCTTCACAGGACATTATTCTTTCTCTGATCTTTTCTATATTGTGGCTTTGTTTTTTTAAGGGCAAAAATAAACATGACATTAAAAGTAACTCTTATTCTTCTGACCTCAGGGAAAAAAAATGGGTTTGCATTTTCAAATAATTAAATTTTCATTTGAAAACTGTTTAACAATAATGGCCTCTTGTCAGTATTCTCACTCAGAAATGTTCTTTTGATTTTTTGACACCTCTTTCTCTCCCAGTTCATGGGGATTTTGCTCTCTAAAATAGCTAAAAGAGGCTAGTGGAATTTGAGTTGCACAGGGGTGTTACATTAATTGTTTTTCCAATAAGTCCATATGTCCTTCTAAATATACAGAATGATGGTATTAGATAGGTAATAACCAGTGATTTCTCTCAGTAGTTTTAGCTGAACTGTGAGACAGAATTGTCCCTGGAAGCCTGTTTTCACTTGGCAAAAGGAAATACATTCATGCAGTCAGGCAACTGCAAAAGCACGACAGAACAGAAATTTGACCAGAATTTTCAACATTTCCATTTTTTAACATGTAGAAACTTATATTCTCCTTTATATGCATCATCAAAACAAAGTCTTCCTTTCAGAATTTGGGAATTTTCTTGAGGGAGGGTATTTTGGAAGTGGCCCACTGTCACTAGAAAATTCAATAAATATATTGCTGTATTTAGAACCTGGATTTCCATCTGGGTGATTTTTATGTACAACAGTACTGTGTCTGCTCTTCTTAAAGATTTTATTTTGTCAATCCATGTTATTTAGATTTTAATTTTTTCAGTTCCTCTGCTATTCTGAAAATGGAGAGAAACATTTGTAGAGCATCTTATTTTTTCAAATGTAAACATTTTTCATTTGTAAACAATACTCCTTAGAGACTGTAGAGAAAGACAAATGTGAGCAAGTCTGATACAAGTTATTTTACTCCTGTATCTCCACAACATAACCTCGTTCTCAGTACATGTGATGCCTCTGTTTGTCTTGCCCCAGTGTATTAAGCTATGTCAGCAGAGGTTTGATCTATGTGCATTGTTTATGTGGCTCTGCTGAAAGTTATAAAAGTGCAAGTTCTTTAGGAGAGGATAGTGCCCATATGTTAGAGGCAAACTTCTCTCAGTAGTGGTGCTTGTTTTACAGTCTTTTGAGAGCATGTGTTTCCCTCTCAGTCTTTTCTTTGATAGGCATATGTCAGGGAGTGCTGCAAGCAGATAGCCCAGAGTCATTACAGGTATCCTGGTAATGAGACACTGTAATGACTCCGATTGTAAAAAGATTTGAAACTTTCATCAGATATGTAATATTAAAAGCATGCTGGATAAATTATGAAAACTGCAGAGTAGCTGAGTTAACACCTTAAATAAAAGGCGAAAAAATAGCTGGATCAAAGAAGCCTAAAAAACAAGTCTTTTTGCTATTTTTCCATCCAGTGTTACTTGGATCCTAGGGGGGTTTCTTTATTCAGATGGAAAGTATGGGGCTTGTTTATCAGAATGTCGAGGCTTACACTGAAATGCCACCAGGTCTGCAATCCCCATGGGATGTGGAGGAGACATGGGCAGAGGTGAGCTCACTGCAGCCTCACCGTAGGCTGGGATCCTCACAAGCCCTGGTTGCACGTGTCCAACTCTTCACACTGTGTTTCCTCAGCTCTTCGTTGAGAACAGGGCCTTTGACTGCAAAGCCCTTTTTCCAGCCTTTCATTTCTTGTCTGCACCATGTGGCTGCTATCAGTTTACAAATAAAGAAAAATTAAAATTGGTTTATGAACTGTTATTTTTATAACCGAGTTCCGCTATTAGCTAGGTCTAAATGTTTTCATATATTCCACACCTCTGTTGCCCTTTGAGATTTTTAACTGTTGTTTTCTTGTACATTAATAATTTCCTAGTGTAATTGTTCCCAAGAGAATGAGCTGAAAGAATTATGAATTAATTTGCATCTTTTAATGTACTAATAAACTTTGCAAGAAGGAAATTTCACTCCATCCAGGTGGAAACCAATCACTTTAAATCAAAGCTTACTGAATTTCAAATAGGTTTTTTTTTCAAGAAGTTGCAGAAGAACAGTGCTCTGCATGTTAAAAGTAATTAGAAAGCATAAACAGCAATTTCAGAAAAAGCCCTGGGTCATTTTTTTGCTGCAGCATAGAGTTCACAGGCATTTAGGAAAATGAGTATTTGTTGTATTTAAACAAAATGAATAGCAATTTCTTGGAGGTTGAGAGGTCTCAGGCTGTAAATATAGATTTCACCCTTTCATTGAAAAACATTTTTAAACTGTTTTAGCTTTTTTTATTATCTGATATAAATAAATAATTCATGCTATAGCCTCTAAACAGGGTTCAAGAAAAAGAAATGTCCTTTTATGTACAATTTATTCAAATAGAATCTTGAGTGAACAAAATGTTCTATCTTACATATTCATTTATAACCAATGTCAGGTCTTTGTTCACCAAGGCACTCATCTTCATTTATCTCTGAGCAGTTGAGAAACCCTAGCTTTTCTCCTGAGTAACTAAAGAAACAAGTTCTGATCATCTGCTCTAATACATGAGAGTGTTATTCACAAGCTTAAGCCATTTACTGAACTGATGGTTTGACATCCAAGTTTATTTATCTTCATGTATTTTAACCTCGGTTAAATTTGAGAATAGGAATGAATGCTCTAGGCCACATTTTCCAAGTGAGACATAAAATATATAATTAATGGAAAATATAGGTCTTGATTTCAAGCTTCTGATTTTGGAAGTTTATTTTCTTAGTTGCTAAAGTTTAGCATTAACATTTGACAGAGCAAAAAACATTTGTTTAAATAGCTACAAACTGTCAGGGCCAACATGAATCCCAGCTGGTATGGGGAAGGGGGGACAGTGCAGAGAGGGGAAAGGATTGATGAAGGACAGAGAGAAAGCAAGGCTAAAACATAGCAGGTTTGGAAGCAGACAGAAGAGTGCTGGAATTATGACCAAGGGGCAGCCTGCAGGAGTGCTGCAAGAGGTGAGAAAAGGCCAGGTGGGCACTTGCTGGGGAAAGAGCCACAGTAAGAGGAAATGGGGGTGCAAGGCCAAACAAGGGAGCACTGCTAATAAGGCAAAGGGAGCTGTGCCTCTTCCCTAAGGGAGCAGATGCAGATTAGAGGCACAACTTCATCAGGACTATTGATATGGCCATAGAGAATCAAACCTACAAAAAAATGTTCAATACAAGTTGGGTGATATTTCCTCTCAGAAAATAAAAAGCAAAGTAATTTCTAAAAATAGGGCCTAAATATGAATTATTCAAAAGCTGAATGCAGGAATTTTTCAGTAGATCGGGATGTTTAGACTTTTTTTACCTCACTTAGGGCTTTGAAGAGCATAAGATTATCAACACAGTTTGATATGATGCTCCTTTGTTTAGTATGCCCAAGAAGGAAAACATTGCATTGGCTGAAGAAAACCCCAGCAGAACCTGTTTCTCCCATAAAGCTACTCCATGCCACGCAGCTTTCCATATATTCTAACTGAAAGAGTCTTCCTGTTGTAAGTTTGAAGTTTGTAGAGTACTTGCAATGTGTGCTCAGAACACTGTTCGTTATGAAAACTACTGATCAGCAGAACACCTCTAGCAGTATGAAAATACACATTTAAAACAGTTGCTATTTTTATTCTTTGAGATGCATTGTTTTATTTTTCAGGCTGTTGCAGAGATTGCAAACATATTATATGTTTGTTTTCCATTCTTAAATGACTTTTTAATATAAGTGTATAAATAAATTAATTTTTTTAATCTCCTAACTAAAGGCTATTTTTCTTGTGTTCAAAACAGCATTTTTATTCACAAAAACATCCAGCTATCCCTCAAACAGCCCAGAAGACATTGTTTGACACCAGAAGTGTCTGCATAATGGATTCATTTTATTTTAGCAAGACAGATAAAACATGTGAAATTATTCATAGCTGGTGCTTTTTATGACAGCGCATAGGGAATTTCTCCACAAACACAGACAAACTTTCTCCAATTCCAGACTGCAATTACTTTTGCTTAATGTAAATATATATGCAAGTCCTCAAAAGAGACAAGCTGCAGTACAAATTTGAGTGCAATGCTTTTTAAAACTAGCAATGTGCAAACTTCGTAATAGAAAGGAGGGAAGACACCTCAGAGTCAGCAGAGTTCAGTACCATTGAAAGGAGGCTACTGTCTATTTGAAATGTTTTGAGTTTTGGCCAAATAATCCAAGACCCTGAAAATTATCACACCTGTAGAAAATACGGACACTGCTTCACTTCTGGCACATCCCAACCTGCCCTTGCTGCACAAATTACTGCATGGAAGGAGTTACTCTTCCATGGCAAAGTAATACTCTATTTAATAGCATTCTTTTCTTGCCAGGCTTTAAGAAAGTTATCAGTACTGTCTCCCCAAATTCCCTTCACACTGCAGTGTTTCATGGTATCTTATCTAAAGTAAGAACATGTTGCTTAATGAATATGCATTTGTCACATGAATACCAGGAACAGATTAAGTCCAGAAGTCCCCTGTAATCTGCTGGGAGAGATATGTGGAGTGCTGGAGTCAGCACAGCCAGAAAACCTTCAAAATATTTTTCTTCAGCTCTAATTTGAAAACTTCAATGGCAAAGTTTACCCTAAGGAGAAATGGTGCTAAGCACAGATTTATTTATTTCCTGCTGATGAACACAGCCATGTGAACAACTGAGATGTTTTTTGTTGCAGGACGGTGCCAGAGTTGCCGAGTTAAAAGCTTAAGCTTCAAAACTGACATTGACCCTATTTATTAGCACAATAATGGGCTTGTGGTGGCTCCTGTGGCCTTCCAGGATTGCAGAGGGCTATATGAAAGTGTGTTTATGCTGTTCCAGTGCAGGTGGCTGGCAAGGCAGGGTGCATGGTTGAAAATACACCCCAAGGTGTCTCCTGGAAGACGACAGCATTGCTCATGATCCTCACTTTCAGGGCAAGGCAACAAAATCCCTTCAGAAGCTATTTATCTCTAAGAGCAGGCTGACTTTATTTTTGAAAATACATTATGTTTCTCATACAGGACTTGGGGAGCAGAGCTTGGATGAGTCTGCTTTAGAGTCAGGCAGTCAGATTAGCTTTCTTCTTCGGCATGGCAGCTGGAGACCACCATCCCTAAAGCCCTGGCATCAGCCATTGATGGGGAATTTCACTGCTGGGAATTTGCAGGGCTGGGAAGCAGGTGGAGAAGGGCTGCTCCTCACCTGGTTCCTGCCTGGAAGAGAGGCAGGGCCAAGAGCCTGACCTCACACTTCCCTTCAGGATACTCAAGTCCCTTCCCAATGGCATTTTCTGATCTTGCAGGATTTCTAACTAGAAGTTAACTCTCAAAATGTGTTTGATCTTGTCTAGAGAAATGTAAGATTTCCAACAAATACAAAACATGTTGAAAATGTGGCCTGTTGAAAAACAAATTGCAAGAAATGTTTAAGTCAGTCCAAGTTTTCCTCTCTATACTCTTGATTACTGAGAAATTGTTCACCTATTTTCAAACCACAGTATCTTCATGAGGTTTCTTTTTTATTAATATTATTTTCGTTGCTTTGAAAATATTTTTTTTTTTTACAAACTGTTTACTGTTTTCCAAACACTTCTTATTGGTGTATATCAGTCCCAAAAATCCAACAGTGCTTCAGATCCTTCAGGAATCATCAATACATAGACTCATAGAACAGCTGAGGTTGCCAGGGCCCTCTGGAGATCATCTAGGCTAAGCCTCCTGTGTTAGCAGGTTGCTCAGGACTACGTTCAGTCCACTTTTGGAAATCTCCATTGAAGGACTCCACAATGCTCTGTGCAATCTGTCCCACTGTTCAACCACTCTTACAGTGAAAGAGAAAAAAAAAACAGTAAAAAATTCTTATGCTTAAAAAAAATGTCTTTTATTTCAGTTTAGGTCCATTGCCTGTTGTCCTGTCAGTGGAAGAGTCTGGCTCCTTCTGCTTTAGTCCCTTCCATCAGCTATTAACACATACAGATAAAGTGCCCGTAGCCCTCTCTTCTTCTGATGGAGCAGCCCTACCTTTCTCAGCCGGTGCTTGTCAGCCAGTCACCCCTGTGACTCTGTGGACTCTCTCCCGTGTGCCTGCATTTTTCTGCTCTCCAGCTGGAGAGCCCCAACCTGTGCTGGTAGATGGGGCTGTTCTTCCCCCAGGTGCAGGGCTTTGCACTTCCTTTTGCTGAAAGGCATGACAGTCATGTTTACCCAATTCTCCAGCCATTCCCTCTGGATGGCAGCAGGACCACCTGGCGCAGCACCCACCCCTTCGAGTTCTGTATCACCTGCAAACCCGAGGGCACCTCTGTCCCATCATCCGGCTCGTTAACAAAGCTGCTGAACAGCACCGGACCCACGTGGTGGATGCACAGTGCATTTGAACACGATCCCGTGAAGGAACAGTGCACTGGAGTGAAAAAGCCAGTTTTAATGCATGCATTTGGCTGCAGTCTCCCCACCAAGCCTCTCTGTCCTGCTGTTATCCCTGCTCTTGTCAGCAGGAGCTCCGGGTGCTGCAAAAGCACAGCCGGCTGCTCGGCAGCTCTGCAGCATTCCCGGCTGGCACAGGGACTGCAGCCATCCCCATCCTGCCCCAGAGAGGAGTGCAGTGGCACCAGCAGACAGGATCCATCCTGCTGCTTCTAACTGAGAAACTCCTCGGGACATCAGAGGTCACTGCTGCCCTGCTCACACACAGATTTGGCCAGCTAGAGCATCTGCAGGTGTTCACCATCTAGTAGGAAAGGAGTATCTCTTAGCAGGAAAATTTCTGTGAGAAAGCTTCAACAGCTGTTTGCTGCAGGGTGGGTGGGCCTTGTGTAGATTTGGGTTGCTTCTGACAAAATTATCTATTTAAGAAACAGTTCAGGGAAAAGCTGGGATAAGTATCTTTGAAATTCTCAGGAGCGTTCTTTACATGATTATATGCTGTAGTAAAAGAGATAAGTTTGATTCCTTGCATAAATTATTACTATTAATAACTTAATTAAAATTTAAATATTAATTATTATAATGAATCCTTTAGTACCTAACAATTACAGAGTGTTACAAACTCTGAAATAAGCACTACAAGTCTCTAAATAAACAACATATTCATGGCTGAAACTGACTTTTTTTTTTCTTGCATTGCAGGAGACCTCAGTGGAAGAGACACCAAAACTCTGGATTTTCACTTACTCCAACAGAAAGCAAACAAGTGTCAGAGTAAGTAAGAATCAGACCTCAAATCCCAGTAGATCTGGCCCCCTCTGATGGAATTTCCACCCTTCTGTCATGAGTTCTTCTGCTTCATTCTGCTAAATTCAAATTCTTCTTCAAGATCTTACTTGCTGGTGCACTTTCAGACCTCTTCTATATCTGATCTCTCTTATCTTGACTTTTGTTTTGTGAACTAGCAGGTCACTGTATTTCCTTTCTTATAGTTTAAACAAGGAGGGTCCGAGATACAGAGAGGCTAATCTCACATTTCTCAAAAGTATATCTGTAACTCTCATTCTATTTCTGGACTTAATTCTGTATTCAACACATCTTTTTTTATTGTATTTGTCTTTGATCTTGCTCAAGACTCTCGCAGTCTGTTCTACTTGGCAGTGAAGAACCTCAGCCATATGTAGCCTTAAGATCGAAAAAAATTGCAGAGCTGGGGCTGGAGTGGAGCCGGAAAGGGGCTCCCGAAGCAAAATTTCCCTGAGGAATTGATAGTCCAGGGAAGTGCTGCTCTTGTCTTTCCTAAGGGTCAGTTTAGGATCAGAGTTCCATTTGGAAAAAACCTGAGCTCCATTTGGAGCGAGGCTGGAGGGAAGCTGCCAGTAGAGAAACAGCTCAGCCCCCCGGGGAAGGGAAGGGCAGGGCTGTGGAGTGCCCTGCAAGGCCGGGGTTAGAGCTGGCAGCACGCCTTGCTGTAATTTACCCACACAGCCCTGCATTTCCTGCTCGCCAGCCTTAAAGCATGTACTGTGCCAGCCTTAAAGCACGTACTGTAGCCTCATGGAAGAGAGGTGTAACTCCAAAGAGAGGTTAACAGGCGGGGAGATTTACCTCCCACCTTTGGAGTGCTGTGCTGGAAGGAAGGAAACGCAAAGGCCCTGAGCTTTGACACGCTGGGAAGGACAAGATTTAAATTCACAGCCAGCGAGCGGCAGAGGCGGCAGATGCCAAAAACGGGGTGCGGGCACTGTCGCAGGCTGGGGCTTCAGCACGATTCTCCTAGCAGATTTATCTCTCCTGCCGCACCGATNCGCGGTCACGTGGCGGGAGCGAGCCAGTCGCGGAGAGCGCGCGGGGCGGCCTGGCGTCATTTCCGCTGCCGGGGGCCGGGCAGGGCGCAGCGGGCCGAGCGCGCAGGAGGCGGCGGGGACCGCGCGGGGCTGGGCCGGGACAGGACGGGACAGGTGCGGCGTGAGGCAGATTGGGAACAGGGCTGGGGCTGGGACAGGACAGGTGCGGCGTGAGGCAGATTGGGGCCGGACGTAGGCCGAATGCGGAGGAGGGCCCGGCCC